>KZ826344.1:0-139294 GCA_003184635.1 Aspergillus sclerotiicarbonarius CBS 121057 | reverse complement strand
ACACAACCTTACTTGTTGAAATGTTATGCAGTATTTTAATATCTAAAGTGAGAGGTTTTGTAGATGAGCTTCCCTTTGGTCTGTGCATCAAATATGAGAGTGGTATGAATTTTAAGTATCAATGGTCAATAGTATATGTCTATTGGGTGGGATGGGAGTGATCAGGGAGCTATGAAAGGAGTTGTCCATTTTATGAGTTCAGATTACCGAAACTATATATTTTGGCACTGTGGTAAGACGGCATACAGGAAAACACCTAACAATAAAAATCAATGAAAATAGCAACAGCAAAGACATAGATAGCAATAGCTCTGGCCCGAGTAGCAAATAAAGCAAAGCAGGTGAAGAGACAATTAGCATCACACGTGACTGCACCACTGCAGCACTGCAGTCACCCGAAACATAAACCCAGTTCCACTATTGTTTCAACCGAGGCAACACACGGATATAACCTTTCCCAGAAGGACTCGAGCAAGCAGGCACTGTGATCATCGTGTTAAATCCCGAATCCAGAAATCCCAGGGTACGACCTGCATTGCCCTCAGCCGCCCCCAGCTGTCACCCACGTTACGCCATCTCTGCTCAACCTATCTCATCACTTCAATATACTCGTCCGAGGAATACCACGGGATTCTACTCCAAAACCCACCTGGCAGGAATGTTTAAACCATTGCCAAGTCATCAAGTCTAGCTAGCACATTATGCCTCTACATTCGTTATACATAAAGTCAAGGAGCAAACAGCGTCAGCAGCTGCGATTCATCGCTACCGCCGAGAGATTGGACCCGGGAGAAACCAAGCTGCCAGATACATCGGAAAGAATGAACCCCAAGTGACAACTTGGCTAGACGGCGCCAGCGCCAGCGGTGCCCTCCCATCCATGCAACACATGCATGGCGGAAGTAGGACAATAGCACAGATCACAAATGCGGATCTTGCAAGGGGCCATGAGATAATCAAGATTGAGCGGAGATGGTTGAGGGGTTGTCAAGGAGCGGACTTCCGGGAACGGCATCCAGAGCGACGGCGTGCAGCGCAGGCTTGTTTGCTTCCTGAAGCAGGCCGCGCTCGCGAAGGTCTAGCTTCTCTTTGACCCACGCTGCAACTTCCTCATCCTCCGTCACTTCCTTCGCCAAGCCATTGGGTGCATCCTCGCCATTGGTCTCAGTAGGAGGCTGCATAAGTGATGAAAGCCAAGGATGTCGAAGTAGCATGCTGTATGAGGGGCGGTTGTTCGGGTTCTTGTCCAAGCATGCACGAATAAAGGCGTGAGCTTCTTCAGAGTAGCCGGTTTCCGGGAGCGTCGGTGCGTCCCCATGGACAATGGCCTTTAGGAGATGTCAGTATCCAGGTCACAATATGAGGCGGGCAAAGAATGAACTCACGTGCAATTGGCTGAAGATGTTGTTGAAGGTCTCCGGAGGATATGGGTACCGACCAATAGCACACTCGATGATGGACAAACCCAAGCTCCAGACATCACTCTGGACGCTATAAGTTCCGCCTCCACTCGCTCCAGACTGCTGCACACCACCACCCGCAATGCGCTCGGGGGCCATGTAACTCTGACAGCCAATGTTGGTTTTCGCGATACTGGCCACCAGGTTCCCGCTCACACCGAAATCGCAGATCTTGATCTGTCCGCGCGTGTTGATAAGAATATTGGTGGGCTTGACATCACGATGAATGATATTGTGATCGTCCTTGAGGGTCCTCAAGCCCATCACAGTGGATAATGCAACTTTGCGAAGGATGTTCTCGGGCATTCCCTCCTTGTAAATCTTGTCGATCGAGCCGCCATCCATGTATTCAACACAAATGTAAACCGCACCTTCCTGGAAGAAGGCGCCATAAAAGTCGATGATGAATGGCGAGACGCAGCGATGGAGAATGTCCAATTCCATGATGATCTGCGCAAACTTGCTTTCATCCAGCTCCAAGCGGATCTCTTTCATCGCCATGACGACCCCGGAGAGCTGATCCTGCGACTTCACCACGGGGGTAGCCGAATCTCCGTCTTCAGTGCGACTGACTATGCCCCGTAATCCCAGTCCAGGTTTACGCATGTGAGGGCGGCTGTGGCGAACCTTGTAAACCGTTCCGTAATTCCCCTTGCCCAACTCTTCCAGACGATCGACCTCGTCCAAGGAAATGCTGAAACTATGACCCGACGAGAATTCGATGCCGCCGCCATGCAGGATAGCCTTGTTCTTGAAATTTAAGGTGCCCGATTTTGTGTCAATGAATTCCGAGTATTTGCTGAATGCCGTCTCGGGCGCACCAGATCCACCAGTAGAAGACTGGCCTGGCGACGATGCCGCGTTCAACCCTGTGGCATCGGATAGTTTCAGCCCCGGCTTCATACGTTTCGCGGCCAAGCCGCCAAGCTTGGGAGAAGGTCCCGGGGACGATCCATGAGGCACGGAAGGCGAGGAAACCCAGTTTTTAGTACCCGGCCGGACGGCCGCCGGGGGTAGACGCCCCGAAAGAGCCCCCGCCAATGGGCCGTTTGCGACGGATGAGGATTGTCCCGATATTGGGCTCGCGCCCGACACCGACGGAGAGGCTCTGGGCACCAGACCCGTCGAATTGGCATGCGCCAAAGCCGGTGGAGCGCCCTGTCTGGACAAGGAAAACGCCTTCATCTTCGCCAAAATATCCTGATTCAATCCTCCGGGCTGCGCACCGCTCATTGAAGCTTGTGGACGAGGAGGGGTCCCCGCGCCGTGTCGGGCTGCGTTGAGCTGACCCAGATGCGTTGACGACGGGGTGATTCCGGTCTTGTCTAAAGTTGGACGTAGGGAGGGTACCGAGGCGTATGACTGGGTGGTGGTAAGAGAGGGGGAGAGGTCGTCATCGGTGGTGTCGGACCGATTGTCCAGATCCGACATGGACCTGGACGAGATGTCCGCAATAGGTTCTCCTTCTGTCGCCATTCTCGAAATAGGTGCGATCGGGACAATTGGCGTTAGCAGCTGGGGGTGTAACGATCCGAGAGTGCCGTCAAAACAGTCTCACGGACGCAGGGGCACTTGGAGCATGAACGGAGGAGGGGGAGGGAGGGAGGGAGGGAGATCGGAGCGGTCGGAAAAATGAGGCGACCAATTCGTGTGAAGATAAAGGTGGTGTGAATTGCAGCGAAGAGAAATTTTGATGTTGGTGGAGCCCGAACGCTTTCCAGGGGTGGGAGTGGAGGAAGAAAGCAGGTTTCGTCGACGCGGGGCACACCTCAGGTCATCCCAAGGAAGACTGATAACAAGGCACGGGGATGGAAATGATGGCGCGATCCCTCGAGGGTAGATTGGTTGAACGGGTTCTTTCCGAGGACCAATTAGGAGACAAAGAGAGGAGTGCGAGAGGGATGCTGATAGTAGTCGGTAGCAGAGGGAGATGAGAGAGTGAGAGGGAGAGTTTCAGTGAGACGAGGGGATGAATGGATGACGGCGGTGGGGGGGGGGGAGGGGGGGGGGAAATAAAGAGAAATAAACGAGTTGGTTAGGGAGGACGAGTTGGATACGAAAGGGGAAGTGGAAGGATGCAGGACCAAAAGAAAGGAGCAGCAGGTCAGAGAGCAACGACCGAGGGACCGACCTCGGGATGGAGTGAGGATAAGTAGATGAGAAGTGTTATAAGAGCGTCTGATTAGTCGAGCGGGCGGAGGAGGAAAACTGGATTGCCTCCCTGTTGCTGCTTCGAACAAACCGGCCTGCCGGTCGCCTCAGGCTGCCAGCCCCGACCGCCCAATCACACGTGCCCCCGCCGGCACCTCAGGCACAAAGCCAATGTCAGCGCACACTCTAATCTGGCACTGGGTCGACTCGCGCCCGTTGCTTCGCTGCTTCGCCGCGATCGTCTCGTCTACCTTGCCATTCAGCTGGGCAGTGGAAATTGGCTCACGCAAGCATCCGTGGTTGTTGACTGAACGTGGCGACCAGCTCCGTTTCTGCCTGACTGTCGCCACCTCCCTCGGCCGATGGATCACCGATCTACTTCCCTAGCCTGGGGTAGTCGATGGGCTGGACGAGGTTGCTGATATCAACCCGGGCTCGACATTGGTCCGGGGAGGCCAGAATCAGGATCTTGTGGCTTATGACACATAGCAGCTCGTTTACCCCCCCCGTGTAACAGAGGGCCCTAGTGTCGTCTATCGAGGGCCACCAACTGCAGTAGCAACCAACCTATACCGACCTACCTCAAAAGTAGTTTACCACGAAAGGCTTACCAATACTGTGTAGCTCACGATTGCTGTTCACTCTCTCAAACGGTGACCAATGAGAGCCAATAGAGGACCTCGCCAGTACCAGGAGATCCGTGGTGAATGGTCTCCAACGAATAGTAGTCGACATCATCATCATCAGTGGGTGTCCAAGGCCCTATCGGATGTCTTCCCAATCTTCGTGGAGGACCAGAGGGGATTGCACTTTGCCGAGCCTGTCGCAATAAGTGGAATCATTGTGTTACCACGATGATTGCAGGGCTCAGCCACAAGTTGATCAGTCAACCATATTTCCCCCCCGGCCTCGGGCGTTGCCTCTTCCATTCCTTATCATGAGTTTCCCCAGTCTTGGCGACAAGTAGGGCTCTCATTGTTGGGCTCACACCCGGCTTCCTTCGCTGCGGATCCCGGCCGTTTGTGATGAATCAAATCCATCCACACCCCCCCAAGAATCCCAAACTATAGCGATCCTTGCTTCTATCTAGCAGCCCAATAAAGGTGGACGCCAAGCGTGCACTATTGTGCAACTACCGGAATGGATCTGCTGGCATGGGCTGGATACGGGCCCTATCAGGAATCGCAGATATTTTCTGGCAGATAGCAGAGAGCATGGCCCGGGCTGATCCCGGATTGCTCGTCCTCTTGATTCCTTCCGTGATATCAAAAGCACCGAGTCTTCCCCAGACTCTATTAATAACCGGGACTACTGTAGAGTTTAAGCAAGATGGTCCAACACCGACCTACAGCCTGAAGCCTGTGCAGCAGCTAGCGGTGTCGATCCTCGGCACGGCTGGCAGAAGGCAGTGGAGGTTTGCGCAATGCCGCATGGAGCCAACAGACCCGTCCTCACACCACCACCCCCAATTAAGCTCCGGGATCTGGAGAAGTGGCAAGGTTTCGTGGAGATCAAACGTCTGTTTCAGTTTCCAATGAGTGCCGTGAAAGACGCCATAAGGTTTTCCTTGAATGGAAACGGAAAACGACGGCGACCGAGAGGCCGAGTGAATGATATCAGCCCGCATTGTCATTGGCCGCCGATCATGACATAACCGACGCGGAGGGTTCCAAGGTTTCATCATCATGATTGCTGCTGCGCCGGAAGAGCTTCCGTCGCATCAAATGGGAAGAGACCTCCGATCGCTAGTACTATGTAGTGCTCGGCTTATCCCAGTCACGGTTCTTATGGTCCGCCCATCCTGGCGATAGTAACACAACTCCCACCTATTGTTCAACCCTGCGTTGAGAACCTGTGGGGAACGAGCAACACGTTCCTCCCCTTGCTGAGAAGGGTTTCACTCCAGCACCTGGGGATTCTCGCCAAGAGGAGACCATGACCTCACCGCCGAAGGGGTTGAGAGTGTCAATTCTCGTGTCGCGTTGCCAAGCATATCGGAGGGCAGGGGGACCTGGGGAGGAGCAGCCATCCCGGGCGGCCATCAGGGAGGATCCTATCTCGCGGATCTCCCGCCGGCTTCCCCTGGGAGGGAGAAAAGTACCAGGCGGAGAGTGATTCGCGTTCATATCGGGGGGTAGTTTTCAGCTTCCAAGCCATCCGTATGCTACCGATTGCTACCGATCTATCTATCTATCTATAGAGTATAGAGAATGGCCCCAAGGCTTGGCGGGCCTGGGCGCAGTTGGACTGGCCGGGCGCCCGCCTATGGGAGGCCGCCATTGGGCGCGTTGCCCTCCGAAACGGCAATGGGGTCCACGGCCGATGATGCTGGGATTTCCTCCCTTGTCTTTTCGTCTCAGCTGGAGACTCCCGACAGTCTGCGATCAAAGAACCCCCTCCATCGTGTTTAAATCCCGTCGGCTTCCCGCTGCTAGTGCTGTGTTAGTGACCAAGTGAAGCGTTGGTGCTTGCCCCTACTGTACCTACGCAACCCGGTGAAATTTTCTAGGCCAATCGTGCCTCCCGTGCAGAGCCAACTCTAAATCCGATTCGCCTACCGCCTACGGCGTTATCTATCGGCGTCATCATCACCTGTGATTCCTCTCCGTTCGCGTCATCCCCCATCCGATCTATCTGTCTACCTATCCATCGACTCTCCTCCACCCTCACCTCTGACTCGAGCATCCAAACCTGCCTCTGCCACGCTGGCTACCCTGTGTTTCTGTCCTCCTGTCGATGGCCATTTTTACTGCCCCTAGATCCCTTCAAAATGCCTATTCGCCTCAGTTCATGACCCAGTCCCAGATGGGCGTCATGAATAGCGCCCCCCACTCGAGCCACCCGTCCTTCCTTCATTTGGTCCTGTTGGTCTTCGAAGCCGTCCTCGAGGTCGTTTGCGTGAGTCTTCCGGGCTACATCGCCGCCAAACAGGGCCTGTTCGACGCGGAGGCCCAGAAGCTCGTAGCCAACCTCAATGTCACTCTATTTACCCCCTGCCTGAGTATGTCGTCCGTTCCGTTCCCGTTTCCTCCCAACATCCCCCCAAACTGACTAGGGTTAGTCTTCACCAAGCTTGGGTCTCAACTCACAGCAGAGAAGCTCACCGATCTGGCCATCATCCCGGCCATTTTCGTGGTCCAGACTCTCGTCTCTTATTCATGTGCCTGGGTGGTTTCACGATGCCTCCGCCTCAAGAAACGACCCGCCAACTTCATAGCCGCCATGGCGGTAAGTGACCGATACCTCCCTTGGGTGCTTCCCTTCCCTATCGGAGCTTCACTGATGCCTGGCGATCTTGCCTCTTAGGTTTTCGGAAACTCAAATTCGCTGCCCATCTCCCTCGTTATGTCCCTTTCGCAGACCCTACAAGGTCTTCACTGGAGTCGCGTACCGAACGATAATGATGACGAAGTGGCCGCACGTGGCATTCTGTATCTGCTTATCTTCCAGCAGCTGGGTCAGCTCGTGCGGTGGAGTTGGGGCTACCATGTGCTTCTCGCTCCCCGCGACCGGTACCTGGAAGAGGGAGATCAGGATGCCACTCGCATCGGACAGGGCCAGGAGCGATACACGGACAATCCGGAGCAGACCGATCCAGATGAGCCATTGGTGCGGACTAGAAGCTTTGACGAACGGACCCAGTCCTCTGGAGATTCGCAGCAGGACTCGGACGAGTTTGCTTCTGGTCAAGAAACCCCGGTGACAGCACGGGATTATACCTACGCAAAGCTGTCGCCCCGCAGCGGAGGAGAGGACGATCTCGACCACCCAGCCCTGTTTGATGCACCACCTGCGCCGTTTATTCCCCGACAAAGCTCCACTGGCGATATGTTGTCTTTCCCCGATGTCCAAGAACGCTACGGAAAGAAGGGCTTCATCCCGCGCATCAAGCTTTCCGCTCGTCGATTCCGTAGTTGCATTGCGAGCGGATGGGAGAGGGGAACAGGGGCTGTATTCCAACGATTGCCATCTTGCATCCAGACGGCGCTAACGGTCTGCTCGCGCTGGATCGGAAAGTTTGTCCACGGACTGTGGGAGTTCATGAACCCGCCCCTCTGGGCCATGCTTGTCTCGATTGTGGTGGCCTCCGTGCCGTCACTGCAGAGCCTCTTCTTTGATGAAGGCACCTTTGTGCGCAATTCTGTGACTCGTGCCATCAGCCAGAATGGCCAGGTTGCGGTCCCGTTGATTCTGGTCGTGCTGGGAGCCAACCTGGAGCGCAACACCCTTCCCAAGGAGGCGCTTGAAGATGTCGAGCATCCCAAGGAAGAGAAGAAGCTGATAATCGCCTCTCTGGTGGCCCGTATGGTCCTTCCTACCATCATCATGGCCCCGATCCTTGCCTTACTGGCCAAGTACGTGCCCGTCAGCATTCTGGATGACCCGATTTTCATCATCGTCTGTTTTCTGCTCACTGGAGCTCCATCGGCACTTCAGCTGGCACAGATTTGTCAGATCAACAACGTCTACGTCAGCGCCATGTCGAAGCTCTTGTTCCAGAGCTATGTGGTGTGGTAAGTACCGCCAAGCTTGTCTCACGGAAACACTGGCTAACTGAATTTAGGATCCTCCCATCAACCCTTATCCTCGTCATGTGTGCATTGGAGGTCGTCGAATGGGCCTCCGCCTCCTAAAATTCTATATGCATCAGTTCTGCATCGTCCATTCATTTTTATCGGTGTCCGGCGTTTGCGTGCTCTCCTACATCTCCTCATTGTATCATTGACAGCAGTCTCGACTAGGATGGATGGGAAGATACCAGATTGGAACGACCTAAACGGTTGTGCCCGATATGTTAGTTCAATCAACGATTTCAAATACCTAGCACATACCGTCATCATACCTTGATTCCCAGATCCAATACCCACTGTACTTTGTAACAAGCAAACCACCCAGGAATCCCAAAAAGAGAAGAAAACCTGCCACAGAAACCACCTTATCTACCTCCCTCCTCCCTCCCACCCACCCCTCACAGAACCCAAACGCAAGGGGGTGGGCAGGACCGTACTTAGATACCTAGGCAGGTGCGTAAGAAATGCGGGGAACGATAAGCACCTACTATCATTTGCTGATTGATCTACATTAAATCACTCACTCATTCTACACAGTACATACCTACCTAGGTACTTACCTGGTTCAGGTTCAGGTTCGGGCTGGTCGCTTACATTAAGGTTTTGTTCGGCTGCCAGCGTGACTGTTTTTGAGTCATGGGGTGAAGGTGGGTAGGTGGGTGGGTGTTTATCTTGCTGATCGGAAAGAAAGTGGGCGGTGGAGGAGGGGAGGGGAGGGGGACTCTAGGTAGACAAGTAAGTGGTTTATTTGGGTTTGTTGCGTGGTTGTTTTTTAGGTGCATACTGAATATCATGGATGTGGGGGGTTTGGGATTTGTACTGTGGGTAGGAAATGATGTGTGTAAGAAATGTACATGTATGTATGTGTTGGGGGTTTGGATTGGTTGGTGGGATGGAATGTGATAGTGATGGGATGGATGGGTTGGAGGTGGGTGTTTATTTATCACACGACTTTTATGTATGGGATCCTCCATAGAATACACACATGAACACATTTTGGGGATGTAGGATAGTTGTTTAGCATACATACATAGTAGAATAGTGGACGTTGCATCATGACCACAAATAGGCTTTGGATATCCGTGGTACGTCGCCACCGAGCCATGGGTTGCTAACAGGATAGAAAAGCACGGAGTAAAAAAAACAGTGATGAGATGAGTTGGGTTAAAAAAGTGCCGAAATGCAGTTTGTATTTCGGGAAGAGATACTATATAAAACGATAAAAAAAGCAAAAAGGTCGTGCCCGGGATCGAACCGGGATTGCTGGAATCAGAATCCAGAGTGATAACCATTACACTACACAACCGTTCTCGTTGAAATTATCAGAAATATTATGCATTATGGATCAGGGGTAGGTGGTATGTCCGAGTGAATCAAAGGTACTAACAGTTATCTGTTGGATTAATCATATAGTATCTATTTTAGAATATCTAGTCTATTTGTAAAAGCATCGCCATCCCGCTCGCTTGATGCCAGATAATATGACAGTGGAATAACCAAATCCCTGGGTTATCTGCCCGGAAGCGCAAGACTGCGTACCCGCGACTGGGGATGTAGACTGTATCTCGAAGCTGGGCGCGGGAGAGATCGTAGGGGGTGTTTGTATTTGCTGAGATGGCGGTCTGGGGTGCCAAACCGGGCGGGTTGGCATCTGTGAAAGGGTTGTAGGCGCCCCAGCCTATGGGTGCTTTGTAGGTGGTTAGGATGTAGAAGTGGTGGCCGTGCTTTTTGTCGTTAGCGATGATATAAAGCAAGATGAGAAGGGGAGTGGAGACGTACGAGATGGAATGGATGGCCACTATCGTCTAAATTGTTGACGACTAGATCAATCCATATACCCTGGTCGTGATTGGATGACAGGCTTGGTCCGGTGGATATCACAAGCTGATTCTCATCCCATTCTTCACGGGGGAGATCGATAAGTGGTGTAGCGGTCGGAGGCTTCCATGAGGTCCGATTAAAGAACCCATAGGGGATGTTATGGTTTCTGGAGAGCTTTTCTATTTTAGTGTACACGACGTGTGTTTGGTGGGCTTTTTCTGGAAGGACCGAGAGGAGGGATTTTCTGGTGGCGACGTCGGAGAGGGATATAGTCGTATAATTTGATGATATGATTGGAGATGAATTGTTTGATGATTTCGAGATTGGGAAGGTTTGGACAGATGATAGAGCTGGGTTGGGGTATCTAAAGCACCTAATCATCTGTTAGCATAGGTAAATGTATCTGCAGTGGAACGTACTCATTGTCTAGATCGATTGTCATTGAACTCGGAGAATTGTTGCCTGGACGGAGGATCACATCCATGCGTTGGCCTGGGTAGAGTATGCCGGCAAAATTGGAATCTTGCGGCTCGACATCAATGTTGTCCACCTGAATGAGCGTAAAGTCCCTGTTTTGGAATCCTAACGTGAAGCCCGCCACAGACCTAGTCCCAAGTTAGCTTTGCCAATGACAGAAGTTCCCTTTACATACCCTGTGTTAACGACGCGGACCCTGTATGTAGTATCGCTGTTTGCATCCAGATATGAAAGGTTCATTTGCCGATTGATACAATCCACAGGCCGTGCAGGGACGGCCATGGAGCAGTCGAACCGACCCTCCCCGTTGATCAGTAATGAATCCGGAACTGGCTGTTTCGGTCAGCTGGCGTACAAATAGAAATTGCATGAGCTCACCTCGTTCCCAAACGACCCGGCACGCATATACCAAGAATAAACCTGATCTGCTGATCGGTGATACCAGTCCCCGACGAGTAGAAGAATATCCTTGCTGTAGCTGCCATGCCCATTACCGTCTGCACGGGCCAGAAGCCCCCGGACGGTGGATCTAGGAGAAGGTGCGTGCACAATAAGCCCCCCGTATAGTCCGTCTGCTCTGATGAGACCAGAGTGAGCATGGTACCAGAATGTCCCACTTTGATCGGCGGGAATGGCGAAGTTGTAGGTAAATGTGGACCCCGGAAGAATCGGATGCTGTGTCACTCCAACCGCTCCATCCATGGCATCTAAAGACCTAGTTAGACATGAACCACTATGCTCAGTAAAATGTAGCGGCTTACTCTCAACGTGCAAGCCATGCCAGTGGATAGAGATCGACTCATCCTCCAAAGAATTGGTGACATTTATTATAAGACGGTCACCGGAGCGTGCTTCGACTGTCGGACCGGGGAATAGACCTGTTCAATGTAAGTACATTCATCGAGGGAAATTAATGATGGGGATGTACCATTAACCAGATAAACTCGCTTCAACACCCCATCTGGGCGTATATAGTCCGCAGTCACCTCCCAGTCATGATGCTGTGCTACGGAGTCGCGGTACACATGGCTCTCTGGATGAAGCTCGATCACTGGACGCGATGTATCTGGATCATGTCTCGTTGGGAGTGTCTGCTCAATGTGGGCGTTCGATGGGACCAGGCCTTGTAGAGGGGTTGGTGCTGAAATCTGCACCAAGAAAACC
The DNA here is from genome assembly GCA_003184635.1 of Aspergillus sclerotiicarbonarius CBS 121057. Taxonomy (NCBI): domain Eukaryota; kingdom Fungi; phylum Ascomycota; class Eurotiomycetes; order Eurotiales; family Aspergillaceae; genus Aspergillus; species Aspergillus sclerotiicarbonarius. The sequence continues at coordinate 127,650 of KZ826344.1, read as the reverse complement.
AGAAAAATCAGACCACATACAGTGGCCGGGTACAATACAATGTTCCATGACCAATGTCGTTTTTTCGTTGGCGGCGACTGCTGGGAGTCTAATCGAGCATATGCCGGTTTCTCCATCTGTGATAACCTCAACGATTCGAGTCCTCCCTCTTTGCCGGTCAGCCTCAGTATGATTGTTTTAAACCCATGCGTCCTTGCATCCGGCCCGGAACTATGAGCGATTTTGGATGCACGTGGAGAAGAAGCAGTGGAGCCATCTGTTGGATACAATTGCCTGTCAGTTGAGCAAATATGGAAGTGATGTTCAGGGCCGCCACCGACCTGTGTTTCAGACCGGCTTCAACCGCGGTTCGGTCAAATCGTTAACTTTTCACTGGACTGCCACGCTGTCTGTTGGCGGGTATTCAAACTCAAACCGGACTCAAAGTTGGTACCTGGTTCATCAGATTCAGGAACAACAGCGATATTCAGGGCATTCTGCCGTCGATGATAGCCGAGAGGGGACTCTTGCCATTGTGGATATATCAGAAAACCCACCATCTCGACCGCCACCGATTACCATCGCCCGATGACCGAGAGAAAACCCCAGTGGGCTGAACCGGGGAGGCGATGAACAGACTCAGATCCGAGTAAGCGGTGCGTCTTTGAGAGAAAAGTCCGTCGGAGATTCCCCCAAGCAGATGGCTCCATTTGCCGCACGTGGCCGCCTTGCCCCCAAGTGCATCCTCGCTGAAATACACTGACAGACACATGTCATACGTCTTGTGAAATGTCCGTCTCCATTACAAGTGGGTCATCCTTCATCCGCCGAGGACGATCCATCTTTTGCCTAGCGGCATTTAGTGGCTCGTCGAATCCGATCTGCGACATCCAGTGCCGTTCCATGTTACGTTCAACTTTGGCATGTGTCTTTCGATCTAGAATATGGGAAGACTATGTGTCGGGAAACATAGGATACCGATCCTGAGGGATGGTAGTCCTGGGTGGCTCCATGCCATGCAGTCCCCACTTCGACTAAGATTCTTATTATATAAAAGCCACTGGAAGGCATCTCGATCTTCTGCTGCAACAACATTTTCAAAGCCACCTCATTATGTTCTTGTTGAGTACTGCCTTGGCTCTGCTCCTGGGGAGCGGACCGGTTTCTGCTGGCTCACTCCGAGACATCAAGCATGTCGTGATTTTTATGCAGGAGAATCGGTCATGGAATAGTGTAAGTGTCTGTTGGTAAATGTCAGACAACCAACTAACCACGTACAGTATTTTGGCACCATGGCCGGTGTCCGAGGTTTCAACGACCCAAACGTGCAGGTGAACCCAGATGGACTACCTGTTTGGTACCAGTCAGTACTTTCGAAATCTTAGATGTCTTGTACTGACAACAATAGACAAGTCGATCCTGACATGTCCAACGATACAACAACTCTTCTCCCTTGGTACCTGGGCTATAAAGGAGGGAACTCGACAGATGCTATCCAGTGCATGGCAGCTGGGAACAATGGCTACGAAGATAGCCAAGCATCACTCAACGGTGGCCTGAACAATCACTGGGCACGGAATAATACCCCTTGGAGTTGGGGCTATTTCAAGAGGGACGATATCCCCATTCATTATGCGATTGCAGAGGGCTGGACAGCAGGTGATATGTATCAGGTAGGTTTCCCTATCATGCGCTCAACGACATGGCTGACTCGTGCAAGGAATCTCAAATCACTTCCACAAATCCCAACCGTGTCACTCTGGTCAGCGGTTCCGTCAATGTGCCTGGTGGTCCTCAGAATCCGGACCAAGGTGGGGTATATATCGATAACAACGTAACCCCAGGTATGCTATTCTGCCTACAGTCAATTGGGGTAATATACACAAGCTGACTGATTACCTCAGGCTGCGATAGCTATAATATTAATTGCTATCCTCTCAAGTGGAAAACCATCTTCGAAGTCTACGAGGAGGCGGGTGTCTCCTGGCAGGTCTACCAGGACAAGGACAATTTCGACGATAACCCCCTGGCTCGGTTCGAGCAGTTCCAGAATGCTTCGTCTTCATCACCACTGGCAGAGAAAGGAATGGCCTATGTAGGGCTGGACGCCTTCTACGAAGCGGCTGCTAATGGGACCCTCCCGGAGATCAGCTTCATCGTCGGCCCTGCAGAGCTGTCGGAGCACCCGCCTTATATGCCCAAAGATGGAGCATGGCTGCAGAAGAAGGTTGTGGATGCCGTGACCAGTAGCCCTCAATACCCCTCCACACTGCTTATGATTAGTTACGACGGTAAGTCCCTTCGCAGCCCTCTCCGACAATTCTAATGTTAGTCTAGAATCCGGTGGCTATGGAGACCATGTGATCCCTTTTCATTCACCCGAAGGAACTCCTGGTGAGTGGATGGAGGATCCATATGGTATTTTTGGGAAATTATATGTCGGACCTGGTAAGTTCAAAATCATAATCCTTAATGTCAGCAAAGCTGATTGCTCTAGGGATTCGCGTCCCTTTCTACATGGTGTCTCCATGGACTCGCGGCAACCGTGTTTTCACCGAGCGAGCGGACCACAACTCTCAAATTCTGTTCCTGGAGCAATGGCTTACGGCCAGGGGCTACAAGAATGTGCAGACACCAGAAATGGTTCACTGGCGTCGAGAGCACATGTCCAATCTTGTCAACGCATTGGACCTAGACCACGTACGACCCCATTCCTATTTTATCTACATTGTCATCAAGCTCACTGTTCCACAATAGCCCGACACCAGTATTCCCAAATTACCCGAGGCGGAAGAGCCCGAAATGTCCTCAGGATCTTACGTGGGTACTTCCAATTGTGAAGCAACGTACCCCGAGCCACGCCCTCCTGTGCCCTACGGGAAGCAGAATGTAACAGACTCCTTGTTTTTTGAAGAAGGATACAAGGAGTGTGTGGGATATTTGACCGAGGGACGATATCTAGTCTTCGAGAAGTCTGGCTATGCGCTTACCAACACCGGCAACGCAACCCGTTTGAGCAGTACCACAGCTAGTGAGGACCACAGTGACAAGAAGCAGCGATGGGTGGTTCATTATTCCAGTGGCGAAGAAAGCCAGATCTTCAAACTCTCCAGCGCTTTGGATGGGAAGTGGCTTGGTCCCCGGGGGACTCTGTTGCCAGCCGGTCGCCGGAATATTGCCGCCGAAGTGAAGATCACTTTCCGTGGAAATGGCCGTGGATATGATCTGCAATATATCAATTCGACCACCATCGCACTGGACGATCAAGGAGCATTGCAGATGAACGCCACCAAAGGCTCCGGAGATGGCTACAAGATCTGGAGTGTCACTTATCATTAGGACGTGACTTTTCAGACAAAAGTACGTGATTCGTTGGAAGTAAGTAGCAGGTCTACTTGCCATCCACCACAGCATAGCGCTTGTTTCATTTTATTCAGTTCTGTGTTTTGTTGGTTCAATATAGACTTATAGATAGCATGCAAACGCGGATGATAGCGGCCATTCGGCATTACAATATCTGATTCAAATTCAGAAGACTTATACTACGGAAGTGCTCTTCTTCACTTTTCCTTTGTTTTGACCTCAACATCTTACTCAAGACTATACCGGTCTAATCGGGTTATAAGATATAACTCATCGTTTTGTGTAGGTCAGCGCCCCCCCCGGAAATGTCCTATAGGAATCTATAGCCCATGGACCCTCTATGTACAGCTCACTCGGTAAACAAGTTACCATTCATATACTTCAGCCCCGTATCAACCGCAACCGTCACCACGGTCTTGCCAGGCCCCAGACGCTTCGCCAACGCAATCGCCGCCACGACATTCAGCCCCGTGGAGGTCCCAACCAACAAACCCTCCTCCCTCGCAAGCCGACGACACATATCACGCGCCTCGTCCTCCTCAACCGCACACGCCTCATCATAAAGACCCCGATCCAAATGCGGCGGCACAAACCCAATCCCAATACCCTCCACACCATGCCTCCCTGGCCTCCCCTCCGTAATAACCGGCGACGTCGCCGGTTCCAACACGGCAACATGAGTCCCCGGCCACTTGTCCTTCAACACCTTAGACACGCCCATGACCATGCCCGCCCCGCCCACCGCACCACAGAACGCATCAATGCCCCCCGGAAACTGCTCCAGCAACTCCCGTCCAATCCCCTCATATCCCACCGCCGCATCTTTATTATTAAACTGATCGGCGAAATAATACGCCCCTTCTCCCTGAGCAACGAGGCTCTTTGCTCGCTGCATCATCGTGGGGAATAAATCTGGTGTGATTCCCTCAGAACTGGGGACGATGTCTAGTGTGGCGCCGAGGGCTTCCATGGTGCGGAGTTTCTCCACAGCGAATGCGTTGGAGGATATCACGGTGAAGGGGTATTTCTTGGCTGCGCAGATGAAGGCTAGTGAGGAGCCGGTGCTGCCGCCGGTGGCTTCGACGATGGTCATGCCGGGTTTCAGGTCCCCGTGGCGTTCGGCTTCTTCGATGATGGCTTTCGCCATTCGGTCTTTGTATGAGCCGGTTGGGTTCAGGAATTCCAGTTTTATGTAGATTGAGGCGCATTCGGGGGGAACCACGTGGTTGAGTTGGATCACGGGCGTGTGACCCACTGCGCCGAGGATGTTGTTGGTTGGGGGGAGGGTCATTTTGATATTGGGATTTTTGAGAGGCGAGCGAGGGGGGAATGGCTTGGTAGGTGGTGGTGGCGGCGAGGAGATATTGGGGTTGAGTTGGGTGAGAATGAGGTGAGGGGAATTACTGAGGAAGGGGGAAAAGGTATGAAGACAATATTATAGTTAGACTTCCGGGGTCCGACCACCGACCGGGCTTTCGGATCTTGCCCCTGCCGGTGAGAAGAGTTTCTAGATGTCGTGGACGTTACTTGGCGAAGGCGATCTGCGCAGGTGAGCAGTTGTTGGGTTACCTAATTGAAACGACAGACATGGTGCTGGATCTCCGCGGGGGTAGGACATAGGCAATATAACTTCAATATGCCGCCTCTGGTAGAACAATGGTGTCGAGGCACGATCGCTCCCGGACTCAATCGTTGTGGATTGTATCTTTGATGAGGTGAGTGTCTATAGAGTGCTTTTACACTAGATGCAGCTGCTATTGGCTAGGATCGTTAGCTCGAGGGAGCATCATGTGGGAGGATGCCGCTATGCAGCCACCCCATCAAGGACTGAGTCATCCCCCACCTCGAGAGCCTCACCACTGCAAACGCCCAGCAGCCATTCTATCCATACTTATAGGTTGTATGTCCTGTAGCATCTGGGGAGATATGATTTACTCTTTTACTAACTCGCCATAGATCCCGCCAACTGCCCTCACCAACCCAACACCTCGAGTGCCCAAAATGTCATTTGATATTCGACTGGCAACCCATGACGACCAACAAACCATCGAGGAAATCATACAGGAGTCCTTCTCCATCTATATACCCCTCATTAACAGGAAACCACAACCGATGCTGGACGACTACGGCGCGCTGATCAAAGACGGACATGTCTACGTGATCGAGCGGGACGGTGAAACCAAAGGCACCGTCATGCTTGTACCCGAGACCGATTCCATGCTGGTGGATAATATAGCCGTCGCCGAGTCTGCTCGGGGAACTGGGCTGGGTCGCAAAATGCTCGAGTTCGCGGATGAAGCGGCCCGACGGGCAGGATATCATACGGTTCAGCTTCATACCAACGAGATGATGGTGGAGAATATTGCCATCTATACACGATTGGGATATGTGGAGACGCATCGGGCTGAGAATAAGGGGTTTCAACGGGTTTATATGGCGAAGACGTTGAGTTAATTGGTTCTGATGCTGTGTTCTTATGGTTAGATGTGATGCTTTGATTCTTGGTCACATAGCAGAGACATGAGGTCGACATGTTGGAATTTTGGTACACGTAAGGATAACGTAGAAAAGAAAGCAATTCACTGCAGAGAGTATTACGAGATAGTGCAATCAGTCACTGATGGTGAAAGAGTGTTGCATCGGCCCGTGACTTTGCATGCAGTGATGCCTGAGAATGAAGGCGGCAATGCCCCCATCGTGTGCATTGGCCATTCCGTACTCCGAAGATTCCCCCTCTTTGCTGACCCCTCTTCTCTTTTCACCTTTTCACACCACCAGACAAGACGATGTGAAACCATGACCAGAAAAGCAAACAATGCCCCTTGCGACGTCTTATCAGTATGAACTCATAGCGTGATCCCTGTGCGACACAGTCTCGGTCCGGCCAATCACAGCGACGACAATGAGGATGAGGTCGAGATGAGGACTATGTGATGTGGGCCTCACAGTCCACAGTTCACCGTCCACAGTCGTACGAGGTATAGCCAATACCTCCTGTCAGACTCCCTTCTCCTTTCAAGGTAGTTCGATCGAGGCCCCATGCGACCCAATGCATTGTGCCTGATGTACCAGACTGACGGGACCAGTGCCATCATCCGATGGGCTGCGACATAATTATGCTTACCGGATGGACCATCCATCTGGAGTTGCGGTCAGTCAGTCAGTCAGTCTTCTTATCTCTCAACGGACCAGCTTTCACGGTCTCCGGTCGCGACCCATTCTTTGGTCCAACCCAGCCGCAGGATTGGTCCTGGTCGAAAGGCCAACCGGCGGGCAACGGCAGTGTCGTGTGCCACCAGGAGGTTTGCAAGCATCACCTACGGAGTCTCTTAGCAGAGCAGCCTGCGTCTGTGGCGTTTCTGGCCGGGTCTGTATGGCCGGACATGGTACTTTTTGCTGGCTGAATCACCCATACATCAGACCGCGACCCTGAAATGTGGGTTTGATGGGTGGAAACCGCCAAGTCACCTGAGACACACGTCGATTTCCGCTCTGCCCACCAACGGCCACCGTCGCGGCTCAATCTCAACGATCGTCTTCTGCCGATAAGCCACCGTCCTTTGCCACTCATCGCCTCGCTCGCTCTCACCACGCTCTCTGCCTAATCGAGACTGTCTCATTTCGATCAGCTCCATCGATCCCTGCTCTACTCCCTTTCGATCTGGGTTTTCAAAACAAAGAGACTTCCGGGATCGGATTCCGACCGTGTTTTCTTCGTTGGACCGCTATTTATCGCGGTCCCCACTTGGTCGCTTTTTTTTCTCCCCTGTGTGCCCCCAAACCAAACCACCCTCCAGTTCCGTTCACTGTGTCAACTCCATCCAGTCGTTCTCCCAAAGACCACCTGGGGCCCTCCCTGAGTCCCTGCGTGTCCCGACTCCAGTTCTGTGATCCGTTCTCGTCCCGGTGTCCCCGTGCGGGCCTGGCTTATAGTCCGGAGGATCCCCAGCGCCAAATTCTCCGCCATTCTCCAGGACTTGATTACAACACAGTGACAAACACAGTGATCGGCCTCCCTCGCAGTTTTGGACGGGATTTTTGCACACCCTACTTTCCAACGCTACATATTGATTGCCATTGTTGGATATGCCCTCCATCACCGACCAGACCGAGGATTCGGGTCTTGATTTCGATGGTAGGTTTCTCCTTCGGTTAACTTCCCGTTAACCTTTTTCCATCCCCCTTGGCTCCAACCCGTAGTCGTATTCTCCCGAGGCTCTGCTTTTGGACCGCATGATCTCATAGCCCACCGCGACTTCCGGTATTCAATCATTCGTCTTAATTCCATCCCTTCGCGATCTTATCCTTCCCCCTACCTCTCTTGACATCCCAGCTGTTGATGGATTCTGACCAATCATCTCAAGGACCACAACCGATCCTGGGAACTGGTTTGAACGTCTCCCTCCAGGGCCGCCGCCAGACCAATGGTCACGAAGATTCTCCCATCGCGTCAGAAGGAAACATCAAGCAACGCATCCCCGCGCCGAAAAAGGCGGCATCTCTTCACCAGCCGGCCTCGTTAAGTAGTCAAACATCCAGCGTCGTTACTGAATTTGCGCATCGCAATGAGAGAGACGACAGTATGAAGCACGGCGAGGAAGACCCACAGAATAGCCTTTTCACACAGGTCTATGAGTGGCTTCAGCGTGAGAAATCCAAACAGAATTCTCATAAAGCGACGGACGGTGCTGCAAGTGATGGCGACGACGACGATGATGATGGCAGTAGCGTCCTTGTGGAAAGACCTGTCTCTCTTGGCGCCGATACTGCACTTGCTCTCGACAAGCTGGAAAAGATCCTAATCCAGTATGCCGCTTCACGACAGGGGGGAGGCTCTGTAAACTTCGCCCGACGGTCCGGTCGTCGGCGTCAGCAGTCCAGGGGATTGCGTAGGGGTTCTGCTTCCGAGTCCGACTTTTCAGACTTCGAGGCAACTGCCCCTAGCGTGGATGCAGTGCTGGACAATTCCAAAACTCTCGCTTATAGCGGCGGTAGTGCCGATGATGACGATAACGAAAACGGCGCCAATGAAGGACGCGCAAAAGACAGAGAAGCCTGGACGGTGTTCAAGAGCGAAATTCTCCGGCTTGCTCATACCATGCAGCTCAAAGGCTGGCGGAAGCTCCCTATGGATCTTGCAGCTGATATCGAGGTCGTTCGACTTAGCGGTGCCCTGACCAACGCCGTGTATGTAGTCACGCCACCGCAGAACATCCCTTTGCCCAAGGCCGAAGACGGATCGTACTCGTTGGTGCCCAGAAAGCCGCCTCCGTAAGTGCTCCCCTTGTCTCCCTCAAGACCAAATCTGACCTCTCGTAGGAAGCTTCTGCTGCGTATCTATGGGCCGCAAGTGGACCACTTGATTGACCGGGATAATGAGCTCCAAATTCTTCGTCGGCTCGGTCGAAAGAACATCGGACCAAAGGTCCTGGGTATATTTAATAACGGACGGTTCGAAGAGTTCTTTGAAGCTCGCCCGCTGACCCCAAAGGAGCTCCGGGATCCCCCGACCATGAAACAAATTGCGAAGCGGATGAGAGAACTGCATGATGGGGTTGATCTCCTTGTGGACGAGAGGGAGGGAGGCCCCATGGTGTTCAAGAACTGGGACAAATGGGTCGACCGCTGCGAGCAAGTGATCAATTGGTTGGACAAGGAGATTCGATCCGAGCACAACAATAGCAAAGCTGCGTCAGAGGCTTGGCGTCGGCGAGGCTTTGTCTGTGGTGTGCCCTGGCCCTCGTTCAGGAAGGCAGTTGAAGGCTATCGGAAGTGGATTGTTTCCAGCTGTGGAGGGATCGATGAGATCAAGCGACAGCTGGTGTTTGCGCATAATGATGTACGTCCCTTTGTCCCCAATCGTTGTGACCTATACTGATGATTCAGACTCAATATGGCAATCTGCTTCGCATGGAGCCCAGTCATGAGTCACCGCTGCTCCGACCCGAGAATGTGCACAAGCAGCTGGTTGTCATTGACTTTGAGTATGCGTCAGCGAATACTCCCGGACAGGAGTTCGCTAACCACTTCGTAAGTCTCCCGATGCTGATTGGCGGATCTTGCTGACCTCAACAGACTGAATGGTGCTACAACTATCATGACCCGGAGCTGTCATGGGCGTGCGACAACACGCGCTATCCCACCCCGGAGCAGCAGCATCAGTTCATTAACGCCTATCTCAGCCATCGGCCGGGATTGCGCGAGCAGGCCTCCCCGTCCATCACCCCTCTGATGCGTGGTCTCTCTGCCAACACCTCTTCACTCGCTCCTCTGGACCTGGACGACGGCCCGGACGTGGACATGTCCTCTCGCCTAGACATTGAAAAAGCGCACGAGGACAGCACCGAGGCCAGAATCCAGTTCTACATGCGCCAGACCCGGCTATGGCGGGTGCTCAACTCGGCGCAGTGGGTCGCCTGGGGAATCGTGCAGGCCAAGGTACCTGGCATGGAGGAGGGGATTGCTGCGGACGAGGGCGCGTCTGAGGCCCACAATGGCCACCATGATACCAACGGTAATGGTGTGCACACTACTCCACCAGTGGATGCGGACATCGACGAGGCCGACGAATTTGACTACCTTGCCTATGCCCAAGACCGAGCGCTCTTCTTCTGGTCGGACCTGCTGTCGATGAAATTCATCCAGGAGGATGAGCTGCCCCAGCCGCTGGTGGAACATATCAGATCACGGGTCATCGAGTACTAGTCTAATCCTGTTGCTTTACGATTATGAGTCGGATGAATGAATGACGAAGCGAAGCGATATTCTTCAACAGATGTCGATGTTGCCACTGTACATAGCTATAGTTATGAATCTGACCCACCAATTCATCTACATCATCCATAATATATGGAGGATGGGGAAGTAAGTCTACCTCCTCCTCAAATTCTTCTGCGTCTCCCCCTTAGCCGTCTCCACCCACTCCTCAAACCTCCCTTCCCCCTCCCCCTCCTTCATCCCCACCACCCCCTTAACCACCTCCCCAATAAACCCCACAAAATTCAATCGTCTCAACGTATTCTCCCACGCCCACCCCCTCCTCTTCCTCTCCTCCCTCTCCAACGCCTCCACATCCCCAATCTCCCCCGCCCCGACCCTTAAATCCCTCACCACCGCCATCAAATTAAACATCGTCTCTCCCTCCGGATACCGTCCAATCCGCTCCCTCAACACCTCAATCACCTTCTCCGGGAACTGCTCCCTCTCACACTCGCCATGCGAAATCGGATGAGGCTGCAACCCGTCCAGTTCGTACAGTTGGCCGTTTATGGGCGTGTAGGCGATGAAATGGTACACGTCGCCGCCTTCCTCGTCTTGGTTCTGGCGGATCGTTTCGTCGACGAAGGGCGAGGACCGCGCGAAGGCGTTGTGGGCGGTTCGGATTGGTTCCGAGTTCGAGAGCGCTTCGCCGAGGAGGTCCGGGGGGAAGCCGGTGGTGAAGTCTTTGAAGGAGGTGAGGGCGGGGCCGAGGGGGATTGGGTAGGGGGTGGTGCTGGGGGAGGGGGAAGAGGTGCTGGTGGTGGTGTTGTTGAGGATTACGGAGAGGATGGCTTGCGTGCCGCAGGCGTTTTGGATTGTTTGGCTTGCGAAGAAGAGGGTTGGTGGGGGGTTGGTGTCGTAGGTTCCGGAGGGGGGTTGGGAGGAGCTGGTGGAGGAGGTGGTGGTGGGTTGGGTGGTTTCGCGGAGGTATTTGAAGAGGAAGATGACGCCGTAGACGGGGCTGTGTGGTGGGTGGTTATTAGTGAGGGTTTGTTTGGGGAGGGGGGGTATGGGCATGTACCTTAGGGAGCGGATTGAGTCTGCGTCTAGGGAGAGGAGTTCTTCGAATTGGACGTCCTTGACGCCCAGGTTCTCGATTAGAGAGGTGAAGACGCCCTGTCGGTTGTTAGTGCTGCGATGGCTATGTATGGGTTGGGTGGGATGCTTGTGCGTACCGCGTCGGACTCGATTGTGCTCCAGCCTCCGCCGTCGGCCATGGTGTCTGTAATGAGGTGGTGCACAGGAGGTGTAGAGGTACTGTACAATGCACCAGGGAGTGCAGGGATGGAAATGGTGGAAGTAAGCTGTGTTGGTGGGCAGGATGTGATGTGATGTGATGTGATGGTGGAGACCTCCGAGCTGTGTTTGCTCAAGGTGCAAACACCGCACGTGCAAATCCCGCTAGGTTAAATATAGATGCCGCCCCATGGATTGTGGCCTGCGGTATCAGGTGTCGTTTTGGTCCCTGCGATATCGATATCGATTACTGTGGATTTTTGAATTAAACAAGAGAGTCAAGGGTAATAGTGCCGGAGTGATGCGGAGGTCCCCGTGAGCTGGAATCAGGCCTCCAATATGGTGTCCAGCTGTTGATTACACAGACGCTTGAACCAAATATAGAACGCCTACCAATCAATAAGACGGTAACATCCGGATATTCCGTGTACCACAGGAACTGCTGGTGGAGCAATGCAGTAGACTCCAAGGAGGAGACATGCTATTCGGTATGATTCACCTCGCACAAGTCCGCTGGCTGAAAACTGGACGCCTTACGGGCGTATACGTCGATCCCATGTCAGACATGCAGATCGTCCAGAATCAAGTCCTCCACAGCCACACTCACCGGTCCAGAGACAGAATATAAAGGGTCTTGGTTCACTCAGTATTCTTCTCAGTTCAGTGAGATCAAAATAAGTCTACAAACCTTACCCGTTATTTCTATACCTCTCCAAACCACCACCATGCACCTCCTCACCCTCCTCCCCATTGCCGCTCTGGCTGCCACATCCCTGGCCGAAAACTGGAACATAACCGTCTACGCCGACACCAACTGCACCGAATGGAAGGGCGGATTCACCGGAGACAAAGACTACGGTTGCTACTCGCTTGAGGAATTCGACCCGACGATTCAGTCTATCAAGGCCGAGCTTCCCGACGGATGGGCGTTTATGGGATCGAGTGGAGGTGCCTGCGATTACTTCCATCAGTCTGGGGGCTCGGGATGCTACACTCAGTCCCAGGGGTTCAAGTCGTTTGAGGCGTTGGTTACGCAGAGCTGAATTGTGGTGTGTATATCTTGGTGACTTGGGGGTGAATGTAACTGATGATTGATTTTTAGAAACCTGGTATTGAGATATTTGATGGACGGCTTTTTCGATAACGCTTGTGGCTGGCTGTGTGCTGGGTATCAGTGGGGATATCAGTGTATATATTGTTCTTGACATGGGATCATTCCATGTATGGACATGAATAAAATTTGGATATACAGTGACCAGGCCGGTCGAGGTACTACTGGAACTGCGCTCTATTTATATTTCTCTCGGGCTAACATAAAGGACTGTAAGAGTGTATTTTCTTCGAACAGATAAATTATAAATAGGTCAGATGAACAGTCTACAGCAGGGCAGATCTTCCATCAGTGACCCAGAATAGAGTTGTGATGGATCTTATGACAGGGTAAATAGCAGGTGCTTCTATCTATTGTAAGGGAATATGTCTCAGCAATATGGAGAAAAGCCAATACTCACCTAGCGCCTTGCTATCTAGGCCAGCATGGTTGTAGCTAAAGACGGTCTTGCGGTAAGTGAAGTACCAACTGTGTCAGAACATGAGCCACCAGTTGAGACATTATCGACAGCATTGATGGCTATGGTGGAAGGATTGATCTTGATCTCGACAACGACTAACGAAGATTTCGGACGGATTGTTGTGTAGATGTGGTCCAAGTAGACATTTGGGTGAGAATCAGCAATGACGCGAGACTGCAAAAGACATGATTGATCGAGGGGAATAGGCTTGACAGTTGGCCGCTGAATTGGGCATCGTTCAGGCCCTCCATCGGGTCGGTCGAGCTGCATCCAAGTTCCAACCACCCTCTTCCAGGGATTCTATTTTTCCTGGCCTGAGGGGTTGTTCTACCATGCCGAATATAGACCAGAGCAGCTAATCACGACGATGGACCTGGTGGAATCATCTATCTCCAAGACGATCGGTAGATGGAGACGGGACGATCGGACGACGCCATGCCCTACAACCGATATTTCCGAGACTGATGGTGAATATACGGACGAAAAATGCTCCAAATGTGAATTGTTCGTCAAGTCCCAGCAGCACGTTACATACCCCCGGGAAGCCCGGAGAATATTTCATGAAGATTGCTCGGAGTGCTTGGATATTCCCACCGATACAATCTGCCCGGAATGTAAGCACATGAGGCTAGGGCACTTTGTAGAGTCCGTGGGAGAACCAGTGAGACATAAATACTCCCGCAGAGTTTCTCTGGATGGTATATTCCAGATGGGAGCTATGTGCGATATTCAAGAACGCTCTGCAGGCTGTCAAGTTTGCCGGACAATTGCCACCCTTGCACCTTTGATTACCGGTCGACACAAGCCATCGCCATATAGCGAAGTAACTTTGGGGGTGGAAGTGCAACCCGGAACCATTTTTGGGATAAGATATAACTTGGAGATCAAGCTGGTCGTCGAAGATCCCGTAGTGGGATTCCCCAAAGGTGCAATTTGCTCTCGGTTATGCCTGGAGTGTCATGTCTCAAGTGATCAAGACTGACGTCATGATTCTTACAGGAGTGACCAGTTTTTTCGGAACTAAAAATGTACCGTCGGGCCGTGATCTGATATCTTTACGGAGACCACTACCCCAGGTAAACTGGCACACAGTCTCAGCATGGCTTGGGGAATGTGACAGTGGCAATGGCCACAAGACTTCATGTCGCTGTGATGCCCAGGAATTACCTGTGCATGGCTTCCGTGTCATGGATACCAAAAGAAGATGCGTGGTACTGCTCCCTGTGCTCCGCAGATACGCCACTCTCAGCTACGTCTGGGGAAATGATCAAGATTCATTACGAGCAACCAAAACAAATGTTGGTGATCTTAGCAGAGAGGGATTTTAACCCGCGAGAGAGGTTTATCAGCAACCATCAATGATGCAATAAATGCATGTTGCCACTTGCAGATTCCATTTCTCTGGGTTGACCGGCTTTGCATAGTGCAAGATGAGTTGAGTGAGAAAGCAATTCAGCTCGATGCCATGGGAAGCATCTACAGCCAGTCATATGTCACCCTGGTTGCAATGGCAGGGGAGGATGCTGAATATGGACTCCCCGGGACAGATGGCTGGGAGCGACCTCCGCAGTGGACGGGCGAAATGCAGGGTATACACCTGCTTAAAGATATTGACCAATACACTGACCTCGTCGCTAATTCCAAGTGGCGAAGCCGAGGGTGGACATTTCAGGAGGCAATGCTTTCATCAAGGCTTTTGATTTTCACAGACCATGGGGCTTTTTACCAGTGCCACGGCAAATCAACCGTCCAGGCCGAGGAAGGTGAGGAAACGGAGGTTCGCGACTCATTGTCCGCCCAATTAGAATTATCTTCGTGTGGGGAAGTCGTGAAGGAATATACAGCAAGGGATCTTACTCACAAGTCCGACATAATTAATGCATTCTCGGGCATTTTACACTCAGCATATGGGGACCAGCATTATTACGGATTCCCATTCAGCAGATTTCACTGGGCTCTCCTCTGGGTACCACGTGATGGGAAGTACCCTGAGCGATGCCCGCATCAGCCAGAAATGTTTCCATCGTGGTCATGGTCCTCTATCGATAATGCCATAGACTACTGGCGTGGTGAGGAAGACACAATCTCTGCGTCCCTGGCACAATGGGCAATCCCACCCTCAAGTGATGGACGAAGAAAATTGAAGATTCTTCGAAACACGTTTACCGAGCCGCATCAAAATGACGAAAAGAGCAAATTAGCCCGACTTGCGGTGTTAATGGCCTGGAAAGGTGGATGCTTCCCTGGAAAACTCCCCAGAAAATTGAAAGCTTCTACATGGGGCAAGTATGACATGTTCATCCGCCAGAGATGGCAGTCGCTCGCCTGCATGTGTGATGAAGCCCAATGTATGCCTGGGGGTTTGCTATCTGCCAGTGATCAAGAGGCAAGGTTTCCACTTCACATTCAACGTGCTTGCTTGGACGGGTGTATTCTGGCTTACACCCAGTCACAGCGCCTTGAGTTGAAACTTTCCAAAAACCTAGGGATTTCTCTTGAGCTCCACAATGCACATGGTGACATGATAGCTTGGTCACAAGGATATTACATCAACCGGGAAAAACTCTGTTCTACTCCACACTGGAATAATGGTGCCAAATTCGATGTCCTGGCCCTTTCAATGCCCTACCACGTAGGTCATGTCGGCAGATTCGAGCCAGCAGGAAAATACGGCCGAAACGCGGCTAACTGGCATGACATAAAGTGGGAAAGCATCTTCACCAAGGTCGACGACATGCCTGGCCCCCACATCAAAGTCCCGATGATCAATCTGATGGTTGTCGAGACAAAAGACGGTATCAGCAGACGCGTTGCACTTGGACAGGTAGCTCTGAAGATTTGGATTGAATCGAAGCCCAAGTTTCAGACATTTATTCTTGGATAGATGAGCCGCGACAGAAATTGTGTTCAAGCAGGAATGCTTGGGTAGACAGATAAAGACTGCAGTTTTGAGAAATCGAGCAATGTTACCGACAGGCTGTGGGCATTTTCTATAAAAGGCCGATTAACGTTACTTAATATATCATCCCGTGAGATATCAAATAGGATACGGTTCGCCTGAACATGTGGAGATAATCCGGGGGCTAGGAGTAGGGAGAATAATCGTTTCCTGCTGACTTGATATCGTAAAATACATACCGTTCAAGACAGGACGATAGGCTAGGGGTCACCTGACCCCTTCGATTTTACCGTTTGATCGACGAGTCTCTCTCAATCCTAAACACTGGATTTTCCTCGAAGTGACTTTGCAACGAGACGTTTCCCCTTAAACCCGATTAATTAATCTCTTGGTGTCCATTCAATTCATAACGCTATCAGTACAATATTTACAGCAATTTGAGAGCCCTCTACGCGGACCCTGCCTTGGAGAGCAACCATCCACCGTTCTGCAACTTCTGGAAAACCCCTTCAGGATCATACTTGGCAGCAATATCCTTGAGCTTCGCCACATTGTCGGCACCATAGCTTGACAACGGGTCTTGGTCGCGAGAGGCATAGTTGGAGTAACGATACGGAATATAGGCGCCAGCTTGCTTGGCTGTCGCTTCGGCCACATCCACAATCTTACGGGTCGCTTCTCGGACACGGTCTTCATCCTCTGCATTCTTCCAATCGGCCATGGTCAGGAACCCTATTTCGTTAGTTGAGAAAATACAACCCAAGGAAGAGAGCAACATACACTGCTGACCGACTGGTTCTAATCCAAGTGGCGTTCCCCCGTTCGTCTGGCTCTGCTTCATGGCCAGGGAGGACATGGGTTGAAACACATTGGTCAGGACAAGTCCTTCAACGTCGCTCAAAGCAGCCTCCTGCTCTTGGCGGACTTTCTCGGTCGCTTCGTACAACTCCAAGCATGGTCGACTCGACATGGTGCGGAACTCATGACTATCAGCATGTTAGCAAGGAATCCGTCTGCACGTATTTTTAACCTACTGCAAAGTCTCTGATGTGATGACGGACGCAACCGCCTGGACAAGCTCATAGATGGACCGAGTGCCTGGGGGCACAAAGTTCATCACAAAGGGGATATCATAGAATGACTGGAAGGCAGCAGGCTTTTCAACAGGGGCACAGTAAAAGAAAACGAGAAGAATTGCTTGGCTGGTACCATGCCAGACGAGAGACGCCTTGTTATCGGTCTCAATCGCCTCGTGGTACTTCATGAGGCCTTTGACGAGCTCAGGGTACGCCGTTGGAGGGTAGATCCGAGCTTCGGCCCAGGATGCGGTAGGAACAGTCACCAGATCCATTTTGGTCACGATTCCTAAACACAACGGTCATTATATGCTCTTCTGCGACACAAGTATAACCTACCAAAGTTAGGGCCGCCTCCTTTGAGAGCCCAGAACAAGTCGGTATTCTCCTGCGCATTGGCATTGACAATGCTCGAGTCCGCGAGAACAACCTTCCGCCTGATCAGAAACAGTTAAGCGCACGAGTATATGCAAACCTACCTCGTAATTGGACACGCCCATTGCGCCCACTCCGTACTGGCTATTTTGGAAGGAAATCCCTCCTCCCAGGAGCAGACCGGGAACGCCAACTGTCGGAATCCGGCCGCCTGCCACTGCCAGACCATGAGGGTCAAGCGCCTTGTACACATCGAGCCATCTCAGTCCAAGTCCGATGTCGGCGGTGGACTTGTCGTCAGAGAGCTTGACCTGGTTGAATTTACTCAAGGAGATGACCACTCCGCCGTTGTTACTGTTGAATCCCGGGTTCTGGAGGTGACCCCCACCGCGAACAGAGAAAGGAATGTGGAAGAAACGACAGAGGGCAAGAGCTGTTGCGACTTGTTGGGCGGATGTTGGGGTCACTAGGACAAGTGGCTGGAGCCAGCAGTTTATTGACCTGGGAAAATTAGCCACTTGGGATCGTTCTTTGTGTGAGAAATCCACTATTGACACACCATGGCACTCGGCGCTGATCTTCATATTCGTCCGACGTCTCTAGGATGGCATTCTGGCCAAAGAGCAGAGGGAAGATTTGAGTCACAAAGGAAGCCTGCACGCTGGCCTTTTCACTCTCCGATAGAGCTGCATACTTGGACAAAAGGGTCTCAGCTTCCACCGTTCGGACAGTGTCGATCTTCGCGTCCTGGACGATGGCGGCGACGGAGTAACTCATAGTGGTTAGTACGATGCGAAACTAGATATCCCAAAACTAGGACAGCAACAAAGCCAGAAAAAAAGAAACTCGAGAAAAAGCAAGTGCGGACAGGACTCCGTCCCCGCCAGGCCCAATAAATACTCCTTTGCCATGGGGCGCGGGCCGGCGCACGGGGCCAAAGTGTCAAGGAGTGACCATGACAGGCGGGTCCAGAATAGCCCTAGTCTGTTAGTCCACCACGCTATCCTGCGCCGCCTGTCCCTTGCGTCGCACTTTGTCCACTAGATTGCAGGGATCTAATTCCTTCGCCATGGCCAAACTTGATTCATCACCCGACTAACTGCCGAGGAGAATGGTTTTAATCTACGAGACGTTTCCCCTGTTGTGCTTCCGAGTCCCGGATTTTGACAGTTAGCCCTCCGTCTTCCGTACTCTCGGCGCACTAAAGGGTGGTGTGGAACATTAACTTGCGCCATGGACTGGGCGGTTCTATCGCGAGACGCTGGAGGGACCCCTCCGATGACCATTACGGTCCGCATCATTGTGCTCGTTCTGGCTATTCCGACTACGTTGGTCTGCGGTCTCCGGGTATGTCTCAATGATTTGCACCATAGCATGAGAAGAACCGACTGATGGATCTATAGCTTTATATGCGCAAATTTGTCTTGCGATCATGGGGACTTGACGACTGGATGGTGATGCTTGCTCTGGTCGGTATCTCAGTTCCAGCAGTCCTTGCGTCTTACTGAGTTGGTACAGATCATGGTGAATGGTTTCTCGGCTATCGCGTATACTATCACCTACTACGGTCTTGGGGTTAGAACCAAGAATGTCGAACAGTCAGATATATTAATCTGGTGGAAGGTATGTCGGCCAGCTCTGGATATCTTAAACAGCGACTAAGACCACAGGATGTCAGATCTACTACGCTGCTCTGTGCTCCTATCTTCCTGTCGCTGCGGCGGTGAAAACGAGTCTCACCCTATTTATCATGCGCCTTTTCCCCACTCGCGGTATCAAGATTGCCGGAAGATGTATTTTGGGGTTTGTGGCGATCTTTACAATCTCCGGCACTCTTGCTCTCGCGTTTCAGTGTCGTCCTTTCCGCGCCGGCTTCGATAAATCCATTGCCGATGCCAAATGTTATTCGGTGAATACCTCGTTTGCGATCCTCATGATGCAGGGTGTTATCATGTTCGTGGTCGACGTGATCATTCTTGCGCTTCCCATCCGTTGCGTCTGGCAGCTTCAGATGCCACGCGCACGAAGAGTGATGATTTTGGGGCTGTTCTGTATAGGTAGGTCAATTATTATCTGGAGGAAACGAAGGCTGACCGGAAACCAGGATTTACCGCATGTATCGCTGCTCTCGTCCGGTTCAGCACCTTGTCCTATGCCACGGATGAAACAGATTATACCTGTACGTGCTGCCATTCTTTCTAACAAGATGCACATTCAGCTAACGAATAATCGCATAACAGACGCAGCAGCCGATTCCCTCATCTGGATGGAAGTCGAATTCAACCTTGGTCTCATGTCCGGCTCGCTTTCCTCCCTCCGCAAGCTGATCCAGCTCCGACCGTCTCAATGGTCGCGAAATACCTCCTCGTTTAGCGGCAGTCGCTCCACCAACCTGGAATTGGGAATCCATAAAGGCTGGGGCAAGGGGATAACCAAGCAGACGGAGATCAAGAGGGTTTTCGAGACGGCAAATAGCAGCCAGGAGCTTATCGCCCCGATCTACGGCCAAGGGGAATTGTGCACCACCACCAAGGCTTTCCCCACTGAGACGACCCGGATTTCATAGACCGATACAAAGAGAATTCATCAGTTTCATCTAGATAAGATATATGATTCTCACAAATGTCATCTACAATAAGGTTCTTCAGTCTGACGCAGCGACGGATGCCTGCAGAACTTGCGACGAACGGGACGGTGTCAACGCCTCAAACACCAAGGGCTGCTCCACTCCGTCCGACGCTAAGATCAACCGTCTCTTCAACGGCGCCCATCCTGGGGCCAAAAATAATGCCGGTTTCTGTGCCGGAGGGAGTTTGAAACTCACTGCATTTTCCTCATGAGCTCTAGACTCGAGGCTGTTTTCTTCAACATCCGTGTTCCGTGCCCGGAATTCGGATGTTCGCCGCGAGGCGTATCCCTATCCTATAAGAGGCTGGTATCTATCGGATGCCCCTGGCTGATCTGCCTCTGATTTTCCTCATTTAATAGCAACAATTCCTTCGAGAGTTGATCATTATTTAATTTTTTTCAAGCTTCTCGATCTCGTGCCAGATTATCCGATCGTCCATCAGTTGGCGACTGTCGTCGAACGATGTCTTCAATATTGAAATATAATCATAATCTACATGGCATCCTCACATCCATATCCACATCCATATCCACAGTCAGCAGGAAATCTGACTAAATATATTGAAACGAAAGCTTCGGTCGCATAAGGGGTGGTCAATGCACCAACGCTCTGTGTAATATATTAAAGACCCGCCGTGGATGCTACATTCTTGGCGCTTATCCTGACGAACGGGGTGGCAATTGTTGATAGATTACCTGTCCTGCCCCATAGATCATATATGAGATCCTTAAAACATGCAATGTGGGTATTTTAGTGAAGTAACTCCCCATTTTGCTCCCAATGAAGCCCTGGATTGCAGAGTGAAATTCTACATCTCAATTACCTATGATACTTCACAAAAGGCTGATCTTAAGGAAAGAAATAGAATCAAGTCACTACAATTCTCAAAAAAGCTAGCATATGAATGCAACTATTCATAGTATTCATCACATCTCCCAACATATAAACCCACCCAATACTTTCCTTCTCATTTTCCACCTCTCCAACCACATCCTACCTCCCAGCCAGAAGATCCCAATACCTACAAACCCTTATCCACCGATCCCTGATTACCAGCCAGCCATAGCTATCGGAGACAAGATACCTCAACAGCTACAAGACTATGCATTTACAGATCCTAGAATCATTTACATACCAAACGATCCCAAGCCACATTGCAAGGCCGAGATACGCCAACTCAAGCCCAGCTACACGCTACATATCTTCCTTTAGAACTGGCGCCAAATACAGCATACTATCGACACCGACACTATAGGTACATCTCTGCGGAAACGAAAATTCAGATTGTTGGGGAAAGCAGCCCACGGGCCTGGGGATCAGACATCTGTGCTAATGTGCTCATACTAAGTGACTCGGTTTATACCCTAAAACGCCATTTACAAATTGTCTCAAAACGTCTTAGTAACGCTTAAGCATCACGCTTTGGTCTTCCGGGAAGACCTAAAGAAAAAATTAATTCTCCATATTTTACGCGTCAAGTCTGTCGTGCACGATTGGGACACCACCTATAACCATTTCCAATAGCCGGACGAGGATCCTCAGCTGGACCGGAAAGAAAAAAAGCCCTACCGGCGTGGAATGAATGGTAGCATGAGGATGGGACGTTCGCATTGACGAAATGATCCCTTAAATATGCAAATCGCAGCTTCAAAAGGACCATGAAAGATCGAATGGTAGCCCTGGCGTTAAGTTGAGACGTTTTTGATATCAGGGAGCTGGAGGAGGCCCACGACGAGAAGGAAGCATCCGAATCATAGTACTCAGAAGAAGAGATCCTGGATGTCCGAAGGTAAGTATAATGATTGAGGTTTCGTCACATTATACCACCATTTCGGAAGACGTTCAGGCCGTGTAAAAGCCCGCATAATAATCAACTCACTCGTTTATATCCACCGGGGGATTATTATAAGAAGGAGTATTTCCCTCCAGTTCTTGAAGTCTATTAATACGATGAGTGATACGGCCGGTATACGGGTGCTGATCAACCCAGCCAGCTCTCTGTCCAAGTATCCAACAGAATGGATCCAGCTTCTACACTCGTTACCTCTTGATACAATACTCTCTTCAACACGAGTTAAAGCGTTTCTAAAACTATACAAGGAAATAACGGAAAACGGTCTTGGAGAGAAGATAATCATGTTTATCCAATCGCTAAAATTCTCGATATTGTTGCACGTTCATTGAAGGATGTTATGGGGGGATCAGCAGTACGGTACGATGGTACTGTTACCACTAAAGACAGAGACAAGCTACAGTTAGATTTGCAGAGGGGATGGAGAACACCACTCTGCCAATAATTGGTGGAAATGGGGTGGGTAGACTGAACTTGCAGATGGCCTCGCTTGTGTCATCATACAAACCGAAGTCTGGTGGAACCGGAATAGTGAACGTCAGGCCTATTTACGGTGTGCGAGGTTTGGCAGATCCAACAGGGTTAAGGTGTTTCGGATGTTGGGCTAAACATCCCAATTGACGAACATATACTAGATACGCAGACGTCTAAGTTCCGGGTCAATAACGAGCTCATGTTGTCTTTGACCTGAATGCCTCAATGCCTGATCTCATTTAGAGAATCATCTCTGAGCCTAAAAAGCATAGATAAGACACCGACACTCCTATTCAGGACTCGAACCAAAAATGATGATCGGGGCCGAGATGTACTGGAAAACATTTATCGGATCCAGCCAAGACATCTGGTCTTGCTTCAGGGACTTAATTAATCAATTTAGACCACTCTATGATACCTAATAGCAGATAGTGCTTCGATAGGGACAAGCTATATCTTATTACAGGAACAAAAGGACCTATCGAGGCCGCCAATATCACCCTTTCTCTCACGAAAGCCAACAAGGAGCTGCTACACAGAGCTGCTACCCTAAGCGCGGACAGTGCAGTTCATCCCAGATTATGATTCCGATATGGACTCGAATGTGGAGGAAGATGTGGACACAGGAAAAGAGACTCAAAGTCGTTCCGAAAACCTCCATAATTGGTGGAGATCTTCCACTACCTATACAAAACTATACATATTGGCGACAACAGCTCTATCAGAAACCAATCAGCCCTCTTTTTAACACTAACATTTGATCATTCAATGACGCGATCTAATCAATCAGCTAGGCTGTTGAGAACCCTCCCATCGAAACCGCGTTCACGTTCTAACAATCCGTTGGGAACGGGATGATATGGGGGTAAAGAATATCAAAATACATACACTGAGCCACTAACATTCCATTCTTGACTAAAGAAATGTGAAAGGGTTTATAAAACGAACAAACCTGTTATTTATTTCTCTTATTATTATCCCCGCAAGGATGCGTTTTCAGTGCATTGCACCTAGTCACTGGTAACGGGCTAAGAATAAACTAAATCTGAATGTCAGATACATCCCGCCGCGGCTTCCGTGCCATTGGAATTTATCGAGGTGGAACTGGCTATAGTCGAAGGACATGTCCTTATGATGTTGGATACCTCTGTCGCGTGAACGTGATTACAGCAAAGTTATGAATACCTCGCAGCCAGCATCTGCCTCTGAGTTGCCAGCGACCGCTGAGATCGACGTCTCTCTTACAGACGACCAAACGATCTCCTTAATCAAGTGAATGCTGATATAACAGTTGCACAAGTACATACAAATCTGGGGCAGTATCGCGGTAGTCAACCTGACTATACCAGTGCATATTGGCAATGAAAACAAACAAATAAATCGTCCGTTACGATTCGTCGCCTGGAACCCCCCCCCCCGAGGGAGCTTAGAGGTAGGTCTCCGACCACAGCCTCCATCGATCAAGAGAGACAATTATCAAGACACCATAACATGCATATGTAGATTTATGCCATGGATACAAGCCTGTTAGGTCAATGATTGATTGAATTACCTCCAAAACGAATATCATCATTACAGTAACCGCCACATCGACTCGCTCGCCAACAGGGCTCGAGACCTTCTTTCAAAGAGTCTTCAACTCTATCGTATTCCCTGCAGGGTTCCGGTTTTCTGCAGGTGAGTTTTCAGAAGGAAAAGTCTTGGTCGGTCATGGTAAGAAGCACTGGAATGACCATTGTCTTAGATATTGGTCAATGGATAATAAAGTGGTTGTCGAGGTGCATTCTAAGGATGTGACGGATATCAAACTCGAAAGTGTCTTCAAGTCGGACCATGCCAACTGCTGTTTGGAACATGGTCCGGTATAATGTGTTCTTTGAATTTTTTAGTTTTGTCCAGTCGGGCAATCGGCTAGGTTTCTCCAGCATAGGCTCTTGGAAATCGCTCTGGAAGTGTTGAGGTTCCTTACAGGGGGCAGAAAATGATGCTCCGTTGCTTTCTTGGTTTTGGGGGTGGGGGTTTCGTTGATTTTTTTCGATTTATTTATTAGAGCAGATAGCCTGAGCCTCTGACCAGTGGCCTGCCTAACTTTCATAGACGCAGAACTTGCGCACCAGCTAGAATGGCTTCAACCAGTCTAGTAGCTGTGTGACCTATGATGAATGAATTATATACTAAGATTTGATCATTGAGTCGTGCCATCGTGGTGATGTTTGTGATCTGTGATAAGGAATCTGAAAATGGGCCTAGGGAGAAAAATAATTTTCCGGGAATTTACAACTGAGGCAGCAAGAAGAACCAACAACTAAAGGTGTGCACTGGGGGTATACTAAAGGACTGTCGTGTGATTGGATACGATAGGAGTGAGTATGTCACCTGCAGTACCCAATAGAATCATATAACATTATTCAGGCTTGTAACATGAGTACAGTAGACATTGATTGCTCATGCAGCCTGAGATAAATTAAACATCATACTGATTGAACCGTGTTTCTAATAGCTGGACCGCCTCCAGATATGACTCTATATCCTAATCAGCTTCAGTTCCATCAGATGGAGTAAAGTGACCTACCGGCAGTCCGCCATCGACTACTCATAAACCCCAGCCACTCTATACATATGCCTTTCCCGATCATGTATTGCTCATCGCCCGTGTTCAGACCCATCCAAGCCATGGTGGCGGCTGCTCGGTAGATACAGTGCAGTTCTAGAGGAGAGAACTGATCTGCTTCCTTGGCTTGGACATGACGGTCCATCATTTGAACCATGGATACAATCTCTGTCGACACTCTCTTCATGATCTGTAGGCTGATATCGGTGCATTGTCGCATTATAGGAGCGGCGCTAATATCAAATGATTTCTCCTCGGGGAACGAATCGCAACTATGAGAATCGCTGAGTTTGAGGAGCGCGCTGGAAGATCAGCATCATCTCAATAGAATAGATAGAGGAAATACCTATAGCAGACTGATCGGGCCGCCCAATATGCCTCTCTACCGAGACTATCCACCTTGATCAAATCCAACAACGAAAACAGAGCATCCGATAGAATTTGAATCTCGTAGAGGATCTCTTGCGGGTCAGACGGCTCGTCATCAACGTGTCTGATAACCCGGCCAAGCAGATTAGACGCTTGCGCTAAGCGTGCAAATGGACTGGCTGTCTCTTTTGTGGGAGAAGAAAGGTACACTCTCTCCGGAGGGAGCATTTCCTGACTGTCGTTAGATGATGTGCTGACTGGCTCCACTTTGAAGGACATACCCCTGAAGCCCATGCCTGTTCATTCGATGGGATACAGCTGTCCTTGCTGGGATCTGCCGTGCACAGCGGCCGATGGGTACTTCCCATAGATATGTATCTGGATCACGATCTTAGTTCTGCACGGCAAAGGGTCATGGGAAACAGACCTATCCAGGATGATAATCAGCCACCATACTCGTTGTCTTTCTTCCCAATCCACCCACTGCCGTGGCTGCTGCAACAGCTGCGGTGCGGACTTGTCATGGATTCCCATGAGGATGCCCTGGCGGGCACAGTCTGCAATGGACAGGTAGGCAGCAGAAAGCATCATTTGACCCATCTCGTAGACCGCGATTAACAGCTTGCCTTGCAGTTTCATTAAAGAAAACGAACCTGCACTGTCTAACGCATGGGTAAACTGCTTGGTGACGGTGTAGAGCAGTGATTGTCCCGGAGACAAATCCGTCGGCTTTTCAAGAACCAGCTTCATGCCTAACAGCATCAAGGCAGCAGGTGCAGAAAGCGACAGATGCAAGCTACCTAGCAATTTATCAAACCTTCGCTTGCTGATGATAGGCATCCACGTGTGGACAGAGCCGAAATACTCCGTACCGAGCTGGTGAAGATCGACATCACCGAGTAGGTCTAGAACAGACGGAGGAACAGCCACATCAACCGGACTAGGCACCAGTCCACTATTATCGAGGACTTCAGAGTCCAACAGACTCAATTGTAGGAATTTGTTGCGCATGGCTGCGCTCGTGTCGGTCACGGCTACATGGATTCCCGTGGCATGACTAGGCACAGGGATGCTATCCTCAAGCTCGCGCACTTTGGTCCGAAGCTGGTTGATTTCATCCGCTGGCGAAATCTCCGAGTAGTCGCATTCACGACTGGTTCTGTCCAACCCATCAGTCATCTCGGTAGATTGATAAGGCTGGGGTCGGAGAATGGCCTACCGCGTGCACAGGGAGCAACTTGGGAGGCCTTTGTCACAGCCCCGCTTTAGCTTTCGACAAGCCACACACGCTCGAGGAGCGAATGATGTGGAATCTTCCATTTTTTGCTGCCATTGGGATGGAGGGGATGGAAGGTGTCAGACTGTACTAATTCCATCCGAAGCTAACAGAGGGAAGTCGTGAGGAGGCGCGCCCGCGCGCGGCCGCGTTGGTGCCTGAGGCTGTAACAAGGGTGGATCCGTGGGAGATATAAAGCCATCAGCCCTTCTTGACCAGGGAAGATTCCATTCCACGCAAAATACTCTTTCAGCGAGACTATAAAATGGGAACTCTACAGATCCTTGGGCAAATGTGCCCTCCGAATCCACTATTCACCGAAAAGGAATGTCCCGACCAGGCTGGAAAGGTAAGCAACGTGCAAGTTACGCCGGTCAACACTCTAATGTCAACTACAGGTCTTTATCGTGACAGGCGGGTACTCTGGTGTCGGTCTTGAGCTGGTCAAGATTCTATATCAAAAGAACGCCACCATCTACGTGGCTGGCCGGTCCGAAGCCAAGGCGAAGACAGCCATACAAGAGATCTCATCCCAACACCAAACCTCGACAGGAAGACTAGTCTTTCTCTTTCTTGATCCCAACGACCTAACCACTATTAAGCCTGCGGTTGGTAGCTTCCTGCAAGCTGAAACCCGGTTAGATGTCCTATGGAACAACGCCGGCGTGATGTTCCCTCCCAAGAGGTCCGTCACCAAACAGGGACATGAAATGCAGCTTGGATCAAACAGCATTGCACATTTCTTGCTTACAAAACTTCTCCATCCGATTCTAGAGCAAACTGCTGCTTCTGCTACTCCTCGTTCAGTCCGTGTCTGCTGGGCTGGTTCGCTATATGCGGAACTATCACATCCCAAGGGAGTCATTAACTTTGATGACATCAACTACACCAACGGAGGGCCCGAGACCGAAATATACAGCCAAAGCAAGGCAGCTAATCTACTTCAAGGGTCAGAGTGGGCCAAGCGTCATGTCGATTCCAAGGTCTTGCATCTTGTAAGTGATCCCTTCTTACCATGACATTGATATTTGCTCCAGACGGGCTGACTATCTAGTCTTTCAACCCCGGGAATCTTCGCTCTGGGCTGCAACGTCACGGGGGATTTTTATTCAATATTTTCGCGGTGATTATTGCCTTGTTATAATTTTATAGGCGTCGCACTGACAGCCATCAGGCCCCGCTCTTGTATGAACCTGTTTATGGCGCCTACACGGAGCTTTACGCGGGTCTGTCCCCAGATATCACCGACGATCACAATGGGGCATATATAATCCCTTGGGGGCGTGTTGCAACTTGGAAGCCCTCTCTGCTGGAGGCGACTCGGTCCGAGGAGGAGGGTGGGACGGGCGTTGCGAGTCGGTTTTATGACTGGTGTGAGGAGCAGACCAACGCTTTTTCATAATCGAGTAATCCATAGAAATGGCCAACAGAAATAGTGGCTTGATATATCTTTCAAATGAGATTTGCTGTCTTTTCATAATTGCTTGGATTATAATTGCCTTCAAAACAAGAGGAATTATGGTAGAAACGATATCAAGTCCACAAAAGTAATGGCAAATGGAATCCTCTTCATATACTAAGCACAAAGCACCAGAACCCTCATTTATACAGGGAAGCTCGCATCAGCGCCGTGTCAGATAAGAGGCACAAAAAAGTGTCTCGTGTGGAATTTGTCTGTGGCGGCAGACTTGAGGTTAATTGAACAGAGCCATCCACTATGCACGAGGCTAGAAGAATAGGTAGACCATGGCCACCATGGCTGCAGACGAGAGAACAACACAGCGATTCGACTTCATACAATCACCAGGAGTCAAGCGAAATAGAATGATAAGTGCTTCCTAATCGGAATCTTGAGTTGATGATAAAGCTGTGGTTTTGACAGCGTGCTCGGTTTGTGATTGCATATGACTGATGAACCGAATTCTTTGCGCGCAGGGGTATACCTTTGGTTGATCACATAGGGCATCATGTATGAAAGGGATATCATAGTTAAGTTGAAGCTCGCATATCACGAAGAGAAAATACGGGCCCGTCAACAAAGGAAAATCCCGAAAGCTTCATATTTTTCAAGTACCACTCTATATCGCCAGGGTTCATCTATTATACTATTTGACATCAAATATAACGCTGACCACCATGACCCATTATAGTACTTACTATACACCGGTATCTTACATGCACATCCCCTAGATCCTTGGATCCTCCGGCTCCTGCCCAGCAGAACCATGTCGATCCATCTCCACATCATTACTCAAGTTGGTGAACCCCTCTTGTCTGCGCTGCGCACTGCGGAGGTTATATGTGCTCGACATCCTCCCTGCCTGACCCCCACTATCGCTCCACGATCCGGAGGCATGAAACCTCAACACCTGTCGAAAGCATGGAATGCAAGCTGTGATGATGACCAGACTGGCCTCGACATTACTAGGGAAACTAAGTTAGTGATTGCACGCCATCGAGACAAATAATGGAAAACCACCCACATCCACAACGCCATCTTCCCCAACAAATACGTCTGATCCTGCTGCGTCAACATGGGGATTGTTGCCGCGAGACGCAGGATACTCGTCACCAATGACCTATCACCAGCACCATAAATTAGCCAAGCAAGATCGAAAACAAGCTGGAAAATGGAAAAACGTACAACCCGCCCAACCCAAACATACACGCCAAGCCGACTCTTTTTCTGGAGGCCATTTTCAACCTGGCCACAATAGGCAACGGCATTACCATGAGCACAAGATCAATGAAGATACTGGCCACCACACCGGCCAGGAAAATGGGCGCGCGATTCACGCACTCTCCCTCCACGGATGGATGCCATGCTTTATAGACCGGACGGCAGGTGAGCAGAAAGCAGCATTCCAGGACGATAATGTAGGTGATGACGAAGGCGGTGACGGACCATAGGGTGATGCGCCAGTTGCGTTGCATGTCGGAGAGTCGGTAGTAGAGGATGATGAGGGAGATTTTGGAGAGGCCGAGAGTGGGGACGTAGGTTAGGGCGCCGGCGAGGGTGACCTGTTTGTTTTTGTTTTTTCCCGTGTTAGGGGGGATAGAGAGGGAGAATGGAGGGGTATGGGATTACCTGGATGGTTTTGTAGTATTCAGGGGTTGTAAGGTCCCATTCATGGACGCCCAGGCCGGCGTGGGTGTATCCATCTGGATGTCAGGGTGAGTTGGTGGCTTGGGATGGATGAAGTGGAAGAATATTCACATAGTAATATCGACTGGGTGACTGCGGCAAAAATCTAGGATCGGTCGATTAGGTCGGTTCTCTGCGGTCGGCGGAGTTTGCTTGATTACTGACCCACGAGAGCCCAATGACGACTATGATGCCGGTATTTGTCAGTGGCTGGAAGAGATGAATATCCAGGGCTACTCACTGTCATCCAGGTACCATTTCCGCACAATCACTATCCGGGTGTATATCCTCACCAACAAACATAACGTACTGAGCGTAACACCCACAATGACCACCACCAGATTCGCCAGGTGATAATGCCGTGCTGGGGCTGTGAAATCCGGGGTCACGCCGGTTGGGGCTGAAATGAAGCCCGTACCACTTGCCGTGGGGGCTGCTGTGCTGGTGGCGCTCATATCAGATCATTATTCCAGCAGAAAGAACGTAAACAAAAAGAAAAAAGCACGAACAACCAAATAAGCTTTTATCCCGGTCTCCCCCATTAAAAGAAGAAGAGGTACGGAGTAGGGAGTCGGAAGAAATTAATAAATCCCATTGTCGGGGGAAACTCCGCCCTCAAATCCCGAGGGTCGGGGGACCCGATGACTGGAAATAGCTAGGGACCACCCCCTACCTAAGTACTAGTCCTTTAGCTTGATACCGGCCTGGTTGGTGCCCAATGAGAGATATAGATGGGGGATGAGGAGGGCAGTCGGGGGAAGAATTTTGTGCCAGGGCACCGGCCATTTGTGCCTGATCTGCAGGAGGCTATGGCGCAGTCTGGTTCGGTTAATCAGGATTAATCAACTCGCGCTTGGCATGGCAGAACTTCGGTGGACAGTTCTAGACTGCTGGCATCCCGGCCGAAGGATTCGGGATGAAGTGGTGTTCAAGGATATTATTGCCTGGTGGGTGACCGTGTTTCATTCTAACGGCCTTCCCGCCGATGGACGCATGCAGAGACGATCGGCGCCTACGGAGGCCTCCGACAACTCCTATTCTTCCATACAACTTGACAGCGGAAAAGTGGAGTCGAATAATTCTTGTTCTTATGGATTGCTATCCCGGTCTGCCCTTCTAACCATGAAAACATTTAAAAACTTAACGCTATCGCCACATCACCACGCCAAACTTCCATCGGCGCCAGCCAGACCACAGTAGTAGTTGAGTTCGTCGCCCCCAATATGCTGGCCCTCGGACTTGCAATAGTACAGGAGGCTCTGGTCATTCAGCAGCGTGCAGTCGGGACACTGGTCCCATTGTTTGCTCCCCGTGTTGCGGTTCTTGTAGTATGTGCAGGCCTTTTCGGTGGCAGCCTTGTTGAAGACTTTCTATACATTGATTCCTGGTTAAGGACAAGATCGCATCCAGCGAGGATAGACGACTTACCACACCACTACCGGGGGAATCATAGCAGAGTCCTGTGTAATGGAGATCGGCCAGGGTGCTGAGCAAGGTCAGTGATTGAGTGTTTGCAAGATGAAGGAAGGGTGATGTACCCAGTGGCAAAGGCTGCGACGAGAAGAGCTGCGAATTGCTTCATTGTGTTTGATGTTACTGACTTGTTGAGTAGATGATAGCCAAGTGATTGATGATAGGACGGTCGCTTCTTAAATGTGATTCCTGTGGTCGGCCTCATATAGGATCTTCCTATCAAGCTCTCCCAACGGTCTTCACGACCATCACGACTTCAAGGGTCCCCTGCCATGCCTTGGTGTCTCCGAATATACTCCGCAATTAATTAACCATCCTCACATGATCCCGCGAGATCCCAACAACGATGCCATTTTTGAGTTCTCCAAGGCCGAACACGATGATCCCAATGGCCGGATGAAACGTCAACACAGCACGTGGTACAGGTGTAACGGTCATTCAGGTTTTCTGATAGATCAGGTCTCACATTCCGTCATCTCAACGACGGCCGAGGCGTAGATCTATCGGGCGTGGATGTCTCATCCTCCGCCAAGCCAGTCGATCCCTGGCTGTCCTTGCCAAGGGGGAACTCACATGCCAAAGCGCCCCCTGAACAAAGGGAAGCAGAGGGCGGGAGACAAACTCATCTATTAAGGTTTAGGAGAGTGAAACGGGTGGGCCCATCACCGGCCTTGACTGGCTAACGGTTCGATCCGTGGCTGGGATTGACAAGCGATGGCCCTGTTTAGGGTTCCGGCGGGGCGGCGGATCGTGTCGACTACTCAATCCGGCCGATCGAACTTATCGCCCAACTGCCGGTGATCCTGCGATTCTTCGGCCATTTTTCGGAGACTCCCGAGGATCACCCCAACGGTCCCCAGTCTACACTAATCACCGGCCTCACGTGGTGGTCTTGCCTATAGTTACATGTCTTGGCACGGCAGGCCACTGTATTCGCCATTGAACAGTGTATCCGACTGACCATCGCAATGCACCATGCTAATACATATATAGACCTAACTCATGCCTCAATCAATACTCTCCAAACCACCAAGTCCCCATCGTCAATCTCCCACTTGACAACCCCAATTCGCCATCATGAAGCTCCCCATCCTCCTCCCTCTCCTCTCCGCAGCCCTCTCCCACGCAGCAGCCAGCTCGCTCTGCGGTCCGGACGAGGCAGTCCTCATTCTCGAGAACAACACCACCGCCACCATCAAGAAGGCCGACATCGCCTCCTACCTCCCCAATGTCTCTTTCCTTCCCCCCAACGCCACCTATCCCCCCCTCCTCACCACCAACACCAAGCCCTCCAACCACACCAAACGCGGCAGCGGCTCCGTCCAACTCATCATCGAGCTCCCCGACTCCGACTTCCTCGGCTGGGACATTGCCATGTCGACCGTCACCCACGCCAACCAAGCCGACGCCACCATCGCCATCGCATCCGGCCAGATGATTGCCGACGCCATCGCCATCGGCGAATCCGCGGACATCACCCTCGTCAAGGACTTTCTCTCGGCCAGTTATAGTCTCACCTACACGCACACCACCACGAGCACGTTGACCGGCACGGTCACGATGACGATCCCGGCCAACAAGTGGGGTGCCATTGTGAGCAACCCACTCACCCACCGGAAGGCGGGGTACGTGTTCACGGGCGAGCCGGGAAGCGGTCAATTTGAGTACTACCAGGCGGATTCGTTCGATAGTGCCAGTTACAGTTACAACTCTGGCACCCTGTCGTGGGTCAAGGGCGTGGTCACGACCTGCTTGGGCGATGGATATCCTTTGCCTCGGTGCGAGGGAAGTGGGAGCCTGGAGTAAGCGGACTGATTGCTATGATTAAGGGGAATGTTGAGGCTGTGTTGTTTTACATTGCTATTGCCTAGAAGCTAGAGTTAGAGGATTGTTTAGAGTTCAAGGGGGGTGGATGATTCATGGTTTGTATGTTTCGATGTATAGATAGATAGCCGAAATGCAAACACCGTTCGAGGTAGGCTTGAGACATGCGTAGGTTACGGGATCATCAGAAACCCTGATTTATTCCTCCATGTCCTTGCACTCCGGGATCAGCAGACGACCCGCACATGCAGATACGTAACCTTGGCGGCGGGGAAGCTATCTCTGATGGAGGGCGCCACATCAATTAGCTAATGGAATCGACATGGCCGGATGGATAGCATATCTTATGCTTAGCACGTGCTCTACGACCGTTGACCTTGGCACATGGCACCCCACCGGACTCTTCATCTGATATGCCAGCCCCGCATTCAATGGACGATGGGCTCGGATCCGAGCTCGGCAAAAATATCGGCATATGGGATGGGCTGGGATGACAGTAGAGTTCAATATGCCGGTGGAATGAATGTGGATATCTATTGGAATGGTTTGCTTGGACTCTTAATCAGTAGGAATGTGTAGATTTCGCCGCATGGATAGAAACAAACTTGTGTTGTGCTATGATTTGGCTGTAGATGGATAATATATAATTCACAACTGGAAGCGGAAGAGCAGACAACGTACTATTCCTTGAGGATAAGTAGGAAAGAGTGCCATGTTTCGCTTCCCCATTCTCCAAGACCATAATTCTCCATATAGGTGGGATCACAAAGTAAAAGTATCCCCCAATTCAATAGCCCCATTAGGTAATGATATACTGTGAATCACGAAGCAGTCCTTTTCATCCATCTTGGCATGTAGTGATGTTACCCGCTGTACCAATTCACATTAGCTATTCATCCAACGTAGACATCCCCCCTCCCCCTTCTATTATCTTCCCCATAGACCAAACCCTTTCCTTTGCCTTCTTATCTCTCAACCTATCCCACCAAATAATACATCTATAACATAAAATACGTCAAAAATCCTGATCGGTGGTCTAACCACCAACCCGCCAAAAATCCCTAAACAACAAAACTGCCACATCCCCTGCCAGTATCACCCCGCATCAGTTCCTGTCCTGGGAGCATGATCTCCGGCGGAGACCTATCCTGGCCTCGTTTCTCCATCCATCCTTCCTTTCCTCAGCGACATTCCCCCAACCAGAAAAAACAACCCTATATACCTAAATAATATCGAGACTTCTACCTCTCCCGTGGATACAAAGACCTTACCACGTTCGAATCCACCATCATGAAAATTCAAAAAGTCAAAAAAAAAAAAAAAAAAGGGCTTCAACCTTATCATGCATGCTCCCAGACACAACAAAGTGCATTTATTGCCTTTACGAGGGATAAATATCATATGAAATGATATTATATCATTCACATATAGCACCCGCAGCCGCAACTCACTAGTAATAAACCGATAAGACACAGCTAGCTATAGCTACACTGCATTACTGCCAGAACGAACCTCTTATCTAAGAATAATGATACGATACTATATCCAGGGGGCACTACAACCGCGATGAATTCCAAAAGGAGCGTGGTATTCAAAGACCTATTCAATAACCTGCCCCTTGAGGCGGGGTATCCATGCACAATACGATACGAACTACTGGAATAACTCCCAGATTCTTAAACTATGGGATGAATATTTGCACTGTGGCACGTTGATCCTGGTATATGCTGCCTAACAATAAACCAACGCGGGGTATGGGACGTCTCCCGCCATTATTTCCGCAACACTGGAGTTGCGAACTTCCGCCGGGTGGGTATTTACCAGTGTTGATGGATATGTTGGCCGTGTTGAAGACAGCCGCTCATGGTTGAGGCAATAAGGTGGGGCCTGAGGTAGTTGTACAACCTCTGATAGAGTTGTATGCTTTCCGGACCGGTGGTGGAGAGAGAGGTAATAGGTTGCGATGTGGGTGACCGCAGATTACCACTACGTATAAACCGATCGGATGGCATGGATGATGGCTGCTATACAAGGGCCACCCAAAGCGATAAGCTGGGACCTATACAAATGCTGATGGAAGCCTGATGGGGTTTTATGATCATCGCGTGGAATAAAGACCAAAGGGATCTAGTGGGAAGGTTACTGCCGGTATCCGGCATCAGGGTCACAAGAACTCGACCATCGATGCTGCTCAAGGCGAAGCGTGCCTTCAATGGGACAACGACGATATATGTTTAAAGATGCACAAGTCCCTGGCCAGAGTTCACGGGTATTCCTTCGCACCTGTCGAGTTGAGATGGAATTCACGGGCTTCAACAATAATATTCCTTTTCCAAGGCTACTCAAATTAACTGTGGAATTGATAAGGGGCTCAGTGCTCAGCACTCAGCACGTGGGGAGCTAGTTTCTCCCTGTTGTGGTACCACATGGACTGGAAATTGCCAGTAAGTCAGTTGTCTTACTTTATGGTTCATGGCTAATATAGAATTATAGTGTCGTTGGGCTGTTTCTCTGCAAACGAGAGGACCTTGCAGAAGCTGAACCCCACTGTATGCCTGCGAGCTAGAAGGGGACTGGAATGCAGGCCGTTGTCAGGCAAAACGGCATTTGTTTGGAAGTATGAAGAGAAACCCATGGACATAAAACTATGCTTAGCGCATGAGAGCCTTCACATAGTCCTGAGTATGATTTCACGAGATAACCACCTCATGAATGATGTGTCATGGTTTGTTGTCATTACAGTAGCTAGTTAGTTATTCTCCACTACAACAACTCCAGAGACGGGGGTGTGTAGATCCCCCATTGGTGTGGTATGATACGCAGATGACTTTTTGAAATCTTCGAGATAACCATACCGTTGCCGACTGGGCTTATGACGCATCCCCAGTTCCTTCATCTGATAATCCTCCCTCCCCTTATCATTACATCTAATAAATTGCGTACTAGTTTGCCCGATCGACGAATATTCTCGAAAAAAAGTAATGTGAAACTAGTTCAAACCCTCACAATTCCAAATCCAAGTTCGTATACAGAGTATATTAAACACCCATCCCCACCCCATCGTATTCGGATCGATGCCGTGACTTCCCGAAAGCCCCCCTGAAAAGTGACGGAGCTATCGGAACTTGGAAACATTCCGGGGCCCCTGGGTAAGTAGGTAGGTAGGTAGCGGAGGGATCTGGCTCGGGAAATGTAAAGACGGGCCGGGATGCGCACCAATCATGTGAATTGTCGGGGTATTTTCGGGGAAAGTGAACTACCTAGGATTTGATTTTTGGAATATGTGGTGGTGATAAATAAGGCTGTGTTGTGTGGGAGGAAAGGGAATTGAATTGGTGTTTGGTTGGGTGTAGAGTTGGAATGGGAATATTAATTCTTGAGGTTTGAAAAAAGTACCTGATCAGTGGAATATGGATTGAGGTGTTTCGTGAGAAACAAGGTATGCATTGGAGGTGGAGACTTAGGTTTACAGCGAAATCGGTTTTTGATCGGGGGCCCTATACGGATCTAAAAAAATATGACAAGAAGGGGATTCGAACCCCTGCCTCTTTCGAGACTGCAGTACGACCCGGATTGGAATCCGGATAAGCGAGAAATCACTTGAATGCAGCACCTTAGACCGCTCGGTCATCTTGCCTTGTTGAGGGTATTGTAGATGGATATAAGAGTGAGGAGGTTGATAGATATGCTAATGGAACAGATTACATCCCAGGTCGCGATTCAGTCCGTAGCCATTGCCGCATGTCGGGCACATCGATCCATGACAGAAGACCCAGGTCATCCTGCAATGTGCCAAACCCATAGTCGGAGTCTGTCCAATACGACGAGTCCAATGCCAGCGGGCTGGTCTGGGGTGGGGCGGATGTAGGCCCATCCGGTATACCCTCCTGTGCACCGGCTCTGTGTGTATGACTGTTACCCCGACCGGGATTCGGAACGTCGCCTGGCCCGGGACGGGAAGAGGGCCGGCTGTGGGCCGTTTGATTGAAGGCGGCTTGTAAGAAGCGGAGCGACGTCCGTGCCGATTGGCTAAATGTCGCCATGTGGGCGAGGACCGTTTCACTCTTCTTCCAGGATTCTTCGATGACTGTCCGATTGACCGAGTCTGATAGCGATGGCACTGAGGAGGCCATGATAAGGACAAGGGCGCATGTTGATGCATCTGTTATTCATCATTAGTGTCTGTCTTATCTCATGGTGTGGCTTTTCAAAGCTTCTGTTAGACACGACCAGCTATGGAAAGGCCATGCTATTCTCATTTGTGGTAGGCGTAGAGCAGCGGTGGTATGAATAGAAGATTCAATAGAAAGGGAGGGGCATAGGTCAACCTACAAAAACCATTATACCACCAAGCATCGGTGAATGGCGTCAAGTACGTCTCGTAGGTCAACTGAACCAGGTCGATTGCAGTCGAAACACAGGTCGTTGCGCACTTATTAACGATGCAGGACTGGAGGGAACTCTCCGCATCTCCCCAGGCTGGGCCCTTGCCTTGCCGGCTCCTAGGGCTTCCAGGCGAAATGTTCTCCGAGCAGACTTGGGTAAATATCGGACGGTATAGTAATAGGCGAATATAATAGTACCTGAGAGACTCAGCATTGTGATGATAGTACCAGTCTGTAGTCATTCTTACCGTGAGCGAAGGATGTTTCGCTGTCGCTCGAGAATAGCCGACTCCTCAACAGGGTGCTCTAGCTGCTCAGGGGAGACCCAGTTCAGATACGAAGGTAGACTGCCTTGAAAGGACTGTAGCTGCCTTTCCAAATCTAGAAGAGGATCAAAACTCCCTTCCGACCAAAATGTGTTTTTCACCCCCTCATTTGGCCGACCGCGCCACATGTTATATACATCTGACAGGACTTTATCCAAAATCCGATACAGCTCGATTGTTGCCACATAGAACCGCATAGTAATAGGGATATCTGCACCTGACGCAAAAGGCAACGGGAATGGGGTCAGGTGGCTGGTCATGCTCGGTCGGCCGTGTGTCATGCTCACAGACCTGTGCAAATCAGGTCAAAGGATGATCAGAATCAAGGTAGAGAGCACCTACACATCCAACATCACGCAACCATGCCATGACCGCCGGCGCACTTCGGTTTCTAGAGGCATCATGGAGGATGGACTGTTGGGTTCATGCAAGCCCAGGCCCTGGGCCAGACGGCAGGCCAGTCCGATTGCATTCCAGCACCTGCTCGGGTAGGGGCTACTCTGCAGATATAGCGCCACCATGAGCAAGGTCTGAACTACTCCGATCGTATGAATCTCGAGCAGATCCAGCCCTACGAAGCGCTTGGAGCGTAGGAAAAAGGAGTGTGCCGTCGCCTCCCGCTCGTGGAGCGGAATGTCCGAGAAATGACAGCCAAGGGCGAACATCACATTAAGAGCGCAATGGAATACGATTGAGTTGGGAGTGGAGTCGAACTGTCCACCAAGACCGATATGCATGTCCGGCAACTCATTGATATCTTCCTTCTTTGATTTCCATAGGTTATCATACGCCTTCTCAAAGCTGGGTCGGTCAAAGAAGGGATAGATGCAGCCTACGTGGTCCCAGAAACATTCCAGGAGGTGATCGGCTAGCGAGCGCGGGGGTAGTGAAAAGTCATTAAGCCGATACTGCGTGTTGGGAGATTCGCGAAACTGATAGTGGCCTGAGTCAGGACCAGCGTTGGCCGACGTTGACGACTGCCAAGGGATGGAAACCCGCGCAAACCTCATCAGGGACGCCGTCGAGGAGGATCCGTAGAATTCCCTGACCGGAGTCGGGGCCGTCAATGCATTATCCGGTGTGGAAATTTGCCCCATTGCTGTGACATGGCCTGGACTATCAAAATGCGGCGATACTGAGCTGGGTTCAGAGGAGATGTACATATGCCTCCTTCCACAGGGAACATTAAGATCCAGGGTGCCTCGGATGGTGGAGCGGCTTGG
The DNA here is from genome assembly GCA_003184635.1 of Aspergillus sclerotiicarbonarius CBS 121057. Classification (NCBI taxonomy): domain Eukaryota; kingdom Fungi; phylum Ascomycota; class Eurotiomycetes; order Eurotiales; family Aspergillaceae; genus Aspergillus; species Aspergillus sclerotiicarbonarius. Next base: position 88,805 of record KZ826344.1, on the reverse strand, counting down.
AGTTGGTTCCCCTTGGAGGGAGCGTGATGAGCTCTGCTGATGACTAGGATCTGTTCCTGACATTACAGGCTCCTGGACAACGACATGCGGCTCAACGTCGGGAAGCGTGGTGCTCGTTTGATGCACTTGGTCATCATCAATGGCCTTTGGACTTGACTGCTCATGCTGGCTTTTTGATCGTGCTGTATCTATCCGTAGAGCCGGTGCCGATACTCCTGCTTGCAGACAGATATCTTCGAGTTCATCAATCCGCGAGCGCAGGACCCGGATATACCTGAAACCCCTGGTCAGCAATGGCAGGTTGCAATTGAGACCGAACTTACTCATCTTGACTAGCCGTTCTAGGATTTTCCATGCTGTATGCACATTGTGCAATGCCGTAGGACCGTCGCAAACACGACCCACAGATCGTTTTTCCCCCATCGCAGCGGATCTTCTTCTCCCGGCAAGCATCGCATGCTAATGCAATCTTCCGGCGCGGGGTACGTTGCTTGGCGACACGGCTGGATTTTGGGGGCATTTCACCGGATGAGCCAAGCTCCAAGTGTTTATGTGATGCCACCGAGGGGGGTCATGGACGCAGTTGGTTGGGTTGGCCTGGCGGTCACCATGGGCTGGTCAGGTGATTGGAACACGCTTCGGAACGACCCGAGCATTCCCGCCCAAAAGGGACATCTTGGCGGCCGTGGATTCGTGACATTCCTCCCCTCCACAACGTCAAGCTTGGTTTGGCTGCACATAGGGAAATACTGGACATGGATCGTCCCTACACTACATATCTTCGGATATGCAATGGCGACTCCCACATATCCACCTCTGGCCGGATAAAACGGCATTGCGAATGACCTCTCGGATCGCATCCGGGGCGCTGTGTTCTGGCCGAGGTTGCCATCTTTCCTCTATAAAGATGCCAGTCCCCTGCCAGTCCTGACTCGTTTGTCTCCTCTCAATCACACTGCATCAGATATATTATCTGCCATCATGTCAAAAATTGATACCCATCATCACTTTGTCCCCCCGTTCTATGCCTAAGGTAACCTCCAGCACATCCTCCCGAGCTTTCAGAGCCTACTTCATGCTGACACAAATCTCCTTGATGGAATAGCGGTCGATAATGCAGGGGGCGACCCATCTGGCTGGCCCACGCCCCAATGGAGCCCCGAAGCGTCGTTGGCATCAATGGATAAGAATGGGACCCAGAAAGCCGTATTGTCTCTGACTGCTCCCGGAGCTGTCATCGCCCCGGACACTATCAGCAGACGCAACTTGGCTCGACAGGCCAACGAATATGTGGCTGGCTTGAGAGATGCGAATCCGGATCGATTTGGGTTCTTCGCAGCACTGCCGTGCCTGTTGGACACCGAGGGGGCACTCGAAGAGATTCGGTACAGCTTAGACGTACTGAAGGCCGAGGGCGTGACACTATTACTCGGTACGGCTCTGGGAATCATTATCTGGGCCATCCGGACATCCGTCCCATCTGGGAGGAGCTGAACCACCGCAAAGCCGTGGTGTTCATCCACCCTACCCACCCAGCCGATACCAACCGTGTCAACCCCAGTCTGCCTCAACCGGCGATTGATTATCCCCATGAAACTACCCGGACAGCCGTCGATCTCCTCACCACCGGCACCAAGCGGGATTTCCCTGACTGCAAGGTTATTCTCTCCCATGCCGGCGGCACTCTCCCTTATCTGATTTCCCGCTTGACTACGGTCACCAAGTTCCCGGAGGCAACATACAACCCCTACAAAAGCAGTCCGGTGGATATGGTTGAAGACTTCAAGTCATTTTACTTTGACCTGGCTCTATCCAGTTCGTCTGCAGTTCTGAATCTTTTGTTGAGCCTCGTGCCCCATGATCATATTGTCTACGGTAAAGAACCACCGTCCGGCGGGAACCCATCAAACAGGTGATAAGTATGAAGAGCTGACGTGAATGCCACAGGATCGGACTTTCCATACGCCCACAATGATAAAATTGCTGGGTTCAGGGAGACTTTGGATGAGCATCCACTAGACCAAGAACTGAGAGATCAAATCTACTCTAAGAATGCCCAGGCAATTCTCTTGCTGAACGACGTACCTGGCATCTATTAGTGAGACAAGGAATGAATGGAGATTTTTATATGAATAACACAATTTCAGTAGCATAAAAAGGTGCATCTGCCAGTAAAGAAATAGAAAGAAGAACCAGAGGAGAAACCGGTAGGGAAGAGCCACAGCCTAAGCTCCTGATTGGGCTTAGCGCCTTCACCTTGGCCGGCTGATTCTCTTTCCCAGCCACACCCCAGAACATGAGCATCCATCCCTACGGATTGCTACTTGTGCATCACATCGTTGAACAGATACTGGAGTAGTCTTCGGACACTGGACCTGAATGTGGCGTCATACAACCTCGGACCTAAAAGACAAACACCAAGCAGAAGAATAAGAAGAGACCTCAACCACGGCCATGTCCTCTTTCTACCCTTTACTCTCTTTATTAACAAATTAGCTTCCTTGCTATGTGATGCTTCTCGCAGTTGACCACTGACCTTGAAGTCCCAATCCGACCAAGTGGGAAAGAGGCTGCGCCACCAGTAGTGGCCTTGTGTCCAGGGATAAGTCATGGAGTTCCATCTTTTGTCATTTATGTACCACTGTATATCCCATCACATGCAGTCAGTTCGATCTCACTACCACTCGAGGCGAAGATGGGATGAAGCGAAGATTCTTACTGATACACAGCCTGAATTCCAGACCTGCTTGCTTAATGCCTCTTGCACCCGATGAGCATACGACTGCTCGGCCTCTCCCTTGATCCCCACGGCAGAAACTGTGCCTTCCAATACGGGTTTTAAAATACGGAGAGCATAATTCACGGAGCTGTTCAACACCTTGTTAGTCGGAGGCAGAAGTGTCAACGTTAACAAGGAGAAAGTATACTTCTCGATTGCCATCAATGCAGACGTATGCCCGGTTGCTGCGTTTGGACCTAGTAACATAAAGAAATTGGGGAAGCCATGGACGACGGAGCAGTTATACGCGGTTGGTCCCCCATATTGAGCCCAGTGCTCGTCGAGGGATTTTCCATCGCGACCAACGACATCTATCGAGGAGACGAATCGGTTCGTCCTAAACCCAGTTGCCAAGACTATCACGTCTGCTGGGATGATTCCTTGACCAGTCTCTATCCCGTCGGGGAGAATTCGCTCGATCTTCGCATTGGTCAGGAGGATATTGTCGTTATTCAAAGACTGTAGGTATCCACAGTCGAATACACGCCGCTAGACTGATGTCAGTAGCTGGAGTCGAATGGATGTATGGATGGAGCTTTCTGAACCTTGCAGCAAACATCGAAGTCAGGGATGAGAATATCATGATATTTTGTGGGCGCAACAGCCCGCATGTAACCTTCCACCTGGGCCCTAAGCCCCTGTCTCAACTTTGCTGCGGCTTTAGTCATCGGAAACAGGCGAAGATCGTTTTCAAGACGAATGAAAAGGTAAAAACGATGCAGTCTCATGGTGAAGGGAATGTGGCGGAAAATCCATCGGATCAATGGCCCGTATGGAACATTTGCTGCTGGGAAAACCCAGTGTTGCGATCGGATGATCTGCGTCAATGACTTGACTTTCCATGCAATGGCGGGGATAATTTGAGTCGCGGAACCTGTGCGGAGTCAAACAGAGGACTATAACGTCCATGACGAGTCAGAACACACATCCATTCCCTACAACGATCACATCCTTGCCCTCTAGCCCGACATCATGTTCCCACCGCGCAGAATGGAAAATCGGACCATTGAACGTTTCGACCCCAGCAATTTCACAAGAACGAGGTTCGATCAAGCTGCCGGTGGCAGCAAAGAGAACTTGACATTCATGTGTATAGATTTCGCCGCTGTTCACATCCCGCAGGTAAAGGAGCCATCGGTTGGCTTCCTCCATCCATATACTTTTGGTGACTTCAACCGAATGTCTCATTTTGTCCCTCAGGCGATATTTGTCCACAACTTGATCATAATATTGTTTGATTTCCTCATTCGACGGCATAACCTTGGCCCAGTTGGGGTTCAACTCAAAAGAGTAACTATAAAGAGCACCGGGAGCATCACAAGCACAGCCTGATTCCGCGCAGTTTGCTTAGTGAAACGCACAGATTTCCGAGAGTCCAGGACATCAGAATATGCCCATCTGACAGGTGTGTTTCTGGCCGACTGACCTGGATAAGAGTTGATGTACCATGTCCCACCACCTTCTGGATGCCGATCAAAGAAGCAGATGTCGTCAAACCCGTACCATCTCTGCAGAGTTGCACCCAGGGCAATCGCCGAGAGACCTATGCCAATACATGCGATTTGACTGTATGTTGGGGCTTCTGGAGGGGGAGTCATTGTCGAAGCGATCATGACACTGAAGCAAGCGTTTACTGCTGGCAGTGACTCCGCTTTCTATCTTATAGTTTCATATAGCCCAGTTGTCCGTACCAAGGACCAATTTTGATCATGGGTTCCCGATTCAAGCGTGTCAAGAATTCTACCGGAAGCCGAACTGGGATAGGCTAATCGTGGTTGCTTTTTGGGTCCGGTTATCGAATTGCAGTGGTCATCCAGATACCCAGTCTAGACACAAGTTGGGATATCATTATCATGACCCGGAAATGGCACCAGCCACAGTCATCATCCAACCAATCTAGTATGGCCATGCAAGACAGAATGTCTCACAACACGCTGGGATGAATATCCTGGCCTGATTTTACTTGAACTTCGACATCTTTCGGATTGTGGCAGCATTGCACAACTTGCTTTTCAGGCGGTGGCTCGTATTTTAAGGCTATTTGGAACTGTCACACTCTTGTTTCAGTGAGGAGCAAGACACTTGAATTATTCAGAATTCCTTGTTTGACTCCCGGACTCCGATCGTTTGTGAAGGGAAACCTGTTTGGATGACCGGAATGCACCCGATCCATCATCTCGGAACCTCCCGCCGGGAGTGGGTCTGCCCGCCGGTGATGTCAGCATTCCCGGGTGTGTTCCGAACCATAAGTATTCGAATTGCCCAGACACGCAATGTTAGCTTCACAATGACGCTTTCTATCATTGCTTTCTCATTCCATAGATTTATCACAAACTCACAAGATGACGGACCACGGACACGACTGGCTGCAGGGTAACCTTCTCCCCTGGTCTCATCGCCCGACAGTCAACAAGATTGATACCCACCATCACTTTGTGCCATCATTCTACCGCAAAGGTTAGTTCTCCCATATGTACAACATCATAATCACGAGCTAACCATATCACCTTCCAGCCGTTGAGGAAGCAGGAGGTACCTGGACAACACCCCATCAATTTCTGTGAAGAACCCAACTAACCTACCCAACTTCAGGCGACCCCAGTGGCTGGCCCACTCCGCACTGGAGCCCCATCGGATCCGAACTGGTCATGAAACGACTTGGCATCCAAACCGCCATTCTCTCCGCCACTGCTCCCGGCGCCTGCATTCTCCGCGGCCATGCCTCCTACAACCTAGCTCGGCAGCTAAACGAACATGCCGCCGAACTACGTGACAAGAACCCCGACAAATTCGGCTTCTTCGCCGCTCTGCCTGATGTCCTCGACACAGAAGCCGCCCTAGCCGAAATTCGCTACGCCATGGACACCCTCCACGCAGACGGTGTGACCCTATTCACCCGGTATGGAACCGACCACACCTACCTCGGCCATCCACTCATCGAGCCCATCTGGGCCGAACTGCATCGTCGGAAGTGCGTGGTATTTGTCCATCCCACGCATCCCGTCGATACTACTAAGGTCAATGACAAGATTCCCCAGCCTGTGATTGACTACCCGCATGAGACGGGCCGCACCGCCATGGACATGATTCTCATGGGGACTCGGTCGAAATATCCCGACTGCAAGGTGATTCTTTCCCACGCGGGAGGGGCCTTGCCGTATCTGATAAGTCGGCTGGCAACGCCGTTGCGCAAAGCGCCGGGGTTCGCCTCCGAGTGGGTGATGGGCACGACACACGAAAAAGTCATGGAGGATTTTCGGAGCTTTCATTATGATTTGGCGCTGTCGTCGTCACCACATATATTGGATATGCTGTTGAAAATAGTCCCGCATGATCATATCCTTTATGGGGTGAGTCTTCCTTTCTCTCTTTTTAATTATCACAACTAACCCGCGTGATTCACACAGAGCGACTTCCCTTACGCACCTATACCAGCCTACCCTGCATTCCTCGAAGACCTAGAAGGATATGAAATGTCGGCCGAGTTACGCAACAAGATCAACTTCGGGAATGCATGCAAGTTGATCCCACGACTTGCCAGGAATGAGGGACGAAAGTGAAATATACAATGGAGTGCATGATGTATATCTTGTTATAGTAACACGTCATGGTATTCTAGACGATTGTCAATTCAGCACCGGCGAGGACGGTCTCAGGAATATATAAATTCATGATAAATCGGATATACCATATGACCAAAAAGCTAAATGAGAGCCCTATCATTTCTTGGAAAGTCCAGAAGTGTGTGCATCTGAACGAGACAAGAACTAGGCCAAGCACACAGACCCAAGGCAAACACGTTAGTTCCATCTCAAATGAAATCATATAATATCCAATCTGCAACCCATTCGATGAGATTTATAGGCACTCATCTTGCATCGAACCAGGTGCACATCCAATAACTTGTCTGAAATTCCCTGCATTGTGATTTCTTGAGATGGACCATCCTTCACTTATGAATGTGAGCTTCCAGAAAGATATATCTATTAAGAGTATATATTAATGTCATCCCCGAACTGTTTATATACAAACGCGCGGCCAATGAGCAGCTTGGCTTCTGGTGTCAATCAACCCAGGCAAAATAAGGAAGTCTTTCTTTTTTTCTTTTGCTCCAGTGGTGTTGAATGCATAATAAACACTATCTTCTTTTGCATCCGCTAAGCTTCTTACCGTGCGATATGACCGAAAAGGAGAAAAAAAAAGACATAGATTCCAACACAACAGATGAGATTATTTACCTCGCCGGTTTTACAGCATGTGGTTTAATCAGAGCAGAGCGGAACTGAAGCCTTTGGGATTTTGCTATATACTCCTTCCTCCTCCTCCTCCTCTTCCTTCTCAGGGTTATTTCGGACTTTGGGATATAGAACCGTTATTATCAATGGCCTGGACAGGGAGCATGTATACAGAAATAAGATTTGCGCATTATATATATATATATCTACCAATGTTCGTGGGACCTCCCGAAGGGTGTAGAGACATGTCAAGCTATGGAATTACATACATAGAAAAGAACGACCACGAAGACATTTCAAGCAAGTGCGGCGTCGTAGATAATCCACGTATGAGGGGAAGGAGGATGATACGGGGACATAATTAGCTGTTCGGTGCCGCAAGGAGTGTCTAGAATAATACTAGTCCTCGTTGGTCGATAGCTATACGAATATGACGGGTTTCTAGTCGCACACGGTCAATGTAGTTGGGTAGGCAGTGCTTCGATTTATCCTACAACAATGTGGTCCGATTGGACACAGGCCGATCAAGCCTGGGATTATCATGCTGATTTTTCTTAACTGGATAGTAAAGCTTCTCGGCTGGTTTTATAGTACTCTACTCATTGGCTAAGGGAGCTTTAAGAAAATCGACCATTGACCAGTTCATAATAGACGCAGAAGCCAAGGAATACAGGAGGATGAAAGAAGCCGACATCAATCTCATTCCATGGCGAACCTTCCACCATTCAGCGCCCCTCTTTTCTCTCATATAGCCGACCTCGTTTCAGATCTGCTTGATGAGTAGTCTCCAAACCCCAATACTCACTCACTCACTCACTCAGTCCCACCAACCTTTTCACCCGAATCCAATCAAGCCCAAGACCGCAACCACCAAGCCACCAAAACAGCAACCATCGCCACTCCAACAGCCACCAACACCGGCCTCAACTTACTCACCAGCACAAACCAGGAAACAACAATATGATACTGAGCAATCCAATCTCCCCCATTAACTCTCGGAAAAGGATGACCAGGCTGCTCCTTCTCCAGGAACCGGCACAGTGGTCCCCAGCCCTCTTGCACCCGGTATTCAAGGACCGGTCGTCCGCGCGCCCGCGCGGCCTCTCGAACATGGGCATAATGGGCCTCGAAGCTCTTCATTAAGTGATTGTGATCATACCAGTTTCCGTTGGTCCAGATGTGGAGAACGGAGGTTAGGAGTTGGAAGTAGGGACGGGTCCAGACCTGTTGGTTGGACTAGTTAGAGAATTCTGGTATTGGGGGTGCTGGGAGAGTGAGGAATTACTTACGTTGTCCAGCCTCTCCAGAATTCTCCACCGTTTCATTCCTAGGATGGAGATAAAGGATCGCTCCATTGAAGGAACCCAGGTCTCGACGTCGCGGTTGGTTAGAATAATCTGCGCATCGGGGTACGCGTCCATTAGTTCTTCGGCGAAGAGGATGCAGGGGATATCGGTGACGGCCTGGCAAGATACATCAGTTAAAAGCTATGAAGGAGCGGTTGGAAGAAGACGGGAAATCGTACATCATATCGCCAGAGCATCTTATCAAAGTCAGTGCTGCCTTTATATACACGGCCTTTTCCGTGGAATTTCGCTTCGATGGCCTGGTTCCAATTTGCTAGGGAATTGTTGCTATTGTCTAGGGAGCATTCGGCCATGTGGTAGCATGTGTAGCCTAGTTCTTTGAGTGCGGTGTATAGAGCTGGTATGTCTTGTTAGAATATGGAGATGCTCGTTAGGGTTCTTTGTGGGAGGCATACACATGGTTCCGGTCCGAGACATCCCCAAACATAGGACTTTCATTTCCTTTGGGCGATGGCTTGGAGGCTCCATCCGGGGGTATGGCGCCATGGCGAAAGGGGGACATGCGACCATGTTGGAGGGCTGATGGGGGGGTTTGTTGAAGAAAGAGGAGTGGGAGGAAGGAGAGTCAAGTGGAACAGAACGTGTTTATACAGATTGGAGCTGAGGAATTGATCAACGTAGTTTTTAACTTCACTTTCAGGGTAAGCAGGTGATACAACACAACAGCCCAAGTGCTTACTTGCCGAGCAAAGAACTGTAAGCTTCCGCCTCAAACCTGGAACGGGTCGGGAAATTACAATTGGAAATTAAAAATAGTACAGAATAACACTGGGGTGAAATAAATTGGAAGGAATTTTCCCAGATTGCAGAGGTGGTGCGTGCCTACTTGTTACATTGTTTTTTTTTTGCTTGTTGTCTCATGTCGCAGTTCTCAACTCCAAATGCGCGTATCATCCTCAACCACAGCTCTTGCACTCCGGGCCCCGAACATCATCCATCCGTCCGATCCTCCGACCAGGTCCTCCCGGTCCACCTCCGCCGCCTCCAGGGCCCCAGAATCCGCCACCACCTCCCCAGCGAGCACTTGCATTGGGATTCTTTCCCGACCGAGTGACATTGAATCGTGAGTTCTGTGCGGCAGTGTAGGGGTCCAACTAGAGTATGACGTCTGTTAGCCCAGTACCCTATACCCCGGGGCTTCTACCTATCCTATAAAGGCACAGATCAGACATACCGAGAACAGGCTGACAAGGTACAGCCCGATGAAGACGTAGACGTTCTCAAAGAAGCCAGTAATCCGGGCCGTGAGCGGGGGACTGAATAAAGGTCGGTCCTGTCAGCATCTCATCGTGGGAGGACGAGTGTTATTATCGACGGAGCTTACCTTGAGAGGACGCGTCCCCCGGACACGTAAGTCTTGGGTCCCGATGGCATTGTACCGTCTGGATGAGTGGGTTAAATGGAATGGTTGATGGCGAAGTGAAGGAAGATGGAAGGCAGCTGGTGGATGCGATGCGATGCGCTGATCCCGGACCTTGCCGGAGAGGGTTTAGCGTGGTTGATTGGCGGGCCCTGGAGACTCTAAAAGTAATATAAACTATTTATCAGACGTGAATCTGTAGAATTATTGACTGAAGATAGCCCAGATTCAATTAAATGTAAATCTTTTTTCATTTTTCTTCTTCTTTTTTTTTCTTTCAATATATTCACTACCAAAGATTCCCGGCGGACCAGTGAAAGCTGTTTCACAGGCGGCTAAACATGAGTGACATAGACTCCGAAGCAAATGCCCAATGCCCACTGCCCACCAAGGTCAATGAATTGTGATGACCCGCCACAACCAAGCTGGGGGCAGGGTTCTGTGCCAGCTCGATCCACGACCCTCTCCACTCATCTATTACTACATAGTATGTGGATGAGTGCTTCATCGGGGAGGTCCTAAAGGCAGATACCAACGTGAAGTCTTATTCATAAAGCAGAGTCCTTCCGAACCTACGCGGCAGTTGCCTGCCACAACAGAGGTATATCTCTACTGATACAACCAGGCAACAAAAGTCTCAACCAGGAACATTCTTCCGTCTCCAATTTACTACCTACCACCATGGATTCCGAGACTGCGCAGTTAGAACGTCAGCTGGAGGAGGCGCGAAAGCTCCGCGAAGAAGCTGAACGTCAGGCAGATGAAGCTAAACGTCGGGCAGATGAAGCTGAGCAACGGATTCAGCCAAATTCGCTCTTCGGGCTGCTCGAAGGGTGTCACACCCTGTCGCAAGCTATACAAGTCAAATCGAACGCGAGGCTGACAACATATGGTGATTATACAAACCCGACCAATCGATTGCTCCCCCACCATGTTCGCCTCTGGGAGGATTTCCCAAGACTCCAAGAGGAGGTATGGGAAAAGATCAACAGTGACCCTTCATTTCCCTTTGAGCGTCATTTTGCGTCGAATCATTATCTAACCTATCCCCTGAGATTCGGCCCATGGACATACTCAAGTGCTCCTCTGCAGGAATTCCAGCAAGATATTGTGGATCACTTCGTGTCTAGGATAATAAGTGCTCTGCGAAAGAACGAGGCTCTTAGCTCAAAATTACATCTTCAGGGAAGGGTGAAGCTGGATGAGTCACCAGAGTCATCGCTGGAAGATGAATCTCAAGAGGACGACCAGACAAGCCCCCGCCGTGGACAGAACGTGGGAAACAACCCCCAAAGAGCTCACCAGGGCAGACGACGTATACATGGCCTTGAGTTTTGTGTACATGTCGTTGATAGTGAGCGGCAAAGACCAATCTTCGCAGTAGAGTTCAAGTCGCCGCAGAGATTGACACTCGCCGACTTGATTAGCGGTCTTCATGAGATGGATATTGCTCGGGATGTGTTTGGTAAAGAGATTGAATCATTTGAATTCCGTGCTACATATCTTGTGGCTGCACTTATCACCCAAATTTTCTCTTACATGGTGGACAGTGGAGTTCAGTACGGCGAGATCATTACTGGAGGAGCATCCATCTTCCTGCACATTCCGGAGGATCCAACAACAGTCCTCTATTTCCTGAGCGTTCCTAACCAAGATGTTGGAATGGATGAGCGCTACAATCTTCACCGAACTGCAGTCGGCCAAAAACTTGCATTCACACTTAATGCAATCGCAGCAGCACCCCCGACTCACGAGTGGCACGATACAGCACTGGAGAAACTATCAACTTGGGAAGGAAAATATACAAATGTTCTACGAAGTGCTATCTCTGAATCTATTTGGAAAGCGCCACCCACTTCTGAATACAAACCTTTGTCGTGGGGGCCTATCAAGCGATCTCCTTATAACACCCAATCTCGAACCATTTGCCAACCCAATCGAACAACACCAGACAGAACATCAAAGGAGGGAAGTGAGAGTGATGCTGAACTACCCCCACCTTCACCCAGACCAACGATGCAAATCGGACAGGGGCAAGGAGACAGGAACGACAGCGGACCCCCAAAAGAACAGCCAGGCTGCGCTAGAGAAGAAAGGGGTTCTTGCCATGAAACCCCCTCCACAAGGGCAGTTACCCGGGAGTATTGCACTCCGAAATGCATCCGCGGTCTATTAGAACAGGGCCCATTAGACCCAGCTTGCCCCAATGTCGAGGCACATGGATGTGGGACACATTCACTCAGCGCAAGTGAGTTCACATGCAGACTTCATGACCAATTAATCCACGACCGACATGAGGGATTTGAACAACTGCATATACGTGGGCGAATCGGATTCATGCTAAAAGCCTCTTTGTTATCCCATGGTTACACGGTGATTCTTAAGGCTGTTACCGCAAGAAGGGAGGCCAACATTAAAAAAGAAGCCCAGGTTTACAACCGCTTGCGCTCTTTACAAGGTTATCAAATCCCCGTCTTTGTGGGACAGTTCAAGCCACGCAGTACATATTGGTATCATGGTGAACTCATGGCTCGAATGATGATCCTCAGCTGGTCTGGCCTTCGAATTTCGACTATCAGAGATAAAGAGAACACTCCTTTTTTCGAAACGGAGCGAGAAAAACTTCTGAAAGTCCTCCGATCACATGGAATGGTGCACGGGGATAGTGAGTGGCGTAATGTGCTATGGAATGAAAGTGCTTCCTGTGCCGTTATGATCGACTTTGAAGACGTGACCTGGCTTGAAAAAAAAGGGGGGGCTCCCGTTAAGGATTAACAAGTCAGGCTTAGGTTTTCAACTCCTACCCACGCAACCATCATGCTCCTCCAACTCACCCTCCTCCATTTTCCCAGCCCCATCCCCTGGTGAGGAAGGAGGAGAAGGGAAGGAGGAGTATGGTTTGTTAGTGGAGGGGCATATTGAAGGATTTTCTTGGCGGGAGGGGTTGGTTAAGGAATGAGATAGGTTTGGGTGTTTAACGAAGAAATGAATATCTCTACTCGGTGTGTTGTTTATGCTATGTGTGTGAAGTGGGCGTTTGGAATACTTATAATGCAGATCAAATTGAAATCAAGATGCATTATAGGTCTGTTTTCTGATAAAACCACCACAACTACCGTAACTATGAATCTGCTGTCGTTGCGTGGGCAATCCCCTCCGTGGAGATGTTTGGAATATAATCTGTCGAGAGCTTGGATGCAGCGAAGCTGGATAGTTCGTGGATGGAGGCACCCCCTATGATTTGCAACACAGGAAGGTCAACAGACAGCTCCTTGACAAACCAACGCCGCAATTCGATGGCCACAAGAGAATCCACTCCCATATCGGTCAACGCAGACGCTCTGGTGAGCGATTCTGCGGTGGAAAGCTGCAGCTTAGAACGGACCTCCTTGATAAAGCCGTCGGCGATGATCTCAACAACGCCAACCATGCTCTTGGCCGACTCGAGTTGTATCATTATTGGAATGCTGTCATCGCTGCTGGATGCCGGTGTGGTCGGGTGAGCAGTATGCTTTATGAGATTCCACGCCTTCGGATTCCGTAGCCACAATGCGTTAGGATTCTCAGCAGTGTCAATGACCGTATATCCCGCAATTACCTCGGGGTCTCTACCAGAATCTGGATGCCCCGCGAGAATACCCTCGGCGAAGAGCTCATACAAATCATTCTCCGTCAACTGTGGGGTTCCTGTGTTTCGCTCAATGATGTTCTGGCGCGCACTACCTGCTCGTTCAAAGTAACCCACCCCCTTGATCAACCCAGGATGGATGATACTACCGACAAGGCCTTGCTCGCGTCGCTGTTGGATGAGAGCTGACATGAATTCAGTGGCGGCTGAATAGGCCGTCTGTCCCACATTGCCCAATGGCCCAGCGGCTGATCCGAAGAGGATAAAGAATTCTAAATCGAGACTACCGAAAACCTCATTTAAGATCATGCTGCCTTGAACCTTTGGAGCAATTACGCTCTGCATATCATCGAGCGTCATTTGAGCGAAGAGACGGTCTTTGAGCACCATCGCCCCGTTGACAATACCTCCAACCGGAGGCATTTCACTACAGATGGCGGAATAAGCTCGACAGATGGATTCGCGGTTAGTGACATCCCTAGTGCGAAATGTCAGTAAATGTTGTCACATCACCAGCGGAAAACTTACATTGTTATTGGCACCACCCGGGCTCCCAGGCTTGCCATTTCCTCAATCCATTGCATATCAACGTTGGGGGATCGACTGCCAAGAACTACAGCTCGAGCTCCCCTACTGACCATCCACTGGCAGACTGATTGCCCTAGATCACCGGTCATGCCAGCAAGCAAGTAGGTCTTCTGTGCGGACAATTTGATCATGGAGCTTGCTGTCTGAATCCGAACAGGTACATGACCTGGATGAGTCCAATCCAGAATTTCAAGTTGATTTGCTCCTGAGGAAGCCCCCTGCAAGCGCTGAATAGGAATAAGGCTGACTTCTTCCTGCGATGTGGCTGTTTGCAACGCAAACTCACAGACCGTTAGAAGCATCTGTTTGGCGGTGATCGGGTCATGGGACCCCAGCAGACTGGAGGACACCCTGCCAATACTGGCAATGTCTATGTGGACAACTTCCTCAGGAATGAGAGTTTTGATTCGAGTGTAAACACCGCATGTGGCCCGATACCCGGCAATGACAGATAGGTTATTTGGCAGGAGACGAGACAGAGTGCGGGAAGAGCTCCTCTCGTGAATGAACAACATATCTTCCTTCGGCGGTGTAGATTGAATGCTAGTGCTGAAACATACCCGGATGTTCTGTGCAAGAGCAAATGCTGAAAGAGCCTCACAAACAGCCTTGCACAGAGTATCGGCCCCGTAGACCAAAGCAGATGTATTGGGGCGTCCCTTGTCCACAATTTGAGTAGCCAACAAGGCTGCAGCTGCCCTCATCAAGAAGGTCGGTTCTGAATCCTCACCCACGCGGTCTGGAATCTGCCAGCACCACTCTAGCGGTGCTGAAATAGCTGACGCGTGCTTGTCGGATAGTGCCAGCCACCGTGTCTTGTCGTTCTCATTTCGACCAATTACCAAGTGCAGAAGCCCAGCGCCATCCACCTTGAACGCGGTTATTGTTGAGAAGCGTACAGCAATCCGACGATAAGATATCTGGCGCTCTTTGGCATTTTGCTCTGATTTTGGTCTTTCGCTCAAGATAAGCTCACAGCACCTACCTAACGGAGAAATAACCTGTACTGTGGAATGTTGCAGGTCAGCAAGGCCATTGACCACGCGATGGCTTGCTGAGTACCGTTCGTTCCTGGAATCATCAAAATGGATACGTGGGATATTCAGCGTTCCATGTACAAGCTGCAACTCGAACTCCGTGCTATCCACATAGGTATCCAGGTCATGGTCATTGTCCATAGGTGTATGGACTAGTCGCATGAAAATCGTAGCCAGAGTAGGCGCAGTGACGTCTCTACGATCGAGAACATTCAAATACTGGAAGACAGACTGTGGGTTCTCATAGGCGACGCAGTGAATCATAGCCTTACTCATGCCCCAGTAGGGCTGCCTACTCTCCGGGCCGGCAGTTACCCACAGAAGCCTACTGGCACTGTTCATAAGCCTCTTCAGGTCCCCGAGGCATTTGTCTGTAATGTCTTTGTAGCAAGGTGAGTCTAGGTCGCTTAGGTTCAAAACGCACCACCCAAACATATCCACCATATTTAATGCGTCGAGAGCGGGTGCAACCACCAGTTGATGAAAACGGGGTGCGAGTAAGGCTTTTAAAGGCAGAATCAAGCCTGTCGTTGCCTCTGTTGCACCACCGACAAGCAACAGGTTATCCGGCAAGATATCTGGAAAGTTCCAGGGATCCCGGAGTAGTTGGATGCGGTCATCACTGGCCTGGGTGACAAAGGTTGAGCTGGATTCGAATTGACCTGCGGGGAAAACCGCTTCAAATCCACCGAATCCTGTGTCTTCAAGTAGCCTCTCCCATTCCTGGAGACTAACGACTGGACTTTGTGGGTGGTCTTCCCCATCATACCACCCCTTCTCAAAACAGCCGATCAGTGCGAGGCGGTTGATGTCGGTGTTAGTGGCAGCACGGACAACCATATACCCTCCAGGTTTGAGCAGGCGTCGAATATTCTTCAATGCCTGCACAAGTCCTCTGGTGTTATACATTGTGTCGACTGCGACGACAAGATCATACGAGTGCTCCATGAAACCCTGATTGCAGGGATCCGACCTAATATCAAGTACCTGATAGGTCAACTGGTCTTGGTGTTCAGAAAAAGTCTCTTGTGCCGCCTCAAACAAGTCCGGGGAAATGTCCGTGAATGTATATGAGTGATATGATCGGTTGATTTCATCCAGGACCAATTTTGTAGCGTGGCCACTTCCTGCATTAATCTGGAGAATTTTCATTTGAGGAAAGCGAAACGCAATCTGCCCAATGAACATTGCAAGTTGCGAGTTGCTGAACTCGGTATCGAAGGGGTCCTTGGAACTCCCGTCGAGGTTACTTTCCTGGTCTATCACATTCCTTCCTCTAATGAACCTTAGCAAATTATCCCCTGCTATCCGTAGAGAAGTCCAGGCATTGCTGGCTGTGGGTGCCATATCTATGACATCAGCCACAGTGCCGTCCAGCCATTCTGGACGGCAAATCGGATGGGTATTCGCGCGTGTTGTGGACAGAACATGGTCCATCCATGCGATGATACGAGAACGATGCCAGTCAAGATGTTCGCACTGTTCGGAAGCCAGGTGTTCCCGCGCATCTCTCATGTATAGAAGAGCGCAGCGTTCCGCTAAGTGGAGTTCTTCCTGGAACCTGGGATCTTGACATACATTGTTCGGAATAGCCCGAGGTAGAAGTGGCCCCCAGACAATCTTAGAAAACATGGCACGGTCCTCAGCAGCTGTGAGTGGAGCGACATGGAAACCCTCGACTTGAAAGATTCCAAGGCCATCGAGGTCAAATGCGTTTATATCACCCGTCATGCCGTCAGGGTTGACATCATAAAGAAAGGTTTCAATAGCAAACTCATTCCTAGCTTGCTTGCACAACAGTGTGTTTATGGCGACATGCTCAACAGATACAGGAAGATGCAGTGTGTGAAGCCCTTCAGAGCTTCTCGCAGCTATCAGGCCCTGCAAGCTGGAATCCATAGTTGCTGGATGTAGCAGTAAAGATGATGTCAGATCGGCACCTGAAACTATGCCGATTGATCCATCCGCCTGTCTAGTAAGAGCCTTCAGTCCCCGGAACGGACCACTGTAGCCTAGCCCGAGCCTTTCCAATGATAAATAGAAGGCATCAAGGTCCACCGGCCGTGATGCCGTGGCTAGTGAAGATCTAGGAGGCAGCGACATAGGATCTTGCTTCCCCAGCGATACAGCGAGTTTACCTGAAGCGCATGTCTTCAGTGTCCCAGCAAGGCTTGCATAGCATTGGAAGGCTGCGAGAATAACATCGCCCTCCCGTTTTATCAGTTCCACTTTGAAGATGGTTTCCACTCCACGTGGGTCATCAGGGATGGGGATAGCACGATTGATAAGCACATCATCAAGTTCTACCAGACGTAGGGATAGACTGCGCGCAATTATTGCAGCTGCTTCCAATGCCATGGCTATAAATCCTGTTGCAGGAAACACGACCTGAGACTGGATCTGATGGTTGCTAAGCCATTTTAATTCTGCCCGGCTTAAATGGTTGCGCCAGCGCCATTCATTTTCGCCTGTTTCTGGGCTGAGGGTTCCCAAAAGAGGATGTGGCGGGTCAATGCAGTGCAGGCGGGCGTTGGTAAGGCGGGATAATGTCCAATAAGATCGTGAATGGTCAAAAGGATATGTTGGTAGGTTCTTCAGGAACTGGCTTCCATATGAAGGTTCGAACAAGGATAAATAACGTTGTATATCCATGTTTGGTCCCAGGTATGCCCAGAAGGAACCAATCGCACGAGCAAAAACCTCCAGACTGCTGCTTCCACACTCAGCCAGGCCAAGATAGGCTATCTCGGGTTCTGGACCCTTAATCTCAGATACTGTTTGTAAAACTGGCCCCTTGAGCGTGGGATGTGCGCCAACCTCGACAACCAGATCAATCTCGGCATCGTCTGCAAATGCTGCAGTCACTGCCTGGGAGAATAGTACAGGACGGAGCATATTCAGGCACCAGTATTGGGGAGTGAGGTCTTCTGTATGCAATTCTATGCCCTTGTACACGCTAGAAAACCACTTGGTCTTCACAGGATATGCTCCGATTTCACATGCTTCGAGTGCATGACGGTAGGGTACAGCACATGGCACCACATGATGGGAATGGTATGCTATATCCACTCGGAGGCGACGCACTGAGAGGTCTAGGCTTTTTAGCATCCATTCAAGCTCCTGTACAGCATCCATGTCCCCGGATAACGTGACACTGACGGGAGAGTTGCTTGCAGCGACTCTAACTTTCCCGCTGAAACCTTCATCGCAAAGCGCCTGCGCTTCTTCCCAGGGAATCCCGCCAGCCAGCATTGCCCCAGGTTGGCCATTCGCGCCAGCATGTTTGGTCATAAGACCTCTTAGATACGCAAGCCGGATCGCATCAGATGCGGTAATAGCGCCAGCAGCATAAGCTGCTGCGATTTCACCCGAGGAGTGCCCGACAACTGCGGAGAAGCTCACGCCGAGAGCGCGTAAAAGGTTGACCTGGACGATTTGGACGGCCGTGCGAAGAGGTTGAGATACGACTGCCTCATGAAGTCTTGAGGATGACTCCGGGGCTGAAAGCTCCTGCACCATCGAAAAGTTTGGACGGTACTGCGATGGAAGGCTATCCAGAGACTCTTGAAGCTCTGTCATCCAGGTAAGAGCTTGTGGGCTGGCTGAGATTAGATCCCAAAACATCTGCGGATACTGCGCGCCTTGTCCAGTGAAAACACCCAATGCTCGCCTCGGAGGATAGCTGGGCTGGGACACAATGGTCGGAGAGGCTGTTGCTGACCTCCGCTTCTCAAGCTCTATCTGAATCATGTTTTGAAGATCTTCGATGGAGGCCGCTGTAAGAACGATTCGGTGACTGAATGCCGATCGTCGCTTCAGGAGAGACTCTGCCAGACTGACCAAATCGACATCACCAAGGTTACTTTGAAGAAATGTACCATAGCATTTCAGAACATTGGTCAGTGCTTGCTCTGTAGATGCAGAGAAAGCAAATGGAAGCATCTGAGGGGACAGGCCATGTCTCAAAAGGAGCTTCGTGGACGGAGTATAGTTCTCAATTATCGCATGTGCATTACTTCCACCGAACCCAAACGAGTTGATCGATACCCGTCGAGGAACACCCGGGGCAAGGCTGGGCCACGGCATTGGCTCAGTTGGCACGCGGAGTCGAGATGTGAGAGGCGCAATGGCGGGGTTTATACGGTTTAGACACATGTTCGGGGGGATGATGCCTTTCTGAACGCTTAGGGAGGCCTTTATAACGCCCGCTAAGCCAGCGGCTCCTTCTGTGTGGCCAATGATGGTTTTGATAGATCCCACGTACAGCATTTCCTCGGACAGTTCATTAAGCGACAATGAATTTTCAAAGAGCGCCTCATAGATTGCGGTGGCTTCTTGTGGATCTCCGGCCTGCGTTCCAGTGCCATGGGCTTCGAAAAATTGGCACCGATCCTCAGGACGGACTGCCGGATTCAGCCCAATGCTGGCATAGGTTGAGCATATTAGCTGTGACTGGGCTATGCTAGATGGCATGGTAATTCCCATACTGTGTCCATCAGTGTTGATCCCTGTGGCGCGAACAATACATTCAATAGGGTCTCCATCCGCGATGGCCTCTCCCAGGCGTTTCAGCACCACAGAAGCTATGCCTTCACCCCGTGCATAACCATCCGCGTTCTCGTCCCACATCCGACACCTCCCGGTGGGGGAAAGTAGGTGCATCTTGGAAGCGGCAATGTACTCTCGTGGGCTAAAGATCAGATTGCTGGCCGCTATTACAGCTAGGCGACACTCCCCGCTCCGCAGGGCACCTACACCTTGGTGAAGGGCCACCAAGCTAGAGGAGCATGCAGTATCAATGGTCATAGACGGACCATGCCAGTCAAAAAAGAAGGAAACACGGTTGGCCAGCATCGATGCTGCTGTTCCAGATGAGATATACGTAGGTATCTCATCCCAATCGCGGCTAGCGATGTTGCCATAGTCAGAATTCATAAGACCACAGAAGACGGCCGTGTCAGAGCCTCGGAGATCTTCCATTTGCAAGCCTGCTGTTTCAAGGGACTCGTAGACGACCTCCAACAGCAGTCGTTGCTGAGGGTCCATAGACTCCGCTTCGGCATGAGAGATATTGAAAAAGGGGGCATCGAATGCACGGACGTCCTCAGTGAGAAAATAGGACTCCGGGGCGTTAGTCGTGCCATGATGACCATCAGGGTGATAAAAGGTGTCATGTCTAAACCGGTCACCAGGGGTCTTGGAGGCTACATTGCGCGGATGATGGAGGAGGTCCCAGAGCCTGGTTGGAGATGATGCGGAGCCAGGGAATCGGCAGCCTGTTCCGATAATTGCGATGGGCTCCGGGAATGACATGATGAGAGACGCCGAAGAGGAACAGCTCTAGAAAAAGAATGAAGGTGGGGGGGGGAGAGGAGGAGGAGGTCAGATGACCGGCGTGATTGCCAGCCTGTTCGTTGACCATCGCTCCCCCCAGCAGACTTCCTTCTTATACCCATCCGGCCACGACGCTTCTCAACCAATGTTTGATGCTTCAATCCACGGCCCAGGTGACCCTGTTCCAAGATAGCCTAGCTTGATGCAAGAGTGGCGCTAATGTGACGATGCTGCAGTTCTTGCCTTTCCTTCCCATTAGCAATGGTTCGCTTTCAGGCGTCATCTCACCCGCGTGGGGCGTCGCAATGTAAGCTTCCCTCATGATTACGACCACCTCTTGTCATCTTAATCTAGTGAAATTGGAGAATGAACATTCCTCCGGGGGATCACATGCAAGTTATACCATGGCTGGCTCTACAATGCCATAGTGTGTGCACCAGGAACAGGGCACCCCCAACAATACTTTCTCCTGGCTGGCTGGAAAGGCAAACAAACCATGGTAGTGGATTGGGGGTTTCTATTGGGTACGTAAAGGTTCGTGTTGCTGCAGCATAACCGCGGCTAGACGGATGAAAGAGGGGTCTAGCCATCCAGCCAGTCTCTATCCTTTCATCGACTGGCTTATCGTCGGTATCATTAGCTTGGCCTTCTACCCATCGCCTAATATTACCCTGGCATGCATGCATGCATGCATGTCTGAGACCTCTTGGACGTATCTCTTCCGTCCCGCACTAGCCAGAGGCAACCCTGGCTGTCAAAAATCTCTCTTATCGCCGATCAACCAAAGTACGCTCGGGTCAAGATATTAAGGCCTTCCAGCTGCAGCGTCATACCCATATCACTTTTCCTTGCAAGTCAATACAACGGGCACGCCAATGCCACACGACGCTATACCCAAAACCACAATTCCTACAGTGAGTTACCAACCACCTTCAACATTCCGTCTGCACGACATAGCTCGAGCTTGAGATTTTGTGCCGCTACATTGAAAACGGGCTCCGTGTCTAACCTAACTGTCATCGGAAAGCCCAGGATTTAGGCGCCCTGCCAAGGAGCTCACAAGACCATCCTTCTTCAGATGAATCTGAGAGTTGTCATACCATCCCTTTCAGGTCTATATTAGTTTTCGTATCGAGCAACCGACGTTGACATGGACATTCCCGCAGTTCATCATGCAGATGTGTTGTCCTTTGCCTTTAATGGCGCGGTTAACTACGACGAGGACCGCCCACTTTACATCGATGCTAAAGACTCCTCTCGCAGTCTGAGTGCCCGCCAGCTACGTCGACTGGTGCGAGCTCTGATTGCAGGCCTGAAGCACCATATCCAGAAAGGAGATTGTGTGTTGGTTCACCTGGGCAACAGCGTATGTAGTGTCCTTCAGGGGAGTAGATTAGGTCACAATGACTGGGACTGATTTAAAATCGACAGTATGTTCACCCAGCACTCTTCTTCGGCATCATAGGTGCCGGGGGTATATACCTGGGTGCTAGCCCCGACAGCCCACCTCATGAGCTCGTCAATGTTTTTGAGCTGGGAGGTCCAAAGTTAATCATTACATCAAGTGAGACATTCCAGGCTGTTCTGGATGTCTCAACCAGCAAAGGCCTCTGTCCCGAGCAAGTCTGTCTGTTCGAAGAGTCGGCTATCGCCAGTTTCCTGGGATCGAGTCCCAGTATCCCGGCCAGAAGTGTTGGGCACATCACAATGGCACATTTTCTCAACCACGGCGAAGAGGACTGGATCAAGCTTGATGAGGTATCCCTGGCAAAAACTACTCCGGCTGCCATGTATTGCACCAGCGGCACCAGCGGACTTCCAAAAGCCGCTGTCATCACACATCACGCCATCATCTCCGAACATCTGAATATACACTATGAGGTTCCGTACAATGTTAACAGACTAGTTGTTGTTCCGATGTACCATCGCTTCGGGGCACTCTGGCACACTTTCCCCGTCCGGCACGGAGAGCCAGCGTACATCATGCACAAGTTCGAAGTCGGCCAGTTTCTCAAGGTCGTCCAGCGCTATCAAATAACCGATGTGTACATGGTACCGGCTTTGGTTCACATACTAAATCAGACCTCTCAGCCTGTGGAGGAGCTCCTATCATCCCTACGCATGGTAGGCGTCTCGGGTGCCCCTATTGATGCAGCATCACTGCAGAAGTTTCAAACACTGCTACACAGCGAGGCTACTGCGGCGCAGTGCTGGGGGATGACAGAGACTGGTCCGGTATTTGTGGGCAAGTATGGCGAACGATCTGATAAAGCAACTATTGGGAAGATTATCGGTGAAAACGAGGCAAGACTCCTTGACGATCAGGGCATGATAATAGACAGCGACGGCTGCCCTGGTGAGCTGAGCGTCCGAGGCACAGGCCTCTTTGCATGCTACAAGGGACGAGATGATGGGATAGATGAAGACGGGTGGTTCCGAACAGGGGATGTAGCCTATCGACAAGATGGATATTACTACCTACTGGGGCGAACCAAAGAGATCATCAAAGTACAAGGGCAAGCATTCCCAATCCATCTAATAAACCACGTCTAACAACCCACAGCTACCAGGTGGCCCCAGCCGAAATAGAAGCCGTCCTCTTGACACACCCAGAGATAGACGACGCCGCCATCCTCGGAGTACAATCGAGTGACAAAGGCGCCGAAGTCCCCCGGGCCTTTGTCGTGAAATCAGCCTCTGCAACTAACCTGACAGCAGATGATGTCTACCAATTTGCGCGAACTCGGCTAGTGGGCTACAAAGCCTTGGACGGAGGCGTGGTGTTTGTCACTGAGATCCCTCGAACAGTGAGTGGGAAAATCCTCCGAACCAAGTTGGCGCAGATGAACGCTCGGCGGGACAAATTTGCTCAGATTCTCTCCCGGAGAGTCATCAAGGTGGTTTCTTAGTCAGTGCACTGCGTGGGAGGACTCCATATTCTTGTGCACACCGTTGCATATTGAAGATGAGGGGTTGGTTGACTGCTTCTGGGGCCAGAACTGGCTGCGTACTAGATCCTATCCATGCTACCTAGTGATAAGCCACCGCTTAATCACCTATGTACTAAGTTATCACTCTTTTTATATCTGATCGGTAGTACTCGTATTCCCCCCTCAACCCCACCTCCCAGGCTCTGAAACCCTACAAGCAGGAAAAATGCCTTGATTAAGCCCCTTCCTCGTGCGATATGTATTAGTGGCAGTCTACTAGAAGAGAAGCAACGCTGAGATCGAGATGCGTGGCCGTGGCACGGTCAAACCCCTGAAGCTGGCAAGATCGCGCATATGATGCAGTCTAGAGGGTAGTTAAACGAACCGATGCCGAAGGGTTGGCTGAGTGAAGCAGTGGGGCGGCTCCTGCCACGCCTGTAACACGTAGGGAATGGGGACTCCAGAGTATTAGGCCCTGCGGTGACCTCACGTCCCCCTCTGTCCCCCTCTGTCCCCCTCTGTCCCCCTCCACCACCGGCACCGTCCCGGGCCACGCAGGAAGTCGCCCTACGCGGCAGGGGACCTCCGACAATCTGCCTGTATTTATATCTCTACTTTGCCCACAGATGCTGATGGCTCACCAGGAGACGACTACAGAGAAGACTATCACCAAGCACTCCTTTTTTCCCCCTCGTGAATACTGTCGAACCCCAGCAACCACACAACCAAAATTAGATCCCCCCCCCCCCATAAGCCATGGCTTCTAGTGATGAGTTGCTTCGGCTACTGGAACAGGAAAGACAAGCACGACTGGATGCTGAAGACCAAGCTGACCGTGAAAGACAACGAGCTGACAGAGCAGAGTCAAATCAGACCCCTACAGCCCTCGAGCAATATCTCCAAATTGTCCAGCAGCATCTCTTGACGAGCTTGTCTGTTGAGCGTGACCCAACGAAGTCTGCAAGTGGGCGCCTTACCTCTGTAGACGGGAAATACTATCCGCTGGAGCTTCACCCGTGGACTGAGTTTATGAATGAACATGACCAAGTTTTCAACTTGTTTGCTAACTCATTCTCGAGCAATCCATTCTTTCCTGCCAAAACTGATGTCCTCGGCGTCCGGCGTGACCTCTCGCCTACTACCCGAAAGGATGAACAAGACATCCGGCCCTTTATACGGAGTGCCATCGAGAAACCCGCACAGAACATAGTGAACGCTTATCTTAAAAATATTGTCAAATCTGAGAATAAGTTTGAGTTCGGGAACAATTCATACGGCCTGGGTAAGAAAAGCGCTGAAAAGCCCGCCAAACACCAAAATTCAAAAGGCAGTGAGGAGGTGTCATCATCCAACCGCAAGACGCTTCCTGATCGCTGGGGTGCCTTTAAGTCTGGGGATGATTGCATTCGCCTTGTCTGTCCGGGGGAATACAAGGCTGCGCATAAGGTGCGGCCTGAAGCAATCACACAAGTTTTACGCTCTTCAACCACTGACCTATTTATAAAGGTGCTCGAACGAATGGGGAATCCAGAGGTTAATGATAAAGAGGAGGCGGATGAAGAGTCAGTGGCATGGGTTCTTTGTCAGACATACCATTACATGATCGAAAGTGGTCTTTTATATGGCTATTTGTCAACGGGAGAGACTCTGGTCTTTTTGAAGCTTGATGAATCTGCCCCCCAGAAGCTCTATTTCTACCTCACTCTGACTACTACGAATGAACCGGTCGTTCTATATACTCCGGCTGCTAAGATGGCGACCTTTGTCTTTATGGCACTGCAGTCACCAGTGATGTCCCGCGAGTGGGTAACTAAGGCTGAAAATTGCGGCATCTGTAAATGGCCTTGGTTACCAGATGACGTTGCGCCTAGAGCTGGAGGGACTGACGGAGAAAAAGGTGACGGTGACAGTGACGGTGACAGTGACGGTGACGGTGATGGTGATGGTGACGGTGACAAGGATAAGAAAAAGAAATCGAAAAAGAAATCGAAAAAGAAAGACGACTCAGATCCTGATTATAATGAATCTGAAGGTCGATCAGAAACTGGACCTAATCAATCTCAAGCCCAACCTAATGAGCTTCGACGATCTCGTCGCCAAAGAACCACGACCCAACGGCCAATCGGGGAATATTGCACACAGGCCTGTCTTCTTGGTCTTGTTCGATGTCTGCCCCTTGACCCAAATTGCCCTAATGCTATGCGACATCAGAGATGTATGACCGAGGAACAGCACCCTATCACAAAGGAAGATCTCTGCAGTCTTACTAGAGAGCAGTTGGCTCACAATCTTGATGACAATTGCGAGTGCCTAGATCAAAAGGGCTTATTTGGAGCCATCGGGGTGCTCTTCAAGATTACCTTGCCCGACTACGGATATACATTTGTGGCTAAAGGCGTGCAGGCGGTAGATGAGCATCACCTTACTCACGAGGGCCATGTCTACACTACTCTGTCCCATCTACAAGGCACAAAAATCCCGGTCTACCTGGGCAACATCACCCTTGAGCGGCCATATCCCCTTGTTAGCCTGGCGCGTGTCACGCAGATGATGCTCATGTCTTGGGCTGGCGACAGTCTCAGGGTAGAAAGCTGGCCACGAGATACTGACATTGAGGTGGAAAAAGAGAAGACTCTACAGGAGTTGGACTCTTCTGGCGTTAGGCACGACGACGTCCGAAAAGCGAATCTTGTTTGGAACCCCGAACGAAGGCAGGTGATGGCGATCGACTTTGACCAGGCCACCATCAAGAAGCGCCCTCGAAAACGCAAGATGTCGCCCATCCATGGTCCTCGTGGTCGTGCACCACCAACAAGCTTTACAGGTGAAACCCCGACCGATCAGACTGATGGTCCTAATTCTAGTGACCATTTTGACCTAGTTGAAAGGGTGCTTACCAGGATCGGTACTCTCGCATCTTCATAGCACCACAAGTCGGGAAGCTAGGAGGTTATCGCGATCCGTTTGATCGCTGACCATCCAGTACCCAGTGATATGAACTAGCAATGTTACTCGCTGTGTCGTTTGCACCAGGGGCTTATCAGTAACCTTTGGGGAAGATAGCGTAGTCCTCTTCTAGTCCATACATTTTCATTTTTTACCTCAGTATGAAAATTAGTATTTACAGACTTATCATCAGCAAGACTAGCACTTCCATTCATTACCAAAGAATCAAATACATCTTCGCTCCCTACAGTTGTCCCTCTACCGTATCATTCATGCCGTTCCTACATCGTCAAGAATCATCAATCCCCAATAATTGTCATAGTATTCTTCCTCTCCCACCCTTTCTGGATCGGACTTTTCATGAAATATACCACTGACCCAGACACACCTACACTGTATCAGCAACCTAGAATGCTCATCTACGGTCCATGGGCATTTCATATCCCAATAGCAATGAACCTGCGTAAGTAAGTACTATGGAGTGCAAAAGCACACACTTACGTCCAGACTCTGGACGTAATAATATACAGAAACATTGATTACAGGGAGGGATATTAATAAACAACATGCAGATAGCAGATAGTAAGTGACAAGTCTCTAATGTGTGAGTTATTTTTATTTTTATTTATTTTTATTTTTTCTTTTGTCTATAGGGTGGGTACCCGGGTATCTATGCAACTAAATCCAGATCTGGTGAAAATCATCCGTAACGATCGATCATGATGAAGACTCATTCCGACAGGTCGCCTCCGTAAGCAGCTCGTCCAATTCCCGGAATCCCTCTTCCACGGCCCATTTCTGGCCTTGAGCGGGATGTAGAACGTGGCAACTGGCTCCAACTACCAACAGGCCCGGTGGTCTTGATCCCTCAGCTTCGAAGGCTGCGCTGACGTGTTCTAAGGTAGACCGGATGACGCGTTGGTCGCTGCAGGAGGCCCGCTCGATGATTGCGCACGGTGTGTCTTTTGGCCAGGAGATCCGTGGACGAGAACCCTCTGCTGGCTCGGTAACGAGTGAGTCTATGAGTGCGGATAGACGATGGAGGGCCATGAGGAAGACGACGGTTTGTGTGGGGACGTAAGTAGGGGGTTCTGGGGCTGCGCCTTTTCGTCCGGTGCCTGTGCAGATCAAAACCTGGTCGGACACGCCTCGGTGCGTGGCCGGGATGTCTGCGAAGAGAGGAGCGCTTAGGGCACTGGTGATGCCGGGAAGGACGACGGGTGTGTATCCTTCACCTCGGAAGAATTCGAATTCTTCGCCTCCCCGGCCGTAGAGGTACGGGTCGCCCTGCTTCAGTCGAAGGACGTGTCTTCCTCGACGCAGGGAGTCAATTCCCATTTTTAAAAATTCCTCTTGGGCCTGGTCTGCGTTGCCTGGGAATTTGCGCGCGATGTGGACTTCCGTCCTGCGTGGGATGAGTTCCAGGACGGGTGCTGGGACGAGTTTATCAGCCAGGATGATATCCGCGGTTTGGATGGCGTTGTATGTCGCGCGAGTGAGCAAATCTGGGTGTCCTGGGCCAGAACCGGCAAGAACAATTTTGGCTTTCTTTGCTAAGGACTCTGGGCTGCCGATATCTTTGGGGCCTTGTTTGCCAGATGAGTACGCCTCGAGAATGGTGTTGATATCTTCATCGGTGATAGCGGCCAGTTTGCGAAGGGGCCAGTATTCGCAGATCTGAGATAGCCAGCGCATGCGGCGGGTTTTGGCTGCGGAGATGTCGTCCTCTGTGACTAACGTGTTGAAAGTGTGCCGTTGGCCGGTTGAGTCATCTTCGTCCCCCTCTAGCGGTGCATCACACAACCCGGCAGCATAATATTCGGCCCAGAGGCGCTTCCTCACTGCACCAAGCCTGTCAATGGCATTCCCGAGATTTGACGGGAGCCCGGACGAGATCTCCCTCCTGAGTCGGGAAGCCAGCTTGCAGCCGCGTCCTGAAGTCGTGATACCGATATGAAGAGGTCCATCCGAGTATGTGGACAGCAAGCTGAATGTGCAGAGGTCTGGAGCGTCGGACACATTCACTGGGATTCTCAGACGACGGCACAGCTTGGAGATATGTGCACTGATGGGATTGTTTCCGCCTAGCGTGACGAAGACTGTGTCTACAACACGGTCAACTTCCTCCCTCCCTAGGCTTGTAAGATCTGCGTCCTCAAATTCTCTGCGGATCCATTTCACGGAGCCGTTCTCAATCCGCTCGACCAACGTATACTGCAAGTCCTCTGTGTCCGGGGCGATGAGGACCGGCTTTGCGCCAGCTTCGATGCTTTTAGCACATCGAGCTGCTGCCAGAGGGTTGGCCCCGATGATCAGATGCACCTGGGACTCGACGTTCACGGCCGTCAGCAGAGGTGCTGGTGATCCGCTATCTGATGCGTCCTTCATCTTGGAATTGCCACCGCGGGGTCTTGCGGTCGTATGCTCAGCACTGCTCCTTGAGTTTTGCTAAGTCTCTTGTCTGAAATAAAAGGCTGATGCTAAGCAATCGAGGGCCTGGTTTGGGAGATCGGCGTAGATTTATCTTTGCATGCCCACGGAGAAACGTAGTCAATCGATTAAGGTTCTAAGTTTCTTCAATTCCGCGGAGATGGAGCGGGCAGCAATTGCAGATAACGATCTCGTTTCTCCCACTCAGGGCATCAGCCACGTCGATAAGCCTATCTCAGGGATTGCTAAAAGAACACACCACAGAAAACTGGGGGAATTGTAGTCATCTGGCTATGGGGAATTTATAGATGCACTTCCTGATGGGGTTAAGGTGATATTGCGTGATCGGGATGTGCTGCTTAGATAAGCTGCTGGTCGCGGATTGAACCACTCGATCCGGGGAGATTAGTTATCATGTGCTGCACTCATTATCCTCATTATTATAAAAGAGTCGCGAGTAGAAAGGAAGAGAAATACATTATAGAATAGTAAGGACACTACCTATGCCAAGGGTGGGATTCGACCAGGCCTCTTGCAACTTTGCAAGACCAGGATAGTCACCTGACCCACGCATCTTGTCCCTGACATACTCAGTTGGAGAGGAATAATATCAGTTGCTGTGTACTCCGTACTCCAATAGATACTGATTTTTTCGCACTTTGCGACTGCCATCATCAATGTGTCGGTATCATTGAAGATGCTCTCGTGTGCTCTTTCATCCAAACACTGGCCAAGACCAGCCGGTGGTCGAAAGCATCAACCCTGGATTGTAGAGTAAGCCCAGCAAGGATACCCGTGAGGAGACAGTGGCTGGTGGTCGCCGGGCCGGAAGAGCTGCGGCGGTGATGGTCACGTGACACCGCTGCCGCCAGCTCGAGCTGCACGTCAGAGCTCCGATCCAGCCCATGCCTCCATTCAATCTCCATCACTTCCCCAGACCCCCATCTTCTCTCGACCGTCCTCCTCTTCCTTGTACCCCTTTCGAATAATCCTGCATACATCCCCGTCCAATTTCAACCCATATTCCAGCTGTGACGCTCCCTCGTCACCATGTCCGAGACCCTGTTGAAGCCGGAGAAGGACTTCTCCAAGGATGCTGACAAGCTGATCCCAGAGGCTGAGCAGCTTGCCAAGGTAGGCGCTTCTGAGAGTCCTCCAGCGAATGCAACATGCTGACCGTCTCCAGACCGATGTGCAGGGTGCCATTGACAAGCTCCTCGTATTGGAGAAGCAAGCAAGACAAGTACGGCCCTTCCTCCGTCCATCTGGCGATAACGCAATTCTCACACCATACTACAGGCCTCGGATCTTGCCACAACATCCCGTCTCATCATTACCATTGTCACAATCAGCAAGAACTCGGGTGATTGGAACCTCCTGAACGACCAAGTGCTCCTGCTGTCCAAGAAGCATGGCCAGCTCAAGCAAGCCGTAACGAAGATGGTCCAGGTGGTGATGGGATTCTTGGAGGAGACGCCGAACACGGAAGTCAAACTGTCTGTCATTCACACACTGCGGACTGTGACCGAAGGAAAGGTCAGTGTGATTATCACCCGTCCAGTCCGACATCCTGCTTATGCGCTTGTGTATAGATCTTCGTCGAAGTCGAGAGAGCCCGCGTGACCCGCATCCTTTCCAACATCAAAAAGTCCCAGGGCGACCTGAATGCCGCCGCCGATATCCTCTGCGAGTTGCAGGTCGAGACATTCGGATCCATGACCAGGCGGGAGAAGACAGAATTCATCTTGGAACAAGTTGCTCTATGCATAGAGCGGGGTGACTGGACACAGGCCACCATCCTCAGCCGCAAGATCAACAAGAGATACTTTTCCCGCAAGCCGAAGAAGAGCGCCGAGGAAATCGAGAAGCTGAAGAAGGAGGCTGAGGAGAAGGAGAAGACGCGTGGACCGGAAGAGGCACCGATGGAAGTTGATGACGACGTGACCGACTTGAAGCTCCGCTACTACGAACAACAGATTATCCTCGCCAACCACGACTACAAATATCTGGAAGTTTGCAAACACTACCGGGAGGTCTTGGATACGGAGTCGGTGGAGAGCAATCCGGAGCAACTGCGCGCCGTAAGCTTTACTCGCCTTTAGTGGGCATGTCTTCTGGCTAACATGATCCCAGGTTCTTGCCCGGATTGTCTACTACATTGTCCTGTCCCCCTACGACAACGAACAGTCGGATCTGCTGCACCGCATTCAGCAGGACTCGCGGCTCTCCGTGGTCCCTGTGGAAGGCCGGCTCGTCAAGCTCTTCACCATCCACGAGCTGATGCGCTGGCCGATGGTTGGAGAGCAGTTCGGCCCCCACCTCTGCAACACGGACGTCTTCAGCGCTCAGGCTAGCCAGTCGGCAGAGGACCAGCCTTATCGGAGGTGGCAGGACCTGCGCAAGCGGGTGATCGAGCACAATGTGCGGGTGGTGGCCAAGTACTACACGCGCATCCAGATGGGGCGGCTGACGCAGCTGCTGGACCTGTCGGAGGATGAGACGGAGAAGTACATCAGCGAGCTGGTGTGTTCGAAGACGATTTACGCGAAGATCGACCGTCCGGCGCGGCTGGTCAACTTCGCCAAGCCGCGCGATGCGGATGACGTGCTGAACGAGTGGAGCAGCGACATGAAGAGCCTCCTGGGGCTGCTGGAGCGGATCGACCACCTGATCACGAAGGAGGAGATGATGGCGCGGATCCTTCCGTCGCGGGGAGAGAAGGGCAAGGCTCGGTAGAGCCTGTATGTATGTTGATAGCAGACGTACACTGACGATAGTAGAATGGAACAACTGATGAGTCGAACAATGTATGGTCTATAATGATCTAATCTATCTCTACCCCCATCCATCATGTACATGAACCCCCACATCAAAACGGCAAATCCATATCATTCACATCCTCCTCCACCACCTCCTTCTTCTTCTCCCCCTCCAACACATCCCTCACAAACCCCACCACCGCATCCAAATACGGTCTCTGCGCCGGCACAAAATGCCCCCCGGGATGCACCACCACCCTCCCCTTCTCCTTCTCTCCCTCCCCAACCTCCTCCTTACACGCCTCAATCAACGCCCTACTCCTCCCCTCCTCCACCACGGCATCCAACGACCCCAACACATGCAAAACCGGGGTCCTCACCCCGGGCTCATAAAAACCCCTATACCTCGGCCCCGGCGCTCTAAACCCACTATAACACACCGCGAACTTCAACTCGGGCTGCACCTTGCGCACCTCCTCCCACCAAACCCCCGGCACCTCAAACCCTTCCACCCCCTCAAACTCCGTCCCCGCACACGCCACACTCGCATCCAAGAACCTCGTCACCGCATCCTCGCGGGCCGGCTCAAGAAGCGAAGCCACGATCGCAGCCATTGCCGCGCCCTGCGAGAACCCGATTACGCCATCAAACGGACCCTCGGTTAGGATTGTCTGCGCGATTGTTTGCAATCCGAGGTGCAGGTCGGTATACAGCGGGGGGTTTGTGGTCGAGTGTCGACGGAACCAGCCGTAGGAGTCTGTGTTGGTGGTTTCTTCGGAGGTGGTAGAGGACGAGGGGGGTTCGTAGCCTGGGATGTCGGAGGGGAGGAGGTGGATGGGGCCTGTTGGGTAGATTGTTGTTACGGCGTGGGTGGGGAGGAGGGCCTTGGTGAGGTGCTTGATCACGGCGCGGGATTTGGCGTGGAAGAGGGGGCCGGATTGGGTGTAGCCGTGGAGGCAGAGGAGTTTTAGGGGGGCCATGTTTTTGTTTTTGTTCTTCTTTTTTGTGTGTTTGCGGTGGCGTTTTTGGGTGAGGGTTGTGTAGTTGGTGTGGTTGGTGTTGGTAGAGGAGAAAAGAGTGAGGGTATAAGAGGGGGGGATTGGTGAAGATGTCGGGGAGAGAAAATGTACTAGTGGGAGAGGAGCAGATAAGATAAGCGGGTGGTGGTGGTGGTGGTTTGTCGGGGTATCGATCGAGCCTAGGGTTGGGGTGTCTGGGTTCAGAGTGGATTGGATCACGGGTTTAAGGTAATGAGGGTTTCTGGTTCATCTGGGGTGTATCTAGTATCTACACCCTGGGAGTATGGAGTAATTGCTTTGTCTGGGTGGTGTCGTGATACATCCCGACCGGATGAGCAAGTGGATGGGGAGTGGGTGAGTGGTGGAGGCTATAATGCCATGTTAAGCAGGGGATGGGAATGCCAGAAATGGTCTAGATGCAAGTGTCACAGGCTGACCCCAGCTTCTATAGGGCTACGCAGATTGCGGAGATTGCGGAGCCAGATCCAATCATGGGCCTACAACTACAACCTACAATGTCCATACTGACCAAATAAGCATACGATTGCTACCGCACGAGGGTATCACAACTCTGCAGTGCCGACATCGTCCTTTTCAGGCAGATTCCCAGCATGCAGCCCAGTCACGCCGCCCAAGCAATGCCGGCTCCGCCATCATTCATCTTCGTCAACGATGGATGGAATCTCTCGCTCCGCAACATCTGAATTCCTGCGGCAACCGGCAAAGCTCAGGCAGACGTGATCGGGGCGTTGTGTCATCCCATCGTGTCCTGTCGAGGTACATCGTAGGTACACGGAACACACAACGCAGGGGCGAAAAGCAAAAAAGCGAAATCAGAGATCAAGGCAAGTGTAGTTTGGTAGTATGGACCGATCATGTGCCAGATATCCGGAACTCCCCTGCGCGAAGTAGGAAGAAAGAAGAAACGCTTTTTTGGATGTGTATCAACGGGTTGTGTGCCTGGTCAAAATTTTTTCATTTCCCTTGTCTGTGTGGTTCCGCAGGGCTTCTCGCAAGGGGCGAGGATTCCATCTTCTATCTGAATCTGTTTCCTCAGAAAAACGAGATATATTAATCCATCATCATTGAAGAACGCCACATTGCTTTCATCATCGCTCCGGCACGGTCGCGTCGAGACGTTTACTTGCGGCGGAAAGAGCAGCCCTCAGTGAGACGGGCCTTACCACCGGTGGGCTGGCAGAGGACGGTCGAGCAGCCAGCGCAGACGACGACGGTCTGGGCGTGGGAGAAGACGGTGGTGATGGTGAAGCAGCCGGGGCACTTGACGTCCATGAAGAAGGAACGGGGGGCAGGCACAAGGGTCTGTCGAGACACCGGTATCAGCCAACCGCATCCCTTATCATTTTTGATATCCGATCCGGATGTTCATACCTTGAGCTTGTGCTTGCGGGCCTCAGCCTGAGGCGTGGGGTTGAGGAGGTCGACCGCGAGAACCTATTCGAGGGAAAGTCCGTCAGCTCAACATTTTTCGACACAATTTTGGGGGGTTCCTGCGGCGACGGGATGGCGACGGCGACGGGGAGCACAGATGGCGAGCGGCGTGTGCCAGTCGATTGCAGGCGTGCAGAGGGATATTCGGAATAGGCTGGGATGGGGGGTCGAAGGGCAGAACCTACCATCTTGACGAGACAAAAAGTCGATCAGCGAAGGGAGTTGAATGAAGCGCTGATGGAGATGGCCTGCTTGAGGGTGAAAGCGAAAAGGTGGTCTCGTGGAGATGGCGAGCGCTGAAGGGAATTCTCGACGGCGTCACCCAGGGCGGCCCGTTTGGGGCGCATAGGGTTGTAGCCCTCTCGCTAATACTGCCCGAACAAGCACTTTTGCCACGGCCCGGCGCTGCCCCCCGTGGCTGCCCGCCCTTCCGCCAATGACAGCCCGCTTATATCAGCCTCCAGATGCTGCTAGAGGCTCCAAGGTCCTTCTGCTCGGAGCTCTTCCTACTCCTTCCTCATGTGTACTCGCCATACGCTAACTGCTAAGCTCATACAAGGCTCATACAAGTACATTTCTATCGCTAATCCAATACGCTACTGACTAGATTCGGACATGACATACGTTCCTGTCCGGTGGCATGTGCCTGCCATTCCGACACCGGACGACTCCCGATTTTCTTCCAATGCTCCTCGAACGGCTGCTCGCCCAATTAACCCTCCATATGATGCGACCCCGTCCTCCCCGCCTAACTCATCCCTCATACGTCACCGCCCTCGTTTGCGACCTCATTAGTTCGATTTCTTCGCCTCGCCGTTGGCAGTTGCCTCTTCCACATAAGGATGTTTGATCGTCAAGCACCAGATATCGATATAGTCGCATATCGTCGTGACGATGTCATGCTATTTGCAATTAGCGCTTTGTCACCAAACATCATCGGCCAGACTTACCACGAAGCTGCCATAGACACCAACCGACAAACCAAGGCACACCCAGATGAACGCAACCTGACTCTCTCCGTCACCCAGCAGGCTGGGCCAGAAACCATACGTCGCCCCAGCGCTGTCGAGAACCGCCAACGCAAGAGGAATCAGAAGCATGTTGAAGTAAGGGAAGCTGGTTTTGACCAGGTGCGCACAGATCATCCTGCCCACGGCGTACGCATTGATCATGCCAACGTACAGGCAGAACGGAACCATGTAGTTCTCCAAGATGGTCGGTTGCAGGTAGAGATAGCCCGGCACGAGAGTCCACACCGCGACAAGCGGGAGCAGGCCGTACAGGGGTTTGATGGGGTCCTGCTTGCGCTCGCGGCGCACCTGCATGACATGCACAATGCTGGAGCCGGTGGCGAAAAAGAGGAGGACTCCACCGTAGACCAGATACCACTGCGTAAAGGCCATGTTGTAAATGTTGTCCGGGAGGAAAGCCATCTTGGGGACACCAATGGCCTCGAGCATCGAGCGATGCCAGAAGCTGCCGCCGCCAATATAGGCCGTAAAGCCAAAGACAACGCAGAGAGTGAGAACGCCCTCGACGGGACCCGAAATGACTCCCAAGGTCAGCACCTGAGTGTAGTATTCATCCCAGGTCTGAACATAGAACGTCATGGTAGCTGCATCTTATCAGTATTCCGAGGCTCATATTTGTGCTGGTAGAGCCACGTACATCCAAAAAGGGTCAACAGAGTTGCCCAAGACTGGCCGAGGTTCATCGCAGCGGCGAAGATCAAGACCCCCAAAGCCGTGTTGCACGCGTCGACACCTAAGGCGACTTAATCTCCGAATAATACAAGTCCTAAGGCCGGCCTATCCACTTACTGTGATCAAACAGCTCACCCAGAGGACCGCTCTGCTTAGTTCTCCGCCTGCAGGATCGATTTAGCATCCAGCCTACCAGCCAACAGAATATCAAAGGGCGCAAGGGGCAGCTCGTACGCTTGGATGCCGTCTACGCCGTCAAACGTCTGGTATAGGAACAACCCGATGGCGCAACTGGCATAGACCCAGGGCGGGCAGTCCTGGTCTAGGGTCGGGTTGTACCATAGGATGGTGAAGAAGTTGACTACCACGAAGAAGAACCCAGTCAGGGTGATCTACCAGTCCTCAGTTATAGGCTTCGTTTCTCGTCAGGACTCGAGACTTACGGCGTTAGGACTAAGACCGGCGAACGAGGCTGTTAGCCAGGGAAGGACACTAAAGACGAATCAAGCCAGCTCGCCACTTACGCCATGCTCATCGGGAAGAACTTGATCACAAAGTCATTATAGAACGGCTTGAGGATATATCGGCTAACAAGCGACAGATCGATGCCTGCATAACGGTACTCGCGCAACTTGGGCAGTTGATCCTGCCGGATGTACACCATCTTGCCGGTGTGTTAGAAGCGCCTGAATTACAGGGCAATACAACCAAAGAATCCAGGGGGTCAATGTGCTTGAAAGGATGCTGCTTTACACGCGAGGAAAGCCAAGCCGGCGGTGGACTCAGGTTGACGCCAGAATTGCCAATGCCGCGCGGAAACGGGGGAAACAAGGGCCGGAAAGGCGAACGAAGGCCTTGGGCGGGGAAGGGCTGCTAGAGATTAAAGATGAAGGGAGGAAAAGAAGCAGGACAAAGAAGCATAAAAGAAGAGAAAAAGAAAAAAGGACAAAAAAAGACGCGACGGGGATGGTGGGCACTGGTTGTTGATGTCTGTCTTCTTCCACGCCTTGAATTTTCTAGGAACTTTTTTTCTGCCGGCGGAACCAGCGCCGCAAAGGGCGGACGCGGGGACCAAAGCCACCCACGCCAACCAGTCGCGCTCGGCAGCCAAGGGCCTTGACTGCTTCAGGCGCTGCGAAGAATCCCACCGCACATCTTCGAAGGATGGTGTGGACTCACACGGGATGCGCACGTGCAGGCGTGTCTCTCATTTGCTGGCTACCCTCGGACGGAGCAGTCTCCTCTTTTCTACCACAGTACCAGTGCAGCCCGGCTCTGATCGTCGTGGGACAAAGTGGGGTGGCCAGCAACCCGGCAGCCAGTCCGCTGAGTCTGGCGAGGCCCGAGGCAGTTGGCGATGACGGGAATGGATTTAGTCGACTACAAAGCGGGGAGACGCCAGAGACGCTAGAACAGTCAAGCGGGACCATGGATCAACTTTGTTTTCGGTGGCTGGGGATTTCGGGCCTTGACAACTAACAACAACGAAAGATAATAGATACAGCACGGGACACTTTGAACATGTGCTAATGCTAGATACAATACAGAAGGGCACTAGGACCGGCTCAGGTGAGAAACAGTGGGCAGCGTACGGAGTACACCAGGGTCCAAGGTTCCTGAGCCGCGGGATAGTGCAACAATAGACAGGCCTAGTCGTTCCATGCTAGATCCGGCTCCTGTCTATCCCCCTTACTCTCTCTGTTCATGGCGCTCGGATCGTCGAGGAACATAAGTCAGGCTTGGCTCTGGATGCCAGGGCACTGGAGAATCGCCCCGTGATCATTACCATGTAACCGCGACTGGGCTTAACCAACCGGGCTCCATGGCATAGGGATCAAAATCCGGCTTTGCATGGTCTGGATAAGCGGGACCGTCTTATGCACGGTCTCCGCCCAGCCTTCGATGCCCCAGGACTGCTCACGACGGACCTTGCGCTCTTCGAGGTTCGCAAATTGCCAGAGATGGTGCACAGTGTTCAACTCCCCGATCTGAACGAACCACGCCCCGACACCCTCCATGACCTCCCGGCGGGCTTTGAGGCCGCGTCGCCAGTGCGTCTCCCATTCCAAAAGGTTTCCGGGATGAAGAGTGTACGACCGGAGCTCGAAGAGGCCACCCAGGCGCCGTGGGGGAGTCGTTGGCCAGAAGGAAAACTCTTGCATCAACGATGTCTTCTTGCTTTTGATCAAACTCTTCAACTTCCGGTCAAATTCGGGGAATTCGGGATGACTGGAGATGTTGTGCAGGGAAGCATGGTAGCCTTCGTATCGCTGGTATTCCCAGATATGAACTGCAAAAATAATTAGCACCCGAACCTGAGAGGCAGGCTAAATGCCACCGGAGAGAGGAAATGGGCGCATTTAAATCAAGTACCAAAGGTGTCATTATCCCCAACCTGCGTACGCCAGCTTCCAACCAAGTTCACCCGGTTCTCTGGGTCGGATGCCATGCGCGGATACCACTGGCCAACGAGGTTGACATAGTCGTCCACTTTGTCGGGCTTCACGTCATGAAAGACGATCGAATGTACGTATTTTCCACGGGCGAGGACCTGCGAAAACGACCGCTCGATATCTTTGTCCAGTTGCTGGCCTTCTTTGGTTCCGTAGATGAGCGACGACAGGGGGCCGCGCTTCGGAGACTGACTGGCTTCCTGCAGCTGCTCGTCTCCTATAATACGGTGGGTAGAAAGTGAGCCCAAAGCCTTATGGTCAAGAACTTCAGCGGTATCAAACATGGGGTTGCTGTTACTGCTCGCATTGCTCTCACCCGGAGCAGTGGGAGCGGTAGCGTACTCACGAAGGCGGTCACGGGATGCAGGGGATGAGGCAGTAGAACCAGAAGCATCGACAGACTGACTCTCTTGCTGTTCTCTCTTCTTGCGAGCCACCTCCAGATTCTCGCGGAACTCCTTTTGACGTGCATTAAACTCCACCGCCGACTCGGGGGTGATGTCACGAATAGAGGGGGCGCGGTAGGCAGTGGCAGAGGAACTGAAGGGGCGAGCCAGCGAAGACGCTGGCCGCAACAAGCGTGGGGCGAACATGATTCAACGGGTAGCTATACAGAAGTAGATGCTATTTGAAGACAGGAGACAAAGGAGGAGAAGCTCCCAGATAAAAGGACACAGTGGTCGGGGGAGGGGGAAGGCGTGGTTGAAGAAGGGTGCTGGGTGTCGAAGTGACAGCAACACGGGAGCCCAACCACGGCGCCGAGGTTAAGAAGGCGACACAGAGAAGAGGGGTTTCAACACCGAGAGGGGAAGTAAGAAACTGAGACAACAGGTAAGGGCAGGGATGGCAGAGGCAGGTAGACACGCGATGAATGACCTGACCGACGGCTAAAGGGAAGGAGCACTGCAGCAGGAGTCCACGGAACCAGTCAGGTAGCAAGCTTTGAAAGCCAGGATCAGCAAAGAGGAGGGTCGAATTGTCGGGCGGAGAAGAAATAATCCCCAATGGCGGGTGTCGGTTAAGGCTGACGGATGTGTGCGATATTGGGTGACAATTAAACAGAGCCAATGGTGGAGGAGGAGCGGGATGGGAGAAGAGAGGAGAGGGAGAGAGGGAGGACAGCTGGAGGTAGTAGGTACCTCTGGACCGCGTAGTGGAAGCTGGGGAAAGTCGTCACTTGCTAAGCTAAGAGAGTGCGGGGAAACCGCGTGAAGACCTGTCCGGTAGGCTGTGCTGTTCTCAGCACCCATGTACAGCTGGGGCCTGCCTTATATAGGGCCCGAGCACCAATCCCAGCCCTAGTGTACTAATCCATCATGCCGATACACGTCCTGCTGCAGCAGATGAGGTGTAGCCCCCGAGAGAGAGACATTCCTCGTGATTTGTCCATTCTTCTGTCTAGGCCGATCTTCACTGCCTAGTGCTGCAGCTCCCAGCCCATGACGAAAGCGGTCTTCCTTTTCTCCGCCCTCACGGCTACTGGCTTGATAACCGGCATGAGAGTGATCGAGGGCCGTGTCCAATCCGATTGGTAAATGGTCGAAAATCCCCCTTAGCATACGCGGGAGCTCGCAAAACAGCCATCACAACACCGGCGTAGCTCCCAGCACCGATGACGTCGTGGACGGAGCAGCGGCCTTATGTAATCCGCGGCGAGCCGCGCGGTGATCCGGGCCCGGCAGGCTAATCCCGACGGGGACTAGGGTGGGCAACCCAATGCGGTAGCGTCTCTTGTTCCGGGCCGCCCCTCCAGGCCCTCCAGGCCCGCCACCTGCTGTCCCTCTGCCACCGTGCTACAAGCTCCTTGACTCAAACAGAGTCCAGACTGCGATTGTTGCATTTGACGTCAAACCCATCGGTACCTCGGCTCTGAACAAAATACCGCTGATCCTAAACCATGGCGGATTCTATGAACCCTCCCCTCTCGTACGAGGCCTCTGCCTCCACTACCCATCCGCATGTCGGGACGACCCTTCCAACGGAGGTGATCTCGAGTCTCAAGAATTCCCGATTCGTGAGTACTGTCATGGCTTTAATCCCATGCTATAC
Organism: Aspergillus sclerotiicarbonarius CBS 121057; assembly: GCA_003184635.1. Lineage (NCBI taxonomy): Eukaryota > Fungi > Ascomycota > Eurotiomycetes > Eurotiales > Aspergillaceae > Aspergillus > Aspergillus sclerotiicarbonarius. Next base: position 48,736 of record KZ826344.1, on the reverse strand, counting down.
CCCTGTTATCGGCAGCTGATCTTGCACTCTACCAGCTTCATCTTGCAACATGTGATGGTCTGACCCCGCACATCTCGCTCATGTCCTACACCTACCTTCCCTCGACTCCCTATGACCCGTATCCGACGATTATCATGACCACCAACCCCTCCTCTCGCAAAACCAATCATTTGCTAACCAACCCTCGTGTTTCCATCCTGGTCCACGACTGGGTTTCGCACCGTCCGCCTACCCGGGCTCCCAATCCCGGTGGTCGCGAAGGGTCTCCTCCACCTGCTGCGACACGGTCCTCATTGGCAAGCCTGCTTCTGAACCTGAACACAAGTGCGCTGTCGAGTATTTCCACTACCATCACCGGTACTGCCCGCTTCCTGGAGCCTGGTTCGGATGAGGAAACGTGGTGCAAAAATCAACACTTGGAAAACAACACCTTTGAGGAAGAATTGGGCACTTTCGGACAGCAGCAGCAGCAACCCGGTCAAAGGCGGGCCAGTGTCTCTATTGACAGCGATGTTCGCGTTGTGGTCGTCCGTGTGCGCGAGGGCCGCATTGCAGACTGGAAGGGCGGCGTGAAGGATTGGCAGCTGGTTCTGGAGGGTGAAGAATCGCAAGAAGCTTTGGTTAACGGCGTTCCGTCCGCATAGTGCTTGCTTGATTTTGTGCTACCCTGTGTATCATAGCCCGAGAGTGGACTTGCCGGTTTGGGGGATTGCAAGCAGATGCTCAGGCGTTGCAAATTGCCTATGTTCAGTGTTATCGGGGTCTTTCGGCGTACCGGGTTACTGAAGATCTCTGTGGACACGACCTTGCAGTCATGCCTCTGGACGAATTTGGAAGTATCCACTGCTGTACATAGAATTGAAGCTGCATGCAAAGTCAATTTAAAATTAAACTCCGTGCTGCAAGCACGAAACTGAGATCTGGATTGCGTTCGTCGTCACATGATCGGGAGCTCCCCGGTGACGTTGAATCTTATCGGACAAAGCTACCACAATCCTCAACTCAATCCCTCTACGGAGTACTCCGGATTGATTCCTCCACCCAATTCTACACCAACCACCACACCAACTTCTCTCCTTACATACGATGCAAATACACCAACACCACTACTAACCACCACCGCTACCTCCAATCCCAATCCCAACTAACCACCAACCACCAAAATGCGCCTCGCCCACCTCCACTTCCCCGACATAACCTCCTTCACCCGCGTGGCCAACCTCCAACAAACCCTGACCAGCCAGCTCCTCTCCCACAAAAAGCACCTCACCCCGAACCCCCCCGACCCAACCATCATAACCTTCACCCCTAATCCCGTCTACACGACTGGACGCCGCGACCTCCCGCCCTCCAACACCAGCCACCCCTCCACCAACACCGCCAACAGCAAACTCTCCCTCCCTCCATCCCTAGAACCGATTCGCTCTGTCCTAATTCCACCGCGCACAAACCCAACCCAAGTCCTACCCACAACCAGAGTCGCAGAATACCATCCCACCCTCCGCGGAGGCCAAACGACCTACCATGGGCCCGGACAAATGGTCGCATACACGATCCTGGATCTCCGGAGACTAGGACTCACCCCGCGATGCCATATTCGGTTATTGGAGAATAGTGTTATGGATGTGTTAGGGAGGTATGGGGTACAGGGAAAGGTTACGGAGGATCCGGGGGTTTGGGTGAATCCCCCTGGAAGTAGGGAGGGGGAAGGGGTTCCGAGGAAGATCACGGCGGTGGGGGTGCATTTGCGGAGACATATTAGTAGCTATGGGATTGGGTTTAATGTGACGGAGGAGCCCATGTGGTGGTTTCGGCAGATTGTGGCGTGTGGGTTGGAGGGGAGGGAGGCGACGAGTTTGCGGGGGGTCGGCGTGGAGGGGGCGAACGTGGAGGAGGTTGCTGGGCAGTTTGTGGAGGCGTTTGTTGGGAGGGTAAATAAGGATTTTGCGTGTGGGGAGGGGGGCAGAGGGGAGAAGATTGAGGAGGTGTATAGTGTGACGGAGGAGGATTTGCTTCGGGAGTAGGGTGGTTTATATGGGGGTGAGGGTTGGTTGTGGGCTGTGCAGTAAAAATGTTCATTATGAATGGTACATTTGCATAGTCTATACCAAAACCGTCGATGCTAAGATCGGCCAGAGCGAGCAATTGAATAAAGATAGAGCAGCCAGAGGTTCCGACTGGCGCGCTTTTCTGGAGGACGGATTCAAAGCAAACATTAGGTATACAGGATTACAAAAAGGTGCAGCAAGTATATATAGAGAAGCGAACGAGGGGTAAACATGACAGGCTGGAACGCCCAGAAGCATGGTACCTCAATGCCGGTGGTGGAAAACCTGGGTATTTCCCAGGTGGGAATGTTCACAGCAAATGATCCAGTTCGGTGGCTGAAGAGCAAGCAAGTCAAGAAGGGTATAGAAACAGAGCAATGCGACGGTCGAGAGTCATAAAGTATTGGCCAGGCGGGTTCAAAGAATGACGCATCGTTCCCCGGACCCGTTCGAGCTCTGGGCTTTGACTTCCAGGGCGACCTTTGCCGCTTCGTAGAATGTTTCCATGATGCCACGATTTTGCACGGCGGAGCACTCTGCAAGAGTTCTGTCAGGAACCATCATGGAGATGACATCACAGGGCATAGTTCTTACCCAGATATTTCACTGCCCCGATTTCCTTTGCCTTGGCTAGTCCTTCTTCGTAAGTAATCGCATTCGGGTTGTCATTTAGGAACTCGTCCTTCCTCAAGTCACATTTGAGGGCAGTGAGCACCAGTTTGACATTGGGGCAGTTCTCCGAGATCTCTTCGATCCATTTGCTCGCCACGTTCTCGAACGAATCCCGACTGTCGACCTAGTACAAGTCAACGTCACGTCCAACCCTCAAGGAGCATCCGTCCTCACGCTAAAACAAAGCATAATCACATGTGTGTCCTCATATGATAGCGCACGCAATCGGTCAAATTCTTCCTGGCCAGCCGTATCCCATAGCGACAATTCCATGTGGACACTGTCCACGAAGATATCTTAGGCGAACATGAGCATGCGGAACCGGTCTGTATAGGGGGAGGAAGTACCATGCACATAGTTTTCTGGCAAACTCAATAGTTAGTAGGATAGTCATTATGAACCGAGGAAGCACATGCGCACCGAAGACAGTAGGCTCACTGGGTAGGGTTGAGGTTAATATCGCAACTTGAAATTAAAGTGAGAAAAAGGCCATGCTCACTAAACGGTTGGGAAGTATCTGGCCCAAAACGTTAGCTGACTTGGAATCCAAGGGGAATACAGGAGGTGCCCACCCTCTGGTGAAGACGTTCAAAGCGGAGGTCTTGCCGCAAGCGCCGTCCCCTCTTATCTAGAAATCAGCATTCTGCCCATCGAGCGTAATTTCCAAGGCTCGCAAACTGACAATAGCACCATCTTACGGCGAACCACCTTTTGACGGCCGCAGAGATCCATTGTGAGGGTTTTTGAGGGTGATCTGTCAAGGTATGCGGAAAGAAGGGTCCAAGCAAATGATAAGGGAGGGAAGGGGCTGGATCGAGAGGGGGTCGACCGAACGACAGGAATGCGTATGGAAGATAAGGGAATTAGAGTGTGCGGAGTAAGGGCGAATACTAGGTACGGATAACGTTTCACGAGGCTCAGATCTGGCCAGACGAAGAGTGGTTGCGAACACGAAGATACTTAGTAGTCGTGGGCCGCCGTGCAGGGTCGGTCGATGTCATCGGCTCCGTCCTGCAACAGACGATCCGCGAATGAGACGATCGTCATCTGCCAAGCGCAGTGCCTGAACCGCTCTGGATGTCGGAGGCGCTGAGTCGCTTCGCCACGGCCACACTGGCGATATTATTCCTTGACCCGCACAGCCGTCCGTCCTTGCTGAAAGGGCAGTGTGTCCTCATGGAAGTGGCTGTGTCCATCAGATAGTGGGCAATATATTGCTTAGTATGTACCAGTAAGCACACCCTCACTGCCTGGTTAGTAGCGTTGTAGAGATCGGTTTAGTAAGTCTGCTCAGGCCTTGACAGCCGCCGGTTGCTTGAGTCGCTATATTTTTAGAATCATTGCATGCAGGGCTAAACCGGAGATCTTAGGCGACGTTATCAACGGCCTGTTTATTCCTAGTACTCAACTAAGAATAGGTTGAGTGGGCGTGGAACCCCGAAAAAATATATATGAGAAGGAACTGGCTGGTAGTAGTAGATTGTTATCCCAACGTATTCATGATTGTTTCAGCGCAGTAGTAGCAAGTCGAAGGATTGGGCCTAAGGGCAATGGCAATAGTATCCATGTCACGACAGACTATTCCGGGGCGTTAGCAAGTCCCTCATGCTCAAAGTGGACAGAGAAATCCATGCTTTGTTGTGCTTCACCTTGAGAGAATAGAGTCGGTCTCGGTCGGCCCCGGCGTGGACGACCCAAGCAACCTGGAAGCTAAGGCGGGGAACCTCAACTTTGGCCCCAGGCTCCGATAGGCGCGGAAGCTCTCCATTCCTCCCTCACGTCCATCTCATCGCTATCACTACTTATCTCCATCCCCTTTTAGCACGTCGTGCGCGCTCCTTTGCCCTCTTTTCGATTCCCATAGATACCCCCCACACTCAGCGAGGTCCCGTTTTCCCCTTTCATAATGTCTGACGATGATGATTTCATGCAAGATTCGGGTGACGAGGAGTAAGCCTGAGCCGTTCATCCAGTCATCCGGTGTTCGTCGCCACTAACCAGCTGAACTATCGCAGGTACGACTTCGAGTACGAAGACGCGGACGATGACGAATCGGGAGACGTCGGAATCGAGAACAAATACTATAATGCCAAACAGATGAAGATAGACAACCCAGAGGAGGCCATCGAGGAGTTTTTGGGTGTTCCGGATCTAGAACAAGACAAGGGCGACTGGTAAGAGGCCGTGGACCTCGGTGATGGTTCAGCCACGATGCTGATGGTAGTCAAGGGGGTTTAAGGGACTGAAGCAAGCTATCAAGTTGGAGTTCAAGCTTGGAAAATACAGCGATGTAAGCTGTCTCTTCTCGCCCCCTTGGTCACTGATAAGGTCCTGACCTTCCAGGCCGTCGAACACTACAGGGAACTCCTCACCTATGTCAAGTCGGCCGTCACGCGGAATTACTCGGAGAAGTCCATCAACAACATGCTGGATTACATCGAGAAGGGATCGGACGACGACACAGCTTACCAGTGCATGGAGGAATTCTATTCTCTGACACTGCGCTCGTTTCAAAACACCAACAACGAGCGACTGTGGTTGAAAACAAACATCAAGTTGGCACGCCTTTGGCTGGAACGGAAGGAGTACGGCCAGCTGAGCAAAAAGGTGCGGGAGTTGCATCGGGCATGTCAACGGGACGATGGAACCGACGATCCGAGCAAAGGAACATACCTCCTCGAACTATACGCCTTGGAGATCCAGATGTACGCCGAGACGAAGAACAACAAGCGACTTAAAGCACTCTACCAGCGTGCCCTTCGCGTCCGGTCGGCGGTGCCGCACCCCAAGATCATGGGAATTATCCGAGAATGCGGAGGGAAAATGCACATGAGTGAGGAGAACTGGGAGGAAGCACAGAGTGACTTCTTCGAGTCATTTCGAAACTACGACGAGGCGGGTTCAATACAACGGATCCAGGTGCTCAAGTATCTTGTGTTGACCACGATGCTGATGAAATCGGATATCAACCCCTTCTATTCCCAAGAGACCAAGCCATACAAGAACGACCCCCGCATCTCGGCTATGACCGATCTAGTCGATGCGTTCCAACGGGACGATATTCATGCATACGAAGCCATCCTAAGCAAAAACCCAGACGTCCTGGCCGATCCGTTCATCGCCGAGAACATTGACGAGGTCAGCCGAAACATGCGGACAAAGGCCGTGCTCAAACTGATTGCCCCGTACACACGATTCTCGCTGAAGTTCATTTCAAAACACATCCGGGTCTCGGTACCCGAGGTCCAAGACATTCTGAGCTTCCTGATCCTGGACAAGAAGCTCAATGCCAAGATCGACCAAGAAAACGGGATTGTGGAGGTCGAGAGCGCTAGCGACGTGGACCGGCTACAGTCTCTCCAGGAGTGGAACGCATCGCTGCGGTCCCTTTGGCAAGCGACCTTGAACGACGGGGATGGATTCAGGGAAGATCCCACGCAGCTCCACGGCATGAGAGGAGGAGGGCCCATGTTCCAACCCGGGCTTGGAGACGAAGCGCCTGCAGGCTTACGGGCTGGTGGTCGCCGACTGCGGGGTGGATACAAAGGCAGAAGCGGCGGCGGGCCTGGAACAAAGGCCGGGCTGGGGGGCGTCTAGTGGAAATGCATTGTTCCATCCGTCCATCCATCCTCGCTGCGTCATATCCCGATAGAGCGCAGGGGTACAGCGTCAGACAGGTACATACGGAGTACAGTAGGAAGGAAATGAAATCACGACACACAACAGCCTACCGAGTACCACAGGGAAAACAATGAGATCATGGAAGGCCAATGCGCACGGGCAAACCACCTACCTAGACTCATCCGTAAGCCACCCAGACTAAAAGCGCCAGGGATCCCCAAGGAACACCCAGACCCAGGCACACAACGTACTTTTTTTCCCGGTACAGTCCACAATCCACCTACTTACACCCATAACCCTTGCAAGTTGGAACGCCCATCCCTCCCGTCACTCACTGCAGTACAGACCACCCCCCCCCCCCCCCCCCCCCCGACAATAATCCAAGCCCAGCTAAGACGACGGGCGGGAATCCTGCCCTCTTACCCCCGGCACTTCGTGACAGGTCAACCCGGACCCAAGTAGCATAAGCCATGTGGGAAGAGGTTTTGCACAAAAGTACCGAATTGTAATCGACCAGTCTAGGTCTTGTCTGTCACTCTTTTTTTTACTTTTTGTTGTTGTTGTACATAGGTATGTAACTCCGTATGCATGTTTGACGCCTCATCCTCTCTCTTTCCCTCCATCCATCCATTCCTCTCGCACTCTCTCTCTGTGTGTGTGTCGAATGGAGGGAGGCGCACGTATGTATGTAGGTAGTATGTATGTTTGGTGGCGCTTTTCGGGGGACTTGAAATCCGGGAATAATGGAATCCGGGATTGAATGAGGGGAATACTATCTAAACTTTGTTTTTGGGGCGTGGTGGTGGTTGTGGTTGGTTTTGCAAGGGGGTAGGGGGTTGTTTGTGTATACTCTACTAGTGACTGACTGACTACAGTATGTAGATGGGTGTACGTACTATGTAGAGAGGGGAGATAAATGCCTCGGTGGATGGGGATGGGGATGGGATGGATTAGTTTGGATCGAGATGATGGAAGTGTGCATATACACAAGTAAGAGGATGTAGTAGGCAAAAAGGGATATGAGTTAGGTGATACGGAGTACGAAGAGATCAGGTAGAATGTCAATTGCATACGAAGTCGAGTAGTACTGGGTACCGGGGATGGAGGTACAGATGGCGTAGGAGGCAGAAAAGTAGGTAGGTAGGTAGGTAGGTACGGTACTCTATCGCTTTGCAGGAGTAGAGTACATCACAGCACAGCACAGACACAAGTACATGTTGAGAGTTGCAGTAGTAAGTTATTCGCAAAGTTAGGAAGTATGTACGTATGTATGTATGGATGTATGTATGTACCCCATACCTATCCCCAAAGTAGAAAACAAACCCTCGGCCGAAGAAACCCGTTCGCTATCTATGTATGTACGGAGTAATCTGTGGATGGAATGCGATCAACTACATACATACCTACATCCAGGCCCATCCATATGCTACAAACAGGTTATGATGTACAAGTGGTAGAGAGGTACACCATAGGTGGAAATACTAGCAAGTAAGGTGGTGTGGTACTTTTTGAATCCTTCCGCCGGGGGGTTGCTCTTGCTGTTGTTGTTGTTGTTGTTGTTGGGTAGGTAGGTACTTGGGACTTAGGTACCTAAGAGAACACTTTAAAGTGAGGCAGAGGTAGGTACCTAACATAAGGTGAAACGGGGAGGCAAATAGGTACCCAATCGGTTCTCAGAGGTAAGGGAGTCCCTGGTAGATAGTAAGTAGTACTTGCCGAAGTACGTACCCTGTGTGGAGGGGACAAGGGTTGAGGTTGGATGAGTGGGAACAATAGAGTATAATACTTGATTGTTAGGTCGCACAAGGGAACTGGAGGTTTTTCTTGGTTATCTATCGATCGGGATGGGATTGGCGCGGGGAGGTGAATGCCGATCAGTACGGTAGTTGGGGTCGGTGTGTGTGTGTGACTCGTGTGTGTTTGCTTCCTTTATTAGTGGGAGGAAGTTTACGGAGCATCCTGCCGGGCTTTAGGTTAGCTACGGAGTAGATACTAGATAGATAGTAGATAAATAGCTATCTCTTGCTTGAGCTACGGAGATAGCTTAGCTGTTTCCCGAAGTTGCAGGGTTCCCTCTGCACTGTGCAACTGGATGTGCCTCCAGGTAACTGACAGAGGCGTCATTTACCGGTGTGTATGTTTGGTCCTTGAAGGCTCCGAAAATACGCCGATGTCGCGGATGTGAATATCGCTGCAGAAGACTCTGCAGTGACAGTTGAGACAGTTCGGTTGCTTTGTACGGAGTATAGAAAAGTAAGATTCCCTGAGATGGCGGTCGTCTCCACCTCCACCGTTACCAGTCACCATACCTAATTATTCCTTTCTTTCTTTCTTTCTTTCTTTCTTTTATTTTTTTTTTCCTTCTTGGCTACCCTGTTTTTTTGTGCCATGGCAGTGCATGTCTCCCTTCTGAATCGCAAGTCCGTAACATACGACGGATACTCAGACGAATCGGAAGGATATCATCCTGCATGAGGGGCGGAAAAAAGCAATAAAATGAAACAAAGAAAAGGTGAGATTCAGGTACTCTGTGCTCCGTGATCTGTCGACACGCCAAAGTACGCCCAGTGGACGAGGCTGGTTGCCTCGCGGAGTGGATACAAGGGGACCCCGTACTCTAACTATCGGCAGGGAGAGGCACCTGACAAAGCGCACCCATCGCTAGCTACTAGGATATGTACCATGTACCATGTATCCCCGGCCAGGGAGGAGGGTGCGCAGCGGCCTTTGTAGAGGGGGAAAGAGTAAGCAAACGATCAGGGATGCGATGGATGGGCTCGGAGCGGCTTCCGAGGTAGCATATGCAAGCCCCCTCTTAGTTGGATCGAGAATCTTCCTGGAGGGAGAGTCATTGGTAGCCTGCCATCTCGGGCCATTTGATGCGGTTTGGAACATCCCCATCCGGAAGGAGACGGTCGATTACGATCCTTGTCCATGGCCACGGTCACAACCCGGAGGGCTGACTGGATGGCTGGTCACACCGGCAGGATGGCACCAGAGGTCTTACCATCATCTTACGGTGGTCTGATCCCATGCCAGGGCCATACCAGGAAGTCAACCCTCGATAGTCGCTTCGTTGCTTCTTCCAGTGCGGTGTAGTCCCGGTGGTGGTTGGGAGGCCCTACAATCCGTGCGGCGGTGCAGCGTACGTGCTGACGGATCGTGTTGAAGTAGCCAAGTAACTGAAAGTATGGGCTTACTTACATATGTACATGTTGCGCGTGTTGTCGGAGGTCCGCAGCGATTCGGAGGCCAGAATTAGAATCTGTCTCGTCTCAATCGGATCCTTCGAAAGCGTGCAACAGGAGGGGAAAAAAAAGGCAGAGGGCGAGCGCGCGCACTGGAGGCAGTGAGGCACCGGCGGAAACCCGTGTCGTGTCGCAGAATCCAACTCCGCACTCTGAGTCGCTTCTGCATGCAAGACGGCTGGTAGCAGTGCGCGGATAGACGATAAATTAAAATGAAATAAACTCGAGCAGCTTCCGGGCATGACTTGTCCCTTTCACCATCCCCGTCGGGGGTGTCGTGGGATCGGGCAGGGCGCGTGCGTGGAGACAAGGGCAAGTTCGTCGGCCGTAAATGCAGCTGCAGGCACTAACGCGGGCTGGTTTGGCACCGGCTTCCCACTCGCCCGAGTTACTAGCTCTTGATAGCAGGAGTCAATCTCGAAGGTCTTGTCTAGCTGCGCTGCTGCAGCTCCTCCGCCAGTCAAGCGGGTTTGTCGGCTGTCCTGCCAGGACATGTGGCCGTTCTCAAGTGCATGGAGGATCAAGAGGCGCAGGTAGGGGTCATCGGTTGCATCGAGATCGGGCGTTCGTTCTTCCCAGCAGCAGATGGGCGGGCTGGCTGGCTGGCCGTTTGCTGGCCGCTGCCATCTTTCGGCCGCCGTCCTGCTCACCGTGCCTTCTCGATCATCCTCAACAAAACCCTCCAGGATGGAAGAATACGACTCCCAGCACCTCGACGTGATTGTTAATCCCGTCCCCGACACGACGAGGGCTGCGATCTGAGCACCCGGACTGATCCCGTGGGTTGGGACACCCTCGTCCAATCAGAGTGCTTTCGGTATTTGCCTCGTGATACTTATTTATGCTTCAGTCAACCCTTAATACTCCATATTCAATACTCAATAAACCTGATGATGGCCCTGTCATTATCAATCGGGTTGTTAATTTGCTGCGGTTTCATGGCGGTGACGCCCTTGTTTTCTATTTTTACGCGCCTGAGGATCATCCCGTAGATAGTCCATGATGTAGATGTACGGAGCAAGTCAATGAGTGGATAAACCGACTTCTTCAGCCGTGAGTTCAGCCAGCTGGATCGCGAGATGATGGGTGGAGGGATGGCAAGACGGGGCCAATCCCTCGCCGCGACTACCGAGTACATGAATCAGGAGCACCAGCAGCCTACCACCACATCAGAGTGTTGCACTGGATGGGGATGGCCGACGGGCGATGATCGCCCCCATTGGGTCCCCGTCCAACCGGCTCTTCCGCTGCACCTTCAACCTGCTGTAAGTCAAGCGATGCTGAGTTTGTTTTACCCTACCTGCCGCCCACCACACAGATGATCCCATTAATCATTAATCATTATTCTTCGTGGCCAGGAAATAATATTGTTTGGCCCCATGCCTACCTGGCCTCACTAGTAGACGTTGGTGATTCCCTGCACAGGCCAGTTACCAAGAAAAAAAAATAAATAAAACAAAATAAAATAAAGAAATAAAAATAAAAATAACAGAAAATAATAGAGAGAAAGAAAAAAATAAATCAAAACGCCCTGAACTTACACCTGGCCATTAATATCCAGACGCTGTGAGGATTGACCATCCATGTCTTGCGTCTTCCGGGCCCTGTTAACCCCGTCGTGGCGGCTACTAGTCTTGATATCAACCCATCATGGCGGTCTTCTTCAACGTCATGATTATTCTTCCGGGAGCTACTCTGTATTCCCCCATGCATTCCAGGATTCCAATTCTACCCACCGGTGTTCTGGGGGGTAGAAGTTCCACCGCCGTAGTTGGTCTGGATGCGTGGATGCGTGGATTTCCCGCATCATGATCCTAGTAGTGGTGATGGTGGGAAGTAGTAGTAGTATGTGTGTGAGGGAAATTACCCTGGCAATTATTTTGTGACTATTGAGGGCCGTCCATCCTGGCGGAACCCAGCACGCATCCATCCGCTAGCGAGTCGCGACAGCAGACCGACTGGTATCTAGTCTACTAGTACAGAGTAGTGGCCGCAAAGAACGACCCCGTCGGAAACCCCGCGCCCGGCCTTGAAGGTGGACGCAGCAGACCTTCAATCCACTCGCGCGCTCTCCTTTCTCCTCTCTCCACGAACGCAACCATCCGGCCTCCATTTGCTGCCACTCAATTTCCCTTATTAAACCCAGGGCCACCTCCGAGATCTGACGGACTTCCTGCCTTGACCTGACCTGTCCAGTATCTTTGATTAGGTTCCCCATCATCCCTGCTCAAACTACACCTTACTTTTACCTCCCACCTTATCTATTTCATCCTTCCTCCGTCCCTCTTCCCGTCAAGTGATTAGCCGGTCGCCCTGACCATCCATATTCCATCGTTCTGCCTTTCCTTCCCCTCCCACACTTCCCCCCCCCCCCTCCCCCCCCAAAATCTACTCAACTCAACTCCGAACCGACGTTGTTTATTCTTATTGCCACTTCGGGCCCTAGTACACACCACTATTTCCGTCCGCTTGGCCTTCGATTTCCCCCGACGCATCTCGGTCTTGATGCCACGGCACGTGTGACTGGCACGTATGCACTCCGGCCGTAGAGAGAGAGCTTTGTTGCAGACTCCAGTAGGTCCAACCACACGTTTCCTTCACTCGGACTTGCTGTTATTATACCATTGCATCCCGCCCTGTACCTTGCCATCCTTCTGTTTCCCCCCTTTCTTTCTCCCTCTTCTTTCATGCTATTTTTCTCTAAATTGTCATTGCGTTCGTTCTCCCCAACTATAATCCCTTTTACCTAATCCTGGCGACGGGCCCGGATACCTTTCAAAGCGAGCACTTGCACAAATCCCCTATGATGTAACATTGGTTACCTCCAGTGCATCTCAGATGTGAGGCATGTGAGTGCGGCATGTCAACCATGTGGAAGTCTTTTCCACCACCACTCATCTGGCGCTCGTCTTGTAACGGAGGGTTGATCGAATGAGGAAGCGGTGGCCTGGCAGTGCGCCCAAGAATGCCATCTGCTCCCATTGCTAAGATGCGCATGATTGCGTACTCTCCGTCTGCCTGCTCAGCCATCTCCAACTCTACTTCCCCTATCTGCTGTTCGCCCCTCCCTCCCCTTCTTGGCCTTGCATCTCTCGTTGTACCTCGGACTTGGAGGTCATCTGTTCTTCTTTCACAATGCCAACCCCGTATTGCATGGTTGTGCTTTAGCGGCTCGCCACCGACTTCGATCGCCCCTGGCTAGCACCTACCCCCCCAGATATCCGGTGGATCAGTTACTTCTTTGTTCGCGATTGGTCGATTCTGTCTCTGCCCGGCTGGGTTTCCAGATCGGCCGTTTTGCATCTTCATGGCTGCAGCTTGATGAGATATGCTAAGCACGTCCCATAGTAGGTCGGTTACGTCAGTGAAAAGAACCAGCCGGCTGGTCACTGCGGTGTCAGGCAAGAACATTGCTCCAAGCGATGCTTGTTTGTCTTGTGTGTATCACGCGCTTTGGCCATGTTCCCTGCTAAGTGAATGAAGGTCCTGTTTCCCTGCTAAGGAAAAGGCATCCGGCTACTTTTGAATTCTCAAGCTATCGCTCCTGAAGCCTTATTCTGGTCCGCCTTTCTATGCGATGTCCCTGACGGATCTTCCCTGGAATCATTTCGATCCTATCAACCACTTTTCCGCTGGTCAGGATTCAACTTCAGGCTTCTATCCTCAGCATCCTCATTCGTCCGCTTTCTTCGGCCACGGATTCGCTCACCTCTCCAACACCCTCTACCATCCAAACAACACCATTTACTTCAACATGAACACCCTCTCGACCGCGGAGATGGAGAGGTTCCAGAAACTCTCCAACGAGTTTCAGGCTGACGTCCAGGTATGCCTTTCTACCCTGTATGCTTAGGACGTTTCAGCTCACAAGTATTCTCGAAGGGACCCGCGGTATCAATAAAGCAACCCAGTAGTGTAATTGCTATGGAGTATGCAAATGCAGACGCAGCATTTGCCACCAAGACCAGTGTATGCTTGCATACCTCCTTCTCCTCCTTGGTTTCCTTCATTTCCTTGCGAAAGGAACTGAAGAAGCTGACGGTGCTCCCAACAGGCACTTGCTATAACGCACCCTCTGACACGAACCATGAAAGGGGACGGGAACTGTGGCTGGAGAGGTAATCACTCCTGGGTTCCTAGCGATGACTGTTTACTTACACTGTGCAGCGGTTGCGTTCGGGTACTTCGAGAATCTTTTCAACCTCCAGAATCAGTTACAAGTACACCATGAGTTGAACCGGATAAAGTCCCTGAACGTACTTCTTGACCAGACGGGCCAACAAGAACACCTATACGAGATTTTCGTGGACGCGACGGAGGATGTCTTCAACCAGATATCCCAGGCCATCCAGAGTGGCATCCGGGATGACTCGTTCCTCGTCAACGCATTCAATAGCGAGTACAACGCAAATGCTATCCTCACTCATTTCAGAGTCAGTAATCCTGAAGCGCTGTTCATGTTATTCTTTCCGCCCGTCGATCTTGTGTGAGGCTTTGCAGCTGACGCTAACCCGCAATTTACTACAGCTGCTGACGAGCGCGTGGATGAAACTTAATACGCATCGATACCAAGCGTTTCTCTCTACGCCCGTAGAGCAATATTGTGCGGCACGAATAGACACCGTCAGAACGGAGATCGACGAAGTCGGGCTCCAAGCGTTGGTTGATGGTGTGATTGCAGAGTCCGGATTTGCCGTTGAAATCATGTACCTCGACCGCAGCGAAGGTGAAGCGGTCACTCCTCATCACCTGACCCAGGCACGGCCAATTGCTGGGACGATCTGTCTACTCTACCGCCCGTGAGTCTCCTTTCCAATGTCAAGGCCTGACCGGGCGTCATGGGCACCGCTAACATCGGCCTAGGGGCCATTATGACCTTCTCTACCCAGCCGAACCAACTGTGAATATGGAACCCGTGGTTAATTACCAATACGCAATGACTTCTGACTACTCCCCCTGGGATCAACAAGGTGCCCTCGCGTTCGATGTGAACTCCAGTTTGATGACGATCCCCAATCTGATGATGGACCCTACTTTTGGCATGGCCCCTTCTCCTATGCCGGCGGCTCCTCCTAGTCCATATCGAGTATCACCCCCTCAGGAAGTGTACCAACCACCCATGCACGCCTCACCACCTCCAATGTCTATCGCATCGCCGCCGCCGCCACCGTTGCGAATGTCGGCGCCACCGCCCCCCATGAGCTCACTGCCACCTCGGTCTTCTGATGGGCCGCAAATCCGGTTGAATCCGCTGGTGATGAAACCCAACCTGAGTCACTCTCTTCCGGTCACAACGCCATTCAAAAAGTAAGAACCTCTACCTCGGCACTGATGGCCGTTTTCTACCCTTGCTGAGGATGGAGTCTAATCTCTGCAGTAGTTCCCCATACAACCAAGCCCACTTCCAGAATCAGGATTTCGAACCCATCCACTGGGAGCCCAGCGATTCTCGACGATGAACGGTCATTATGTCGGGCCATGTGAGCAGTAGTTTCAATTTGAATCCTTTCACGATCTTTAATGCCTAAACGTGTGTTACGTTCTTTCAATCGAATATGCAAGTCTGGTTTCGGGAAATGTGGACGGAGGCTATTGTCCTAGCGCGTGACTTGGCGAAGAAGCGTGTGTTCTTACCAGTATGGCATTGGCGAAGTTGTGGCTTCTTTGCTCGTATTTCTAATCGCTCCAACTGTTATTTAGCGTCTGTGCTGTGCGTCGCATTGGGGTGGGCGTGGGTACCTTCAGCCTTAGTTGCAAATTGTAAGACTTAGGATCACTGGATCAGACCGCTCCTCTGCCTTTAAAACTGGACTACCAAATGACCTGCATGAGATGTGGTGACCGAGCGAAGCGTGGCCTAGTCGGGCTGCCAAGTTGATTACGCCTTGGTGAATCGAGTGGGGTCCAGGAAGTCAGTCGGGATGAACCGGCCCTGACATCTACGATGACAGGTCCTACAGCTGATGTCGAAAGTCGGGCTTGTTCTCCGCAGGGATCCCTTGCATGGTGGCTGATCAAGCACTTGGCCGATAAGCATTTTATCTGCGACTGTTGCATCATCAAACAGGCCGCATGCGATGACAAAACACCCGCATTTTAATATCAGTTGAGATATAATTGCCACCCCTCCAAGTAGTAGTTATGCGAGAGTATGACCCATTGTGCCTAGAATCCTCAAGGAGCTTGAGAGGTATGGGGAGTTAGCTGGAGCTGAAAGGGCCCTGGTGTCAGCTGTGAGCTGCAAATGATTGCTTATCCGGGAGATCCACAGGCTCCTGAGGTGTTCTTGTGCATCGAGGGACAAGCTGAAACCAGAGGGTGACCATCACATGATGGCCCAGGGTCATCTGATCACCCGCCAGAAGCACCTCGTCAACCGGCCGGACTTCTCTTGACTTCTCTTCACCCCTCAAGCCATCGCTCGGGTCTACGGAGCAACTCCGCTCCATCGACCCCAGTCCGGCACAACCCATCCATTTCCCCGCATCGGCTTTCGTCGTATCACCCTGCTCTTGTCTGATGCCCATTGGGCGGAGCACACCCCTCCGTCTACCTCTATGCTCCTTGGAAGCGTCACCTCTCTCCGACGGCGGTCACACAGGAGATGCCGTTCGCGGGGAATAGGACGGCAGAGCTAAGTGGTGTATATATCACAACATGCCGGGTTTCTGCCCATTGGACGGAGTACTCCTCTCCGGATAGTACCTTGATGTTCTCTTGAAGTCGCAGCTCATTGACGGTGAGTACTCAGGAGGTGCTACGCACAAGGGACAGCAAGCTGGAGACGGGTAATGCATATAAGGAGACGGCGTCCTAGGCTAACCGTCAATTCGTCTCGTACTTCAGATACAGAAACTGAAGGAACATACAGCTATGGATCCGAATCCCGATCACTCCCACGGCGGGTTTGCCATGATATACCAGAATCCCTACCTGTTGGGCGTCGCATCGGTGAGTCTCCATGGGCATGAAGCGCCAGATAATGCTCTGATCCGATTCTAGTTCTCCACCTTAGGTGGCTTGCTGTTCGGCTATGATCAGGGTGTAATCTCTGGGGTGATCACAATGCAATCATTCGGGGCTCGATTTCCTCGAGTGTTCTCGGATAGCAGCTTCAAAGGACGGTTCGTGTCTACACTGCTGATTTGTATGTCAATCATTGTCTACCTTCTGAACAAGACATGGGCTCTGACTCTGTAGCTGCTTGGTTCGGCTCTATCATCAATGGCCCTATCGTGGACCGATTGGGTCGCAAGTTATCCATCAACGTGGCGGTCATTATATTCGTCGTAGGATCAGCCATCCAATGTGGTGCCGTTAATATCCCGATGCTCTTTGCGGGTGCGGTTCTCTCTTCTTGACCCATACGCATACCACTCTAAGACTTATAATCTTCTACAGGACGTGCAGTGGCAGGCATAGCCATTGGCCAGTTGACCATGGTGGTGCCTCTGTATATCTCCGAGGTATGGAATCCTTACCGACAGGATCAATAATCGGTTTAACTCACCATCAATCCGACAGGTCTCTACCCCTCAGATACGCGGTGGTCTCGTCGTCCTCCAGCAACGTGAGCATTCCATCTCACCCACCCCACATCCACACCCACTAACTCATCCACATAAAGTCTCGATTACCATCGGCATCCTAGTCAGCTACTGGATCGACTACGGCACCAACTACATCGGAGGCACACGTTGTGCCCCCAGCATCCCCTACAGCGGCGGCACCGCGTCCTCCCCAACATTCGATCCCTACACCGACGTCCCTCGCGGCGGATGCACCGGCCAATCCGAAGCCTCATGGCGACTCCCACTATCCATCCAGATCATCCCAGCCCTAATCCTAGGCCTAGGCATGCTCTTCTTCCCTGATTCGCCCCGCTGGCTCCTAATGAAAGAACGAGACGACGAAGCTCTACAAGCACTGTCCAAACTCCGTCGACAAGATCGAACCAACCCCGCTCTAAACAACGAGTATCTTGAAATCAAAGCATCCATCATGTTAGAGAATAGCTTTGCAAAGGAAAGATTCCCTAATTTGTCTGGTGTCCGTTTGCATGTTGCTCAGGTTCGTCTCTTCCATACCCCCTATCCAATAACATAGGATTAGGCCGACTCACATATGCCAGTACACCTCACTTGTCACTACATGGGCACGTTTCAAGCGTCTAGCGATCGGTTGCTGCATTATGTTCTTTCAGCAGTTTATGGGCTGTAATGGTGAGTCTTTTTTTCTTTCTTTTTGTGTTATGTACGATGGACTGGCTAACTAACAGACGTAGCTCTGATCTACTACGCTCCGACAATATTCTCTCAGCTTGGACTCGACGGGAATACTGTAAAGTTTTATGCGTCTCGTGATTTTCATACAATGGCTGACTCTATCTTATAAACTTCGCTTCTCGCTACTGGTGTCTATGGGATCGTTAACTGTCTTAGCACACTCCCTGCCCTCTTTCTGATCGACAAGGTTGGTCGAAGAGTCTTACTCATGTTCGGTGCCGCGGGGACTTGTGTTTCGCTAGTCATCGTGGGCGGCATTGTCGGGGCCTACGGGTCGAATCTGATCCACCATCGATCTGCTGGGTGGGTCGGTATCGCATTCATCTACATCTACGACATCAATTTCTCGTACTCTTTTGGTTTGTTTCCTGCTTCAGAAGGAAAGGTGGATCCTGCTGATGCAAATATAGCTCCAATTGGATGGGTCCTGCCATCGGAAATATTCAATTTATCCATACGGTCCAAAGCCATGTCAATCACAACTTCCGCTACTTGGATGTGCAACTTGTAGGTTTCATCCCTTGATATTTTCCCATGAAATCGTGGCTCATTGTCGACATTTCCATCTAGTATCATCGGCCTCGTGACCCCGGATATGCTCGATTCCATCACCTGGGGTACCTATATCTTTTTCGCAGCGTTCTGTCTCCTGGCATTTGCGTTCACCTTCGTTTTTATTCCAGAGACCCGTGGAAAGGTTTGTTCGGTTTGCCCTTGTGCATTCCATGTACACATCGCTAACACGAATTCCTCGTTGTCTAGACTTTGGAAGATATGGATCTCATCTTCGGAGACACGGCTGCCCACGAGGAGAAACAGCGTATCGTTCAAATTGAGGCTCAGCTCCGCGGCGCCGATGGTCATATCGTCGACCCGGATTTCCTGAAGCCTTTCGCACAGGAGGAAGAGAATATTGCTTGAGGGTCCATAACTGGTATCGACCTCTTGCAACTTGTCGCCGATAAATCCGACGAGAAGCCCCATCTAGCATCAACATTTAAGGCAGATACTTCGAGACATTGACTCAAGCTGAAATGCCCTTCTCTATTTTGTGAGCTTCGCTACATTCGCGTGTGGTTCTGGACCACTTTTGAACCCGAGATTATCACCACTTGGTAATCCCCGATGATCAAACAAAATCGTGCTGCGGAGTAAAGTTCACCCATTCGGAGAAATCCATGCCACTAAGGTTCAGCTCCTGGTCCACATCTGGAAACAAGCTACCAAATGTCGGGTCGTTGAAAAGCTGATCGGCAAATGGCATCAAGATGGGCGGTCCCGCATTCCTGTTGGTAGCGGCGCTTGTGTATGCAGGTGAACAGAGTCGGTTGACAACTTCCAGGCAACGCGTCGCAAGGCGGTTGTTGCTAAGAGATGGGTGTACGAGGAGCTTTTTGGTGGCTTCAATCTCCTGGAGCCAGCTGGGGGCCTCTGTACTTGTTGGGTCGGTCATAAGCAAGATGATCGGAATGACACCGGCCTGGAACAGGAAGTATCTATAGAAGGAATTAGTGGTATGGACGACGACGGGCCTGAGACAAACATACAGCATGTACCATGCACCTATTCTTGTGCAGACGTGGTTGTTCACAAAATCCGCGATTGATGCTATTGACAATCGTGCATTTCGAAGACAAAGCATTCTACAATCTGCTTCAAGAGGATCCTCGGGTTCGGGAGCCGAGTTTGGTGTCCATCGGCGAGAGGCCCAGCGAAGAAGAATTGGGCGGTATAGAAGAATTCGCAGATTCCAGTCGCGCCACATCAGGCGATTGCGGACAAGAGCAAACGCGTCTGACACCGGCGTAGGTGGTTGCTTGAAGTAATCGGGAAGGCCATTGTACCATTCCTCCATTGGCTTTTGGAGGCCTAGTGTTTCTTCGGGTGTCAAACTCGGACCCGAGATAAGACGTTGGTAGACACTGTTGGTGAGTAGATGAAATCTGGCCTGTGCGATCAACCCTGAATAGAGGGTTGGCTCGTTGACTTCGGGGGGTAGAGTGGTTGTGATGGATGTCAGAGCCTGCGGGGTGAATCAATTAGTATGCTAGAGAGTTCTGGATGTATGAGATCCGGGACTTACCTCATCATGAATATTGAGAACATGTTTCGCATCCATGACACTGTCTTCAGGCAAGAGAATAGGCCGGCCGAAAGTTTTGGCCGCACCACTATCGAATATGTAGACACCCCACCACAGACGTCTCCTAACCTCACGCTGGAGAAGGCTTATCTTCCAACCAGGGAACTCTTTATGGAGACCCAAGCTCATAGCCATCCTAACCGCCAACCCGAGAAAGTTCCAGCCGGTATTGGGTTTGTTTCGTTTCTGCGCATAGTTGCTCAAGAGTAGTAATGCCTGAACAAGAGTAAGGTTACCGGTCTCAAACACGGACACCTGCTGCAAATGGCTTCTCGCCTCTTGATAGAAAGTAATATCCAGGTCTGAGTTGTCGTCGCCGATACTCCATGCGCCTAGAGCCAAGATGGTGTTCAATAGGATCTGCCATGCTTGACCGTGTGGTCGTGGGATTTGCTCGTGGAATTGCGCCCGAAATGTACCCTCGTGGATGAAAGGGTAGCTGGTATGATAATTCAGAAAGAAAGCATCCATAAAAGCTTGCTCAATGAGACCGGAAGGCGCAGTGCTGAGGAGCTGGGCCTTCAGAGGTATTCTCTCCGCCCCATAACTCGACTTTGACGATCTAGAAGGAATGTTGAGGTCAAATCCATGCTTTAGTAACGCTCGAAGCGGCACAACACTTGAGGATGCGCCTACATTAAGAAGTCAGTACCTTTAACAATGTATTCCGAAGCAGCCGGTCACACTAACCAAAGTACCCAGTTCCTTCTGGCTTGATAGACAAAGCTGCCATGCCATCCGTCAAGTCGCCAACTGTAATTTTGTTCTCGGCCCAGTCAAATCCATCGGCCTGCTGCGGCAGCGCTTCCGGGGCTGGTTCAGCCCGGTCCGGCTCAGCTTTGGCTGGGGTGGAATGCCTGGACGAAGACTTGGACGAGGAACCGGGCTTTGGTCCTTCCTGATCGTGCAAGAGAGAGCGAACGGTGGCATCCAAGTCGCCCCCCGGGAATAGTCTTGCTAAGGCCGTTTCAAACGCCTGCAAGCGGTCCTCCACATAGGTCAGATGTCTGAGTAAGTATCAGTAGGTCGTTCATGCCAGTAATGGGAGTTCAAGGACGGCGCGTAAATCAAATCTATAGAGGCACTCACTGTCGTGTTAGAGGGCTTCTAGTAACCTTCGGACTGTAATTGCATTCTTTATTGAGCTGCTTGCATTGTGCGCATACCGGCTTCTCCTTTGAGCACTGGGATGAGGTTTAGCTACATATTGCCTAAGTTGACTGCTTGGGAGCAGCTTACCTTGGACTTCCGAAGACGGCATTCATCACACTGCGTGCGCATACTTAGCATGAAGAGCTGCCTCCCCACTTT
The DNA here is from genome assembly GCA_003184635.1 of Aspergillus sclerotiicarbonarius CBS 121057. Classification (NCBI taxonomy): domain Eukaryota; kingdom Fungi; phylum Ascomycota; class Eurotiomycetes; order Eurotiales; family Aspergillaceae; genus Aspergillus; species Aspergillus sclerotiicarbonarius. The sequence goes on along the minus strand of KZ826344.1, from coordinate 27,408 downwards.
TACATCGGGTACTCACAGCATAGGAGTGGGAATCGCGAGTACTGGCCATGTTTCTCGCAGAAAATCAATTTTCATGTACCCCAGATCTCTTGCGCGCTGAAATGTACACCAAACTGATGTCATCTGCGGAGAGCTTGTTAGCCGTCAACTACTTGTGTTCCGAGGGATAGGTATTGTTCTGCGCCGCAGGATAAGCCGAATGAAGTATGAAGAACATGGATACATTGTAGACCCATTTTCTACGGGCCGGAAGATGATAAAAAGAGGGGAGGCCGGTGGTCATAGTGTCCGGCCTAGGGAGATCGATGGATGTACAGGAAGTCTCAGAAGCCGGTAGCTCTAAGCTGCTTCTAGGACCGGTGGGGTATTGGACAAAAAGCGAGGTGCCTGAGAACGGGCTTGGAGCGAGGGACATGGATGGGGCCAACTCACGATCGGCACGGCAGCAGTCAAGGGCCCAACGCTTTTGGAGCCGGACGATAAGTTATCAGGGACGGATCCGACCCTCCAAACCCATGAGCCGACGAGAAGAGGACGAGACCTGGATGGATGCTCGACCAGCGAGAGCGACGATGATTGCTGATGGACTTTTGGCTCGTGTGGGGGAGCGCAGTCAGGTGACGGGCCGAAAATTTCCTCCTCGAATTTCAGGAATCAACGGCATCGCATCCTTAGGCAGGAAAGTATCGGTCCCCCTGTTCTGAGACCAGGATCATCAAAATAATAATACGACATACCATAGCCTGGGAAGCGAGCCAGGTATCCAGCAGTTCGCATAAATGCCTCAGTGATCGGCACAGGTGACGTGAGCTAATGTAGCGTGGATGGCATGAGAATGTCAGAATACCATCAGTCCTAGTATCTCCTGATGCGGATGGGGGACATTGTATTTCATCTTTATCTCCCGCATGGACACCCTGCTCGTGAGGGGCTTCGGTGAGGGGCCTCTGGATTTAATCTATCCGACAGGCAAACATAGTACGAGCAAATTAGTAAGATTCAATTAAAAGAGCTACCTCTTAGCGGGGGTTATCAGCAGCATGCAGAGGGGGGCGGTTGACATACCTTATCGCTGGGAACACTTTGAAATATATTGTTGCAGCTGCCACTGACCTGACCAGAGCTTGACTAGAAAGAACTTAAGCGACATGATAGAAGCGAGACAAAGAACTTGACAGATCGATGAAGAGCGAAACCAGGTGAAGGGATGAAGATACCATGGCAGCCACGGCGACCAGCGAGACTCCCCGAGACTCTCACGCTCATCGTGCCTTCCATCTTGATCGATCCAGTGACTGCTGTCGCCGGAGGTCAGCCTTGGCACCACCCCCGCCGACCAATCGCAAACTCCACAGGAAATTCAATTTTATACAACGTCATTTGCAAAAGCAGAAAATCCCTCTGGAATTGACCGCTACGTTCTCGTTCTCGAATCCCTCTACTTCTCCCTGAAGAGGGCCTCTGAACCACTCGGTCAAATTGCCTTCGATCCGGGCAGGTTCGACGTTCTCAGCGCCATGCCCAGCCAACCGCCCCTCCCTCCCCTCCTCACACCCTACGTATCGTCCCTACCGCCATCGTCCCTCACAGTCCTATCTTCAGTCCTCGGCGCAACAGGAAACTGGCTAGTTCTCAGATTCCTCTATGCTGCCCTGAGCGCGTCTTCAGCGTCGGATGCTGCGCTGGGTCTCAGCGAAACCAATAATGGGAAAAAGAGGAAGGTTGTGCTCGTGAGTTTTCTGCGGGGTTGGGAATTTTGGAGGACCGAGGCCAAGAGATTGGTATGTTTGTGAATTTCCTCCATGTCGCTTCATTTGTCACTACACAGGTTATCCGGGCTGTGCAAGGGCATGCCTATCCTTGTTTGCTCCCTGGAATTTGAGTTTTTCTACTTCAGATCAATAGCAGCCGAATACTGACCGGACTAGGGCCTCGATCTTGCCCGCCTCACAGACAAGCAAGAATTCGCATTCGTCGACGGACTCTCCGAACTCTTCTCCTCTCAGTCCACTGCGTCTACCCAGGCGCCCACACACCAAGCCTCACTACGCGGAGCCGTGCCTCCTCGGACAGTACTGCCCCTCAGGTCGCAGCCGGGACCCGTTCCCGCACGAGGGCCGCAACCCGCCCCTCGGCCAGTCGCTGCCGCTTCGAGCCCGCCAGTATCGAGAGAAATTGGTCCAGTCAGGCGACTTCACCTATCAGGAAATGGGACCGCAGCTTTAGACGCGTTGGAGAAGGACATTGCTGCCGTGATCAGTGGCCTGAGGACATCGACACCCGGAGACGGACAGGAAGATCCCGAGGTATTGCTGGTCCTCGACCAACCGGATCTGCTACTAGCTGCTACGGGTCCGAGCAAGGGTATAGGCGCTACAGAGATGGGAGATTGGGTAATTGGGCTACAACAGGTATGCTGCTAGTCTCCCGCGGATCGGGTGGGGTGGGTGCCAGACCGCCGACCATCGTGAATCGTGATATTAAATCCGGGAAACGTCTCCGCTGACCATGATACTACTTTATCTAGTACGCTCACGCGACAGTTTTGACCGCTTCCGCCGATTTCCCGTTGATACACAATGCGTCCACATTTGCGCACCAGCCGACTACCCCGCTAGAGACCGAGCATGCTGCTTTTGCTATTGGGTCGGCCCATCGGGCGCATATGGTTATGCAGCTCCGGAACCTAGAAACGGGTGCCGCAAGGGATGTTAGTGGTGTGCTGAGGGTCAGCAAAGGAGGCGCGTGGGGGCAGAATGATAACACAAAGGTTGATGGTCATTGGGAAGAGAAGGAAGTCCTTTACTTCGTTCAGAGGGACGGCGGCGTTAGCGTCTTTGGCCGAGGAGAGTAGATACTATGGGGCTATGACGCATCAATCCATGTCAGGTTCGGGCGCTAAGGCGCATGTGAAGATGATAGACCAGGTGAATAGAAGACTTGTCGCGATTGTACCGAAGAGAACACTGGTTGCTGTGGAAGTAATGCCGTACGCCTCGGAAGTCGGGTTGCATTCAAGTAGACAGATCACATTGGATGAATATCTCAGACTGCATCTGTCACGACATGGGATATCCGCCAGCCCTAAACAAGTCAAGGAAATTTCATGCATGCATTCCCATTTTTTGAAACAAGACCCTCGAGAGAGATTTCCATCTTTTCATTTGTCGTCAATATATGCCATTTTTCTGTTTCTCTAGAATAGAAATGCTATGACGGCAAAGATGAAAAAAAAGACCGTCCCAACACCAACTCCACGGGGGAAAAGCGTCTTTTTTTCCGCCTAGCATTGCGACCCGTTCATGTCGTCAAATGCCTGGCCCTGTCATACCAGCCCTGCTCCAGCCTCCGAGAACGTAACGAAACCGCGACAGTCGGAAATTAATCTAGGCGCTCTCGGGGCCCTTGGCGCCCTTGGGGGTGCCGGTCTGGAAGCCGTTGTGGAAGCGGCGGTGGACCTCCTTGAGGTGGCGCATGCGGCCGGTACCGGTGGTCTTTCTGCGCTTGGCCTTCTCGCTCCAGTTGACTGTAGAACCAAACTCGTAAGCCAATGTATCCTCAACACATCAAGTATTTCTTGTCAAGAGACAAACGGTTGCTCGATAGGTTGTCGATCAAGCAACGTGGGGTCGGGGGAGAGAGAATTCGTACACTTGCGAGTCTTAGCGGCAGGGTAACCGCAGTTGGCACAAGTCGACTTCTGGATGTGGAAGGAGCGTTTGCCTGAATAATCCCAAACGCAATCTGTTAGCCCATCTGGTCGTCCCATATACCCCCCCCCCCCCCCAAGCGGCGTTTTTCTATTATTGTTCCCCCCCATCCCGTTTATAGAGATCCGCATATTCCGCCCCTTTATCATCCCGGAGTAGTGTAATACTGACCACAACGCCTGCAGAGAGTGTGGGTCTTGTTGTGGCGCTTGCCAAAGCTGGAGGTACCCTTCGCTGTAATCGGTGTCAGTCTGCTATAGGTTCTCGACGATGCATCGGACTGGGCGGTGGTATATAGTGTTGGCACGTACTCATCTTGAATTAAGGAACTGGAACAGGGAAGCACAACTTGTCAGCGAACACGAACAAAAAATTCCGGGCCTGGAGAAATCCTGTAATCTCCCACATGAGGGCGAAAATAACCTACCTGGCGATTCCGTTGAAGGGCTGGTTGTCGTTGTCGTCGTCGCTGGGCGTATCGAAGTTGCGCTGGGATCTGGGGTGGTGTCGCTTAGCGAGTTGTGGTTTCCAGGGCTTGTGCCCTGGTCCCGTGATTCGCCGTGGCTTTGAAAGGCGGAATGTCACATGACCGCATCATTGATCTTGTTGGACCCCACTTCCATCTCCATTGCACTAAGCTACTAAGGGACTAGCGCAGGACGGCCCGGGAGCAGTAAGGCTATCTATCTACAAACTACCCATATGGAACATCTACGGAGTACTCCGTATAGTCAAGTGAATTGTGGATAGGCTTGATGCATCATAGCTACAAAAGCTGATTTGATGTATGCACATTTTGGATGGGTATCTATCATAAGTGCTAAGCGCCCATGCAGCAGAACTGGTGAAATATCAAAATTAGGTATAGAGCTTTTATACAAGGTCGTCTTTGCCGATGAAAGCAGCCATAGGATCGTCGGCTGCCAGTCGGCTTCGCTTGTACGATTCAATCTCTTCCTCGGAGATTCCAGACTGCACTTCCATCAGAGTCCTCTTCTTTGCATTGGTACTGGATGCCTCCTTCGGCTGCTCTGTTTGAGCGTCGTCGTGCGTGTCGTTGGTTTCCTCGGCTTCGGCGGACGGCTCTTCAGCATCGGCATCGGCGTCAGTTAGCATCAACAGCTGATCTGCTTCCTGGAACGCGCGCTTCCCGTCTTCACCAGTACAATAGCTGTTCTTGACAGTGGAAAAGCAGCAGGCATATCCCCACTCGAAGTTGTGCCACCAACTACCCCAGACGGATGTGTGGTTGTTGCTGAAGATATCCTCAGCGTACTTCGATTTGGCCGCCTTCTTAGGTGCGCCCTTGACCGCACCTGTCTCGTCGTATTCAACGAACCGTTCGTTTTCGACGACCATCGTATCTCGTAACGGTGTGGGGTCGAGGTGTTCTTGGCCACCATACTTGTCCAGCAAAGCTTTGCGTTGAGCTTCACGTTTCGCCACAGTATCCGCCTCTTCCTTCTTGCGCATGACCTCTCCAGCTGTCGGATTTGCCTGCAGGTGGATCTTCTGCAAGCCGCGTTCTTGCGACTCCCAGGCATATCTTTGCGCCTTCTCGAATTCGGCAGCATCACCGGAAGCGCGAACGAAGTTCTCTTCAGCAACGAGTGCGGCTGCTTGATCATCCTGGGCGCCCATGTCGACCATCCGTCGTGTCTTCGGATCATACTTGGCCGAATCGAGGTCCAAGTTCAGCAAATACTTCGCGGTGTCTTCTCGGATACGGAGGTTGCGGGTGGCGGTGCTCTGTTGTCTTCCCATGTCGGACTCCTCAGCGTAGCGGGCTTCTTCTTGAGGCGCATCATCATCATCGGCTTCGCCATTGTTATCACCATTTTCACCGTCTTGTTTAGTGAGTCGTTTCAACTTCTCAAGTTCTTCGTACTCCTCCACCACTTGTTGATATTCGCTCGGGTCGTAGCCGTTCCACCGATCTCTTTTGGCATCCCATCCCATATTGACGTCTTGTATAACCTCATCTGCCTGAATGTCTTTACCAGTCCACTTAGCACCTTGCTTCCGGGGACGACTTAGGCACTCTTTCGTCTTGTGGGTCATGGCGCCGCAGTTCTCACAGGCGCCTTTCCGGTACTTGGTGGCCGCGGGGCCTGCACGCTTTCCACGTTCGTACCATTTCGACTGGTCGGTTGTCGACTTCTGGAGACGTTGATGCTCGAGGTAATCATTGGCGGAAGAGTCGTCGTCGATATAGAACGGCTTCTTCGAGATGAAAGACGGGATATATTCGTTGCGCTCTTTTGACGCCACATCGGCGGGCTTTTTAGACATGGTGACGGTGATGACAACCCAGCAAGCGCCGAGTACGAGGGGAGTGAAGGGAAGTTGTTGCGCCCGCAAAAGACCAAGGTGGTTCAGGGATGACCACCCGTTGCGTCTAGAGCGTTCTTATGGCGGCGCTGATGGGAGTCGGCGACGGTTCCGTATCGCGCACGTGACCTGGCGTATTTCCGCGCCACCAGGCGCGTCACTCAATCACCACTTCTGACACGTCCCGTCGCATCCATAATAGAGGGCTGCATGGGCAAGCATTCGGCGATGCGGTTCGCACCTGAATTATTGATATGATACTATTCGAGATTCCTCGCGCGTTATGTCGCTGACAGCACCCGCTGTCTCGAAACTACACTATGGAACCCTTCCAAGTGCGCCTCAACTGCGTGGATCATTACCAAGCAACTCCGTCAGAACTTGATCCTCCCTTGCCGTACAGGGATGGTGCTGCGGGAAAGAATGATAGATCGAAAGTCCCCGTAATTAGAATCTTTGGAGCAACAGAGACTGGCCAGAAGGTGTGCGTCCATGTGCATGGCGCCTTTCCTTATCTGTATGTCGAGTATGACGGTGATCTGGACCCAGAGAAAGGTTGGTTTGGTGAGGTGTAACATCCAAGGTTCATACAACTAAGGCCTCTCTAGTGAGCTCCGCCATCAGGAGTCTCCGGCTCTCAATCGATCAGGCATTGGCAGTAAGCTACAATCGCAACGAAAATGCCAAGAAAATCCCCTTTGTCGCGCATATCACGCTGGTGAAAGGAGTTCCCTTCTATGGGTATCATGTGGGCTACAAATTCTACTTTAAGATTTATCTCATGAGCCCTGTTTACACGACCAGGCTGGCAGACTTGCTGCTCCAGGGAGCTGTCCTGAAACGCCCTCTACAGTCATATGAAAGTCATCTGCAGTTCATCCCTCAATGGATGTGTGACTACAGCTTGTACGGGTGCGCTTCCATGAAGTGCAGCAAAGTCAAATTCCGTACTCCAACCCCGGAATATCTTGAGCTTACTGACCCATCTCATCGCTGGCATGATCGATCAATCCGGCCCGAGGATCTGTTAGACGAGTCGCTTTTCCCCAAGCAAAGTCATTGTCCACTGGAGGTCGATGTTTGCGTCCAAGACATATTAAATCGCTCAGAAATCAATGAAAGGTCCATTCACCATGACTTCACTGAATTATTGCAACCGATGGCGTCTGATGAACGGCTTGTTCCAAGCATGGCAGGTTTGTGGCAGGATGAGACACAAAGGCGAAAGAAGCGCCTTGGACTCGAACCAGGCAGTAGCCCATTTGATCCCCACGAACTGGTTTCCCTGTCCGTTAACCCAAGAAATCACTCTAGAGGAGGCTGGATCCACGAAGAAGAGTATCGTCAGATGGCGGTGCAGACCATGGACGAGGAAAAGCACGAGAATGGTGGAGACCATGTGACATTCGATGATCTACTTTCGCAGAAGCCCTTCGCAAAAGATGTAAAGACTGCGATACAGAGCGTCGAGGATTTCTTTCCGGCCAACAACGATTTCGCTAGATATCAACTTCAACCCGATCAGGCAGATGCAGCTACGGACACGGAAGTAAATGTGGATGAGACTGCCTCTTGGCCTGCTGGATCCGATGAAGACTCTTACTTCTCAGGCGATGATATTCCCGACATAATTTCTGGTGAAGATAGCGGAGACGAAGCTACAAGCACAGTAGATGGTGAACAGGACGAAGATATCGTTCTTTTAGTTCCCCAAAACGGGGCCGGTACTGATCATGCACGCGAGTCTGTTTCTCATATCAGCGATTTCAATCACCAGACGGACTTGATTGTCAAGCGCAATCCTGATCCGGATGTAAATGGTCATCCGGATACTTTTGAGAGAAGTACGACGCACAAACGCCCCGGAAGCCAAGAGCCCAGCTATAACCGTCCGCGCAAGCGACAAAGGTATTTCGATGATACCCCATCGCAGAGTCTAGATAGACCACAGAAGAATTTGAGGACTGGAAGTCAAGTCTACAACGCAAACCCCAAAGCCGAAGATGCCGTCAACAACTCGGATACACTCGCAAATGGTATTTCTTCACAAGGGAAGTTATCGCAATCGACTGTCCGTCCTAAAGGAAATGAGCAGAATGGGAGGCTTAACTTTCCAGTTGTCAAAGATCCCAATGATCCTATGACGGTTCTACGCTTCAGCCAGGACGGTGCACCTTCTTCCAAGGAACAATTCGAAAGCGACATAATCCGTCCTGGATCTAATGTGGGCGTTTCCAGAGGCATTCAAGTGAACAACAATCCCTCACAACCGCAGTCATCATCTACAATAACGAAGCCTGATGATATTTCGGATGCAGTGGCATTGGAAATGGCGTCAAGTATCCATACAGCCTTCAACATGCCTGCCAACGCTCGCATTTGCTTTTTGCGAACATCATGTCCCGCTCCTAGTGAGGTCTCTTCAACACCTCATAGTTATGATTACCCATCTGTTGTCTATCAGAAAGCCTACTACAGCGACGAACATGACGTGCCTGATCGTCCGAGGGACTATGCAGGTAGGGAGTTTCGCTTAGAAGGTAATGGTATACACTACCTCCCGGGTTTTGACCCGTCAGGGCGTTCGATAGCGATGTTGGGCGAGCAACCTACGACAAGAGATAAGGGTGACCAGGAGGCGATTGACCAGCAGCTGCGGGTGTTCTCCACGTCTAGGTTATGGGAATTTGCTCCTGTCCCCCCAAGCCGCTCAGAGGTTGTTGAATGGTTTGAAAAGATTCAAGCGGAGGAAAAGCCTAATGCCATTCAATCCAAGGGCCGCACACAGGGGGAAGTAAGGGCGAACGTCATGTCGCAAATAGAGGGCCCTACACAGAAGAACGATTATGGCTTCAAGTACTCGCAGAAAGGGAAGTCCACCAGTGTGGAGCACCAGGCTCAATATATGAGCATCATGGGCCTGGAAGTGCATGTGAACACCCGCGGTGTGCTGTCACCAAATCCAGAGGAAGACGAGATCACATGCGCCTTCTGGTGCCTACACTCAGAAGATGGTGATCTTGATGCCAATGGTACGGTGCCAGGTGTCCATGTTGGCATGATATCTCAAGGAGAAGACGACAGGCCAGATATCAAGACCCCCAAGGCTTTGAGAATCGACTGGGAACACGAAACAACTGAACTGGACCTAATCAACCGAGTAGTAGACATTGTCCGCTGGCATGACCCGGATATCATAACTGGCTACGAGGTACACAATAGCTCTTGGGGCTACCTGATTGAGCGGGCTAGGAAGAAGTATGATTTCGACATCTGCGACGAACTGTCGAGAGTGAAGTCACAAGCCCATGGAAGATTTGGCAAGGATGCCGACCGATGGGGATTCAACCACACTTCGTCTATTCGAGTGACTGGACGGCATATGATCAACATTTGGCGAGCCATGAGAAGCGAGCTGAACTTGTTGCAGTACACACAGGAAAACATCGCATTCCACCTACTGCACCGCCGTGTTCCACACTACTCCTCCCACGACCTCACAGAATGGTATCAAAGTGGGAAGCCTCGCAACATATTGAAAGTAGTCGAATACTTCGTCTCACGCGTTCAAATGGACCTTGAAATCCTGGAGTCAAACGAGCTGATCCCCAGGACCAGTGAGCAAGCCAGACTGCTTGGCATAGACTTCTTCTCAGTATTTTCCCGTGGCTCCCAATTCAAGGTCGAATCGTTGATGTTCCGCATTGCAAAGCCAGAAAACTTCATGCTTGTTTCCCCTAGCAGGAAACAAGTTGGGCAACAGAATGCTCTTGAATGTCTCCCCTTAGTTATGGAACCTCAGAGTGACTTCTACACAAGTCCTCTTGTGGTGCTGGACTTCCAGTCACTGTACCCCAGTATAATGATCGCATACAACTACTGCTACTCCACCTTCCTTGGACGAGCACGTCAATGGAGAGGCCGGAACAAGATGGGGTTCACGGACTACCAAAGACAGCCACGGATGTTAGAGCTGCTCAAAGACAAGATCAACATCGCACCAAATGGCATGATATACGCAAAACCGGAAGTGCGCAAATCACTCCTCGCAAAAATGCTCGCAGAGATCCTCGAAACCCGGGTGATGGTCAAGACCGGCATGAAAATGGACAAAGACGACAAGGCATTACAGCGTCTTCTCAACAACAGACAGCTCGCACTCAAGCTAGTCGCGAACGTCACCTACGGCTATACCTCAGCCTCATTCTCAGGCCGCATGCCCTGTTCCGAAATCGCGGACAGCATCGTCCAATCTGGACGCGAGACACTCGAAAAAGCCATCGCATTCATCCACTCGGTCGAACGATGGGGGGCCGAGGTAGTCTACGGCGACACAGACAGTCTCTTCATCTACCTGAAAGGACGCACACGAGACGAAGCCTTCACCATCGGTGAAGAAATCGCCAAATCCGTCACTGATATCAACCCCCACCCGGTCAAACTCAAGTTCGAAAAAGTCTACCACCCCTGCGTCCTCCTAGCCAAGAAACGCTACGTTGGCTTTAAATACGAGCACCGAGACCAAACGGAGCCTGAGTTCGACGCAAAAGGCATCGAAACCGTCCGACGAGACGGCACGCCCGCCGAGCAAAAAATCGAAGAAAAAGCCCTGAAACTCCTCTTCCGCACCGCCGACCTCACACAAGTCAAACGCTATTTTCAATCCCAATGTACAAAGATAATGCAAGGCCGCGTCTCCGTCCAAGACTTCTGCTTCGCCCGAGAAGTCCGTCTAGGAACCTACAGCGACCGTCTCCCGCCCCCGGGGGCCCTCATCAGCGCCAAAAAGATGCTGGCTGACCCCCGCTCCGAGCCCCAATACGGGGAACGCGTCCCCTACGTCGTGGTAACCGGTGCCCCAGGCTCCCGCCTCATCGACCGCTGTGTACCCCCCGAAACACTCCTCCATGACCCCCACCTCGACCTCGACGCAGACTATTACATCACCAAGAACCTGATCCCGCCTCTCGAACGAATCTTCAACCTCGTCGGCGCCAACGTCCGCCAATGGTACGACGAGATGCCGAAGGTGCAGCGCGTGCGTCGCGTCGAGGGATCAATGGCTGCTTTCGGGGGTGGTAGGAAAACCCTCGAATCGTATATGAAATCATCGACATGTGTGATTTGTAAGGCGCGGTTAGAGGACGCGGATGTCCCTGTTTGCTCGGCATGTCTGCGACAGCCGCAGCTGGGGTTGTTTGAGTTGGTTTCGCGCCAGCGGGGTGCGGAGAAGAGGGTGGCGGATTTGCAGCGGGTTTGTCGGTCTTGTATGGGAGTTCCGTTTGGGGAGGAGGTGAGTTGCGATAGTAAGGATTGTCCGGTGTTTTATTCGCGGACGAGGGATTCGGCGAATTGGAGACATACGAAGGCTGTTTTGGATCCTGTAATTAAGTTGTTGCAGGAGAAAAGTGAGAAGGAGTTGGAGTGGTAGGGTGATTGGTGATTTGGTGCTTTTGGTTTACTCTAGGCATGGTTTAGACGTTGGTTGTGATGGCGTTTTTAATTTCGTGGGGTAGGCAGACAGGTTGGGGTTCTGGTATGGGTGTTCAGAGATATACTATGTATAACTACTATATTCTACAGGAACGGGGTCTAGGAAGCTATGTTCAAAAGGCCTGTATTTTAATGATAAATCACGCGCATGGGTTCATTCAACGATCCACATTATCAAGATAGGCAATTTGGGAGAGACAAACGAATGAAAGAAGTTATGAGCATCTCGACTTGCGATTGAAACGCGACTGATGAAAGTCGAAGGTCTAATGAGAATGGTGAGTGAACGGACCCATACTCTCATAGTCCGAGCAACTCGTTAAGTCTATCGAGAGCGGAAGGCTCCACATCACCCTCCTCCTCGACAACATCGACGCATTCGTCTTCCTTGACTTCTTCCTTCATCGCGATACGCGTTGCTGTCGGTGCTGGAACGGCCTTTTCCAGCTTCTCGGGAATTTCACTGCTTGCTCTACCGTCATTAAGGTCTAGCAAGGTGAGCTGTCCTTCACCAGGGGCGTTTGGAGGAGCAGTGAGGGAAGAAGGTGATGATTGCGGGGAGTCTGTAAAGCCAAAGTCGAGGAGTTGGTCGAGAATCTCGATATCCTCTGCGCTGGTGTGGTTAGAAGAGCTGGTATGTAGCACTGGCTGGTTGGATGATGCGCTGGCCGCGCGCTCCTCGTCTGTGAACAAACCGAAGGGGTCCTCCGGCATGATATTGCTGTTATCCTGAGCCTTTAGACCATCTACATCGACCGAGGCAGTCTCCTCCTGCTTCGGTTTGGCTGGGTCAAGGGTCTCGTAATGCTGGAGTGCAACTCCACCCAGTATATGGGGGAAGATCCAAGGAAAGCTGATGAGGGGTAACTGATTCATTTTGGGAGTGGGCTTGTTGTTCCCATCATGTGAGAATTTCTCACGATGCTTTTTGAGTGCTGCAGTCATTTCCTCATGCGTAACCCGGTACATAGCGAGGGATAGAGGTGCTAGCAGCACGAAGGTGCGACCACCTACTTTCTTGTAACACTGCTTTCTGAAGGTTTCGCGATGCGCCGCTGAGATCATACCAATCTCTTCGTGAAAATTGTAGTCCTTGCTCATGTGAGAATGGCCGAGGACAAAGGTAGACCAAACTTCGAATTCGGTCCTGATCTCGTGTTGTGCCATGATTCGGCGCATGGATGCATCGTGCTCCACCTTGAGGTTCTTCGCAAACGTGTACAGATCTTCGCTGACTTCGAGCCTACTGTTGAGGATTCGCTCGTCAAAAGGCATCTCCAAGGAGGGGACAAAGTCGACTCTCTCCACAGCGTCGTATAACTGGCCGAGAATCTTATGCGAGCGGTAGAGTTTGTCTTTTGGCTTGGGCTTCTCCATGAAATGAGGCCACATGCGTGGCTGCAGGCTGCGAGTCATCATAGCCGGGCTCCCTGTCTTGTTGTAGTCTACAGCGTCAGAATGAAGCTGGGCGAGTCGAATGCACTTTTCTTCGTTGACACCATCCTCAAGGAAATCTGCCCAGGCAACGTGAGCGTGGGCGATTGTCGGGAGGCTGTCATTCTTCATGTATGTGACGAAGAAAGAGGTGATCTCGTCCACTGTAACGTCATGGTCTAGGTCCTGGGCCTTGTTGCTCGTATAGCGCATCGGTTCTCGAAACCAGTCGCTGTGCAGTAAATCCTGGTCCCAGATGACCAGGTAATCGTCACCATCAAGGTCTCCGCCGGAGCACATGCTCGCAATATCTCGATCTCCGGTCTGTGGCAGGACGACTACATCATGAAGGTTGCGCAACTCTGGTACGTTGACAGCTTTGACAACTCGAATGTCTCCGGGGTGAAGCGAGGGATTGCGTGCCAGGATACAGAGCCCTTCGATGACCTGGTACTTCGTACCAGAGCCTTCTGGGCGAGAAATCTGCAGAAAGATCTCAGGCAATGCTGCAAGCTTCTGCTCGATGGGAGCGTCTTCCTTCGGAACCTGATCGTTGAAATAACCTTTCAGGATACCGGTCTCGTCCATAATTCCCAACAGGTTCGCGCCCTTATCAATGACAATCTTCGCCTTCTCCTTCAAATACTTCAGGTGCCAAGTTCGCCACAGTGCTAGGATAGACGTTATGAATGGTTCGCTAGACCTTCGAAACCCATCGGATACCATTTGACTGACGGTGAGAGTTGTCTGATTGGGATCGACGTACTTCTTTAGTACCTCGATTGCGCGCGAGTCACTTTCCATAGCTTCGTTGAGGGCCCGTAGCATAGTCCTGAGCTTATCATGAAACACATAATCAGTGATTCCGAGGGTAGACAATACCAGAATCAGCTGTCGGTTTAATGTAGCCATCGAGAATTGAGACCACCTGATAATTTCCAACCCATTATGGATGGCCGAGAACTTATGCTGACTCTTGCGGATGTGAACCTCCTGGGGCTGCGTATCGGATGAAACGGCAAGCATACCCTTGCAGCCACCCAGACGAAACTGAAAAGCAGATGGGGGATCGCCCGTTGGCGTCTTGATTTTCAGTTCGTTCATTGCCATTTGTGCAAGGAATCGCGAGATCCTCCCAACGCCATCAGAGAAAGTATAGCCATTTCGCTCCACGTCATCAATCTTGCGCATCTGTACCGGACAACCCGCTATGGCTCGAGTCGTCGAGAAACATTGACCCAGTCGTGCTGCGTACTTGGCAACATTGCGGATATTGTTGAAGTGTCCCATCCAAGCTCGCATGTTGGCAGCTGTGAGGTCAGGTAGCGGGGCAAAGAAATACGCTCCATGCTCACGAAACTGGGAGTTTCCAAAAGCGAGGAACTCGTAACGTCTGTCCCCAATGACAATGCCGTTTGCCAAAGCTCGCTTGATTCGAGTAAATATCTCATCATTGCTATCGTCACTTGTGGCATTGATGCGACCAAACATCTTCTCATCAGTGAACCGAACTCGGAGGAAGCGATCCGCGTGCTCCATATAGCGTCTAATGATCCGGTTCGAGATATCCACGGATGGGAGGTTATAGTAAACGGTGCTGGGAGTGATTGTGGCAGATCGCATGTGGCAACAGTATGGAGGGATCTTCGCATTGGTTACGCCTTTCACGAACAACAGGTCAAAGATCTTCATGGGATCAAAGTACCGCTGCTTTTGGTTCGCCACATGCTCCAGGAGCTTTCTAGCTTTCGCTTCTCCAAGCTCAGCCAGTCTGACAGCGAACTCACGCGTCATGTTGAATTCGGAGAGGAATCCATTGGAGATGCAGACTTCGAGCTGGTAGCGGACAGAAAACGGCAGAGGGATATACGTAGAGTCGATCAGGTCATGCAAAGACGACGAATTCGGCACCGTCGAAGCATCCGACAGATCGATCCATTTCCACACTGGCGGCATTCTTTCTTTGCTGGCGTCCCAATTGGTGAAGCGATCAGTTTCCTCAATTGAGACGTTGTAATCCTGGAGGATATTACAAAGCTGACCAAACTTCCCCTTCTTGTTACAATCACTGGGGTAGTTCACTCTGAATGCATTCCAGCGGCCTGTAGGATATGTGACCAATTAGCAAGAGGAAAATAACTTTAGTAAGAAGACCAAGCGTTGAGCAGGAAGTGAGCGAGGACGCACCGATATCAATGATGGGCTTATGCCTTGGTAGGGTAACTGGAAGAGTGGATAACTGGAGGGGACTGTGGACAATGTGTGTTTGTCGGTACCAACAGTCCGAGTCCCTCCAGCTTCCTTCTTCGATGAATGTGGCTTCTATATCTCTGATCCGGCGGTGATACATCGGAGGAGAGTCCAGCACAGTCAACTGAGATACCGCTCCGGTTGTAACATTACGAGACTGAAATATCTTGTTCATCTGCCGAAAGGGGATCTTGAGACGATAACTGTGCCAGGTGTCTGTGATGGAGGTTGATCTCTGGGCTGAGCTGAATATTTGCAAATTGAAGAATATGCACAGGGCCCTCTGCTTGAGATTGAGAAGTATGTAGGGGGTTCCAGCCGAACCAGCTTCAATCGTTCGCATTGGCAGAAAGGTTGTTTCGTTCAACATGACCCCAATATCGAATGACAAGATTGGTATCATCTAGATGACACGAAAGTATTAGATGGATGTCGATCTGGCCTGGGATTGCGACCGGAAGTACTTACGAGCTCAACTGGATACCGGACAGTGGGACGGACTGGGCTTGGAACTTCGAGCTCCGAGGGTCTGGGTGCTTCAAGAGCTATGAAAATGCGTGCTGCTCGTCCGTTCGGCAACGTGATGGAATACGACCCCGCTCTCCAGAAGTCCCTATGGGGCGGCGGCCTGGTCGAGGGTTAGCGATGCCTGAGACATTCGGATGGAAAGGGAGACGAACTTGAAGCGGATCTTCCCCTTTGTTTCCCTATGGCCATGATGATCTTCGAAAAGATCAATCGAAAATATCTTACCCTCATCTTTGAAGGCTTTCCAGATACTATGGGCATTGGCTTCCAAAGGAAGGTTAGTGATCTTGATCGCCACAGTCTCCCACAGGCGCCATGGGGCCAAGATCTGAGGGGAGCTCTGAGAAGGAGGAGGGACCGCCTCAGAATGGCGCCCTTTTCCCCTCGGATATTGCGGCTGTTTGTTTCGAGGACGCATGACGGGGGTCGACGTGACAGGACAAGGGGTGGATGAGGAGCGGAAGGCGAAAGAGCGAGGGGAAGAAGATAGTGACGCTGAGGAAGTTGACAAAGAAGAGGAGGTTGAGGAAGAAGGTTGGTGGCGGGGCTTGGGGTGAGAAGAAGCAGGGGGAGGAGAGGGAAAGTTGGGGGTGAAGTGAGAGAAAGACGGGAGGGCAAGTGAGAGAGCGGAGTGAAGGGCGATTTCGCCCTCCGAGAGGACCCCCAGCGGGGAAGGAACATTCAAGCCGTCTTCGGAACTATCCATCTCTATCATCTTCCAGCGCCGTATACCTGCCGTCTCGAGATGATGGGAGCCAGTGGGCTGTTGAAGGCAGCGTCAGAATCAGGGACAATTGAGAACTCGACTGAATCTGTGCGAAGATACTGTCCTGGAAAGGTGGGAGGGCAGATGGCTCGTAGACCCAGAGTCAATGCTGGGCTGGTGGGCTTTTTTTTATAAGCTTTGACTCGGGAGAGGTGTCTCAGCCCGGAGATCTCCTGCTCGCAAAAGCCCAATGGCCGAAATGTGAATGGAAGGTTCCTTGATAACCGGGGTGAAAAGGTGACAATCAACGGCGAATAGGAACCAGACCCCGGGGCTGGTTAATGACTGCAGGGTTCTCAGTGATAGGGTCCGATGAAGATCCCTGGGCTTCTGTTTGGTGGTCTGCTACCTTTCCTGAGTGATGCCGGATTGGCTTTGCAGGCTGAGGCTGGTGGCGTAAATTGACACCAAAGTACCGCCAGCGCCGCTTTCTACGGATGCTATGAATAGCCCTCCACGGCCGAGTTCAGCCTTGAATTAAATGAGGACGAGATTGACTGGGCCAGGGGCACTTTGAGCTATAAACTAGATATCGTCTCAACTGATATACACGACCCTTACTATTCCCCGTGTGTCTGGTATCATTGCTGCGTCTCTGAAAATGACACGGGGTCATTGGTTGCGGACAAAGAAGTGCTGGTAAACAAAAAATCCTTGGAAAACTCCAGATCCATGTCCAGGTCGATCTGGTGAGGCTGGTTCTCTTCTAGGCTGCCACGAGCCCGGTCTTTGGCGGATGCACCACCTTCGCTGCGCTGCGATGCAGTGCTTGGTTGCGAACACGGCTGGCTGTTTTGGTCGGCATCTTCGAGAGGCGTTCGTTGCGGCCGGGGGGTTGAATCCCGCGATCTTTTGTCGGTCATCATTTGTTGCGATGTCGAATCCGCCCCAGGAAATGCCTTCTCCCTCGATCTTTTCGGACTACGGCTACTAGGGGGAGACAAATTGGTCCCAAAAGAATCCCTCACTTGCTCCTCAGGTTGGGTCTGGAATTCGTCCCCCGCTGGCTGCGTTTGTTGCATTGTGGCGGTCTGGCAGGGCCTGGTCCTGGGGTGTTTGTTCGGAGGTCTGGACGAGTCTGGCTCGGCTCGGAATCCCATGACATTCATGAGTCGTCCAATGTGTTGCTGGGCTTCGGAGAACTCGCGGGCTTTTGCTGCTCGTTCATTCCGTAATTGTTGTACCTAACGTGCCAATAAGCAAATGTGCAAACGTAAATGGATGAAAGAGTAGCGCCTCCACCGGTCGGGACTCGTCTTACCTTCTTTTCCAGGTGGTGTATCCGCTTCTCCTTCGTTTGCAGTTCCTTGGCGGCGTCGGACGCGGCTGTCTGCATCGCCATCTGTAGCGAGGAGATCTCTTCCGTTTGGTTTGTGTACTACATGTGCGCATTAGAGAACAAGCCTTCCACACATGCTCCATACATTGACCGTACCTTTGCTGTTGCTGCTAAAAGCCGAGTCTCATAATCCTTAACAGTTTCTCGTTCTTGCTGAAGGTCTTCCTCGGCTTTTTCAAGTGCAGACGCCAGCGCGTTGGATTTCAACGTCTCCTCATCAAGCTGCATCCTCTTTGCTTAGCATATTTCGGTCGTTCTGAGGTCTGCCGCGATTCATACCTTTATTCGTAAGGCTTCTCCCTCTCTCTCCTTGTCGCCCTTGTCGGATAACATCTTCTGTGTGTCTTCATCCTTCCGCGCTAGAAGCATCTGGCAATGTTCCAGCTTCTCTTCAAACCCCACCACGTCCTGGTTGAGGGAGGCAGTCTGCTCGAGTAAGGACGACTTCTCTTTTGAGACTTCATCCAGCGCATTTCGAATGGTCATAGTCTCAGCTTTTTGGTCCGTGATTTCTTCCTGCAATGCTTCCAGCTGATCATCCCTTTCAGTTATAGATGCAACCAAGTCCAACTCCCTAGTTCGGGCCTTTTCCCTCTCGCTCACCACTGTATCCTGGGACTCGCGCTTCTGGTTCTCTAGATCTCTCCGAGCTGCGTCAAGGGTTGCCGATAATTCTTCTGCGCGGATGGATGCAGATTCTGCATGGGTCTCTAAGCGGGAAATTTCCAGCCGAAGCCCGGCGATTGTATCGGATGCTTGTTGTAATTGTGACTCAAGTGTGCTATTTCGCTCCTTTGCCTGCTGCGCTTCAAGAATAGCCGCGTTACGCTCTTGTTCGACTGCCTTTAGCGGGGCTTCGACGTTATCGCATCTTTGCTCGAGATCGTAGCAAACCTCCCCTATCTTATGTAGAAGGTTGTCGTTAGCCATGCGTGCATTGAGCATAAGAGTTTCCGTTATGACGCTCTTCCAGTCAGACCTCGAACCAAGCCCGGGAGATCCATCGCGGACATCAAGTGGCGACATTGTTTTGGTAGTTCGAACTGGCTCAGTTCCCGAAAACGAGCACTTTGGCACGATCAGTAACTGCTTATATCGTGCCATAAACATTTGTAGGGTATCGATCTCAGTCGATGAGTCCTGTGGTGTGTTTCGCAATAGCGATGCGTGGATATAGAAGGAGGAGAAGTCGTAGATCAGCTCGTTCTCCAATTGCGAACGCAAAGCCGCGCACGTATGAGAGCTGTTACATTGTGAAGAAGGAGGTTGTCTCGGAAAACTTCTCATAACTTGTCCCATGACTTGCTTGCATTGGTCGAGAGGTTCCGCAATTATAGAAGGACAGGATTTCAGGGCCGTGTAATGCAGCCCTGTGACCAAGGACGTGGCTACCTGGACATGAGATAGGCTTAAAGAGCTCGTCGAATGTTCTTTGTTCAAAGTAGAGACGATATATTCCAACAGGCTACATATCACAGGCTGCCCTAGACAAGTCTTGAAAAAGAGTTAGAACAGTTCCAGATGGCAGTGCATGACCTACTTACCGCACTTGCCCCTACAAGGCGTGGTACGCAATTTAATGGCAGCACCTGTAGGACAAAATTGCTGTCGTCGGATAAAAGCCCCTCTAGAGCAACTCGCGCTATCTCGGGTGATAGTGCAGTATTTGGAAGAAGAGATGCTAAGAATGTTGCGCCCTGTATCCATGATTAATGTAAGCCATCTGCTTGCCCACTTTGGGACTGACGCATACCAGCAATTGCACACCACGATCAATACCACTCCTCGTCACCTTTTCTCGTAACTTTGCGATTTTAGAAGAGTTTGCCGAGATCCAGCATTCTCTCTGTCCTTGCTCAACCCTATCGCAAATCTCGATAGCCAAACGAATGCTTTCTGCTGCCTGATCTGCCGTCAAGTCATTGCAGCTGTCGGAGCAAGCAAGAATGACGCGTAGAAAAACAAGATCCAAAGTCTTCAGGCCCCGCTTGGGCCCGAAGAAATGGTTGACACTTTGCAACCATGACGGAACAAACCGCACGCACCCCTTTTCAGCATCAAGATCTTGCAAGGATGCCATGCGTGCAAAAGTGGCTAGGCAAAGAAGATTTCCCATGTGATCACTCAGGTTGCGCAACGTTTTCGTAAGCTCTACTTGGAGGCTGGACATTGTTTCAGATGGAATTTCGAGCAGAATACCCGGAGAGTTCCTGATACCATTGGAGACCTGATTCAGAGGCAAAATGGTCTCTGCACACGGATTGTCTCCCATCCTACGTATTAGTTTCTCCATAAACGGTGCCAGACGCGCAGGAATTAGGAAGTCAGGCGGTAGAGGAGAAGACAGGATCGCAGTGCATGCCGAAGGATACTATGACAGTCAGTCCATGAGTTTCTCGGTTTGGCTTGCCAATTATTTGCATGTGTATAAAGATCTTGCTTGAAGGATCTGCAAGAGCACGAACCTCGGACCGGTCATCTTCAATAGCACTCTGGAGGAATTGGTCGAGAAGGCACGGGTATCGTTCCAGCAAGGCATCCCGAACAGCCGGTATCAAGACTACCAGGCATTAAGTAAGTCCAAGCAGCTAGGTACACACGACACACTCACCAAATGTTCTAAGTAGAGGCAGAGCGAAACGAGAACGCGATAGACCGTCGACGAGAACATCAACTAGAGCCCCAATCTGACACGGCTTGTGAAAGGCCCATAGCCGGATTGAGTTGGATGTCGTAGTCTGGACCAAGCCCTGAAGGTCCTAGAGCGGCGATATGGATCAGCTACTAACGGATTGGCTCGGAGGTGATAGCGTGAGTAGCGGAGTTTACCTGAAGTGAGGGCGCATATGGGGCAGTGACGAGGCGCTCCACTTCGCAGCCCAGGCGAATACTCTGTTGATCTGCCATGTCTGCAAATTCGGACCCGTCTATGGAGTTCCCATGGACTAGTAAGGGTCAATCAATGACAGGAGAGTGGTGCCGTTCCCCACGAGGTTATCATTGATTGTCTCTGACTAGGTAGATACGGGTGGGAAAGAATTGATGTTTTGTAGCCGGTTGCCCCCTCAACGACTTGGCGCGGGGCCACATGGTACCCAGGAGTCAGGACATGAGCGGGAGTGGGGGCATT
Source organism: Aspergillus sclerotiicarbonarius CBS 121057 (assembly GCA_003184635.1). Classification (NCBI taxonomy): domain Eukaryota; kingdom Fungi; phylum Ascomycota; class Eurotiomycetes; order Eurotiales; family Aspergillaceae; genus Aspergillus; species Aspergillus sclerotiicarbonarius. The sequence continues at coordinate 6,427 of KZ826344.1, read as the reverse complement.
GACATGATGCAAGAAATAGCGGGGATTGTTTGATCGGAGTGGTCGATTTACCCTCTTCTGTATCTTTGCAGACCATATCGTACAGGCTTGTCTCGTTCATCCCGGGCGACCTGGTTTCTTGGGTCAAGATGCCAGGAAAGCGTGCCTGTTCCTGCCAAGTCATGTTCCTGAGGCAGCATCCATCGGGGTTCTGGCCGATCGCGACCAACTTCGGGTTTAGGCGGCCGATAAGCAAGATTGCCGAAACGTGGGGATCAATCACCTTCCATCATCCCTCTCACCCTGCATCAGCGTGGGGGCGAATCCGGTTCTGCGTACCCCCAATTCTGACCGAATGCACTTAATCCATCCGTCAGCATACGCAGAATGGTCTTCTCTACTCGGCCCATTTCCGATTGCTGTTGTACGCCTCATCCTTAGCTCCGATGGCGTTTCTCCTTGCGCCTAGCTAGCCCCCATAATGAGCCATGACAGGATGGTCGGAATTCCCTGTCCGGGCTTAGTTGAATCTTTCACGAGAAGCCTGCGGTGTTAGTATATATTGCCTATGTGCTCCCGCGATCCAGCTTCTGGGGCTTTTGTCTCTTACTCTATCAATCAAAGCCGTTCAATCATGCGGTCGCTCATCCCGGTACCTCGGGGCTTCCCCGCATATCCCCGCGTTCTCCATTGCCGGCCCAGTGCCATCGCACAACACCAGGTTTTCCCTCTCGGACGAGCGGGGCGCTGGAGTAGCTCTAAAACAGAAAACAAAAGTGATGGCAATGGAGGGCATAGAAACAATGCCAATGCGGGGCCTACTGGCAATTCTTCAAGCTCTTGGACCCTAGTTGCGTCCGCTTTAGCCGCGGGCGTCGGCTATGCTTATGCCGTCACGAGCAGACCATCTCAGCCGCAGAATCTCAAGGAGCCTCAGTATGGATCTGCAAAGGACTTTGAGAAGGTATGAAGCTATTTCCTGTTCCCTGTCCTCAGAAGATCTATCGATCGCATCTTACTGAATGGTGCGTTGAACAAATAGGCTATTGCGGAATTACGGGAAACACTGGGCGATGAAGCTATTAGCACCGACGAGGACGAGCTCCAGCAACATGGGTTCTCAGAATGGTCCAGTGTCAATGCTGATCGTCTGCCAGTCGCGATTGCTTACCCCACGAACACGGAGGACGTCGCCCAGATCGCTAGGATTTGTCACAAATTCAAGATGCCAATGGTACCCTACTCCGGTGGTTCTAGCCTCGAAGCCAACTTTTCAGCTCCTTACGGTGGGTTGACCATTGATTTCGCGATGATGAACAAGATATTAGAGTTACACAAATCTGATATGGATGTTGTGGTCCAACCGTCCATCCAATGGATGGACCTGAACGAGAAGATTAAGGACAGCGGCCTCTTCTTCCCCGTCGATCCTGGGCCGTCGGCGATGATAGGCGGCATGATCGGTACAAACTGTAGTGGTACAAACGCTGTGCGATACGGGACTATGAAGGATTGGGTTATCAACCTCACTGTTGTGCTCGCGGACGGTCGTATCATCAAGACACGCAGACGTCCACGCAAAACCTCAGCGGGGTACAACTTGACGGGCATGTTCGTGGGCTCGGAGGGAACGCTTGGTCTTGTGACTGAAGCTACCCTCAAGTTGACCCCAATTCCAGAGCAGACTCGTGTCGGGGTGGTTACCTTTCCCACTATACGGGACGCTGCATCGACTGCCATGCAACTGGTCCGAAAAGGGATCCAGGTACAGTGCATGGAAATTCTAGATGAGATCCAGATGGATGTTATCAACCGTGCAGGGGGTACTGGACGAACCTGGAAGACATTGCCCACTTTGTTCTTTAAATTCTCCGGTACCAAGGCTGGGGTTGCTGACAGCATCAACCTGACCAAAACGCTAGCCAAGGGTAACAATGCGAGCTCTTTTGAATTCGCACGAGACGAGCGAGAGGCACACGATCTATGGTCGGCACGGAAGCAATCGCTATGGAGTATGCTGTCATTAAGGGAGAAAGGTGCTGAAGTCTGGTCCACCGACGTCTCTGTACCGATCTCCAGACTACCGGACATTATTGGTGCGTTTTCTACACGCTTCAACCTAGACATTTGCTGACCGCACTAGAAATATCGAAGAAGGAACTTGATGGTCTTGGAATATTTGCCAGTATTCTTGGACACATTGGCGATGGAAATTTCCATGCAAGTATCCTATACGATCGCACAAACCCAGAAGAGAGAGAGCGCGTTGAAAAGGTTGTGTATGACATGGTCGACCGTGCCCTGGAAATGGAAGGCTCCTGCACTGTAAGACCTCCGCAGAATTTGTCTTTGGAAGCTTGACTGACTTGGATATTTGTAGGGTGAACATGGTGTGGGGCTTGGTAAGAAAGGTTCCTTAAAGAAGGAGCTTGGCCCAGCCACGATTGGCATTATGCGTTCTATCAAGAAGTCTCTTGACCCTCACTGGCTGTTGAATCCCGGCAAGATCTTCGATTATGAAAACGAAGCATAAATACTGCCGACTCTACTAGCTGAAAATGTCATAGCCATGGTAACTTGAACGGGCAAAAGGAATTGTACATAAATATAGCCTTCATGCAACAAGTAAAGCCATACCATCAATCCCCTCGAGTAGCCAAGGCCTGGTAGTATGATGCCATTGCTTTTCGATGAGACCAGCCAATGATGGCCGCGGAGGAAACAAAGTTGGGTCGTTAGTAATGAGGGCTGACTCACAGCGGGGCGGGGCAGATGTGCTCCGGAGCGATATCGCAGTTTTAGTTCGGACCGCCACTCTTGTCCCTCTTCACCTTCCGCATCATTGTCAAAGAGGTGAGTGCAATTCTTCCTATTGGTACATGCTCGAATCAGAATCATGCCTATTGCAATGCCCCTATGCTGTTTGTCATGTTACATGTATCCACAAGACCGATCGTGGAGATAGAGATGCCTTTCCATCCCTTGCGGGGCTTCTACTCTTCAAGTCGCTGAACGGAATGTTGGCGATGTCTCTCAGCAGTCGTGTTCCAGTTGGAGATGCTTGATGTCCCTGCTATGCGCAACGATTGGCCGTTGTATTTCGAGTATCTAATTGGGGCAAATTAATTAACAAGCGCCAGACCACGCGAATCGCATCCCGACCGACGAAATGGCATCATATCCCAAGAAGAAGTGCGGTATGGACATACATTCACAGCATTAGTACTCCGCTAGATCCAGGACTCTTTGCTAATGACCATCAGGTGTCCTGGGCGCTACCGGCTCCGTGGGCCAGCGATTCATCCTCTTGCTCGCAGACCACCCCTTCCTGGAGCTACACGCCGTTGGTGCGTCGGAACGCTCTGCGGGAAAGTGCTACAAGGATGCCGTGAGATGGAAGCAGACTACCGTCATGTCTGAGAGACTTAGCAACCTTGTCCTCCGTGACTGCACGGCTGAGAAGTTTGCGGACTGCGACCTCGTCTTCTCTGGACTCAACAGCGATATCGCGGGTGATGTTGGTATGTGGTTCTCTTCCTGGGCGACAGAATTGCCTCCTAATTTTGAACCTTTCAGAGATGGAATTCATCAAGGCCGAGATCCCTGTCTTCTCGAATGCGAAGAACTACCGCAAGCACCCGCTTGTGCCCCTCGTCGTCCCCACCGTCAACCCCCAGCATCTGGACCTCATCCCCCACCAGAGGAAACACTTCGGCCTGAAGAAGGGATTCTTGGTTTGCAACTCGAACTGTGCTGTCATCGGCATTGTTATCCCATTTGCAGCCCTGCAGGCCAAGTTTGGCCCTGTTGAGGAGGTGGAAGTCTTCACCGAGCAGGCCCTATCTGGAGCTGGTTACCCCGGTGTTCCCAGCATGGATATTCTGGATAACGTGATCCCTTTCATCAGCGGTGAAGAAGACAAGCTGGAGAACGAAGCCCAGAAGATTCTTGGCTCTTTGAACGCCGATGCTACCGCTTTCAACGAACAGTCGGGTCTTAGAGTCGGCGCCACCTGCACCCGCGTCGGTGTTACTGATGGCCACATGGCGTTTGTCTCTTTGCGCTTCAAGAACCGCCCCGCACCCAGCGCCGAGCAGGTTGCGCAGGCCATGAGAGAATACCAGTCGGAAGCTCAGAAGCTGGGCGCCCCCTCTGCACCCCCGCAGGCTATCCGCGTGTTCGACGAGCCCGACAGACCCCAGCCCAGACTTGACCGGGATATCTCCAAGGGATACACCGTGAGTGTTGGACGAGTGCGCGAGGGTCAGGAAGGTGGCTACTTCGATATCCGGTTTGCTGCACTGTCGCACAACACGGTTATCGGCGCTGCTGGATCGTCCATCCTCAACGCGGAGGTTGCTGTCATCAAGGGCTACATCTAAATGTTTTAAGATCTGTGGCATATAGCGTTTAGACGGCGTCAGATATCCTTTTGTTTCTACCTAGGTAGTTAGACTACGAAAAGCAATCAAATTAAGCCTAGAACCAATCTTCATTACATAATCCGCACGGGCCCATAACGCTAGTCCCAGTCAGGCATAGTAGAATGGAGGGCTGATCCGGCCTAGTGCTAGGGCTTAGCCCACCAGCACCAGCCGCTAAGCGAAAATTTGCGGGTGGTCTGGATATCAGTCGCTGAAGTCCCTGTCCCGACTCCTCTCTTGCGACACTCCGACAACTAACCGGTTCAAGTCGACAAAGCAGCCAAGATGCCTCGCGGACCGTGAGTTACACGCTCTATGATTTTTTTTCACTTGATGCAGCCAGGTCGCCATCGAAATCGCGTTTTCACAGGCAAACCTGGGCTACGGCAGGGAATTGAAGATTTGAGGAACAGAAAACTGACCGCGATGCTCGTACAGTAAGAAGCACCAGAAGCGCCTTAGCGCGCCTTCTCACTGGCTCCTGGACAAGATGTCCGGAACCTACGCTCCCAAGGCCTCCCCCGGTCCTCACAAGCTCCGGGACTGCCTGCCCCTGATCGTCTTCATCCGCAACCGGTACGAACCCTCGATTGAATACGGAAGAAAACCGAACGACAGATGGGAATAGGTGGACTGACAGAGTCACAGTCTCAAGTACGCCTTGAACGGCCGTGAGGTCAAGGCCATCCTCATGCAGCGTCTCATCAAGGTCGACGCCAAGGTCCGCACCGACCCTACCTACCCCGCTGGTTTCATGGACGTCATCGGCGTTGAGAAGACTGGCGAGAACTTCCGTCTCATCTACGACACCAAGGGTCGCTTCACCGTCCACCGCATCCAGGCTGAGGAGGCTGAGTACAAGCTCTGCAAGGTCAAGCGCGTTCAGCTCGGCAAGGGCGGGATCCCATTCTTGGTTACGCACGATGCGAGAACGTGAGTTTATACTCTCTGCAAGTTCCGCGTCATTCAGTCGTTGGACCAAGCTTTGGTTGATCGGCGGAGGACGACAGAACTAGAACCGCAGTTCTTTGCTGGAACGCAGTAAGGAGCCGCAATTGAAGAACATTCTGTGCTAACAAGAGGTCTCTTACAGCATCCGCTACCCCGACCCCGCCATCAAGGTCAACGACACCGTCAAGGTTGAGGTTGCCACTGGCAAGATCGTGGACTTCGTCAAGTTCGACACTGGTGTTGTCGCCATGGCCACCGGTGGTCGTAACATGGGTCGTGTCGGTGTCGTCACCCACCGTGAGCGCCACGATGGTGGTTTCAACATTGTCCACATCAAGGACGCTATTGACAACACCTTTGCCACCCGTGAGTCCAACGTCTTCGTCATTGGACAGGACAAGCCCTGGATCTCCCTGCCCAAGGGCAAGGGTGTCAAGCTCTCCATCGCTGAGGAGCGTGACCGCCGCCGTGCCCTCGCCTAGAGCTAAATGTGGCATGGTAAGTGATGTAGGCTGCCTGAAAACAAAAGCGTTGAAAAATCCGCTGGGGCGACGGCATCTTGTCTTACTTTGTGGACCTGTATGACGCCGGTTACGATAATATATGAAGCGTTATTCAGAACAAAAAAAGAGAAAGATTTGTCTACAGGACACCATGGGACCTGTTGGGGTCACACTGCACTGTTCCGTAGGTCTGTACATTAAAGCAAGGTCAAGATGCCAAGTCTGGCTACCTTTTTCATCTTATGATACCATTGTTTTTGAGTATGTTTCGTGCATTCGTATCTGGTCCGGCCATGACCGGTCGTACCTTATCCTGCTCCTTCCCCTTGGCGCAACCTAGCAACCTTCTCCATTCCATCTGTCCATCTCCCCCCAGGTCCAATTACCCACCCAGCCGGTGTCCCGGACCCATTCACGGAGCACTTCCGTGGGAGGTTGGAATCCAGCCCAACAGGTCTTAGTTCTATGTAAGACTCGCGCAATGTCACTCGGTCTTCGATTCGAGCAACGCCCAGAAGCTCGAGTCCGTTGCGTCGTGACCTCTGGCAGGGATGCTACGACGCTGGGGGG
>KZ826343.1:26845-387687 GCA_003184635.1 Aspergillus sclerotiicarbonarius CBS 121057 | reverse complement strand
AAAACAAAACAAAAAAAAAGAGGCCAGGCAAAAAGGGGAAATAGACGTGGGTACGGTTTAGACTCGAGCCTGACCCGCGACCTTTGCTTTGCGCGCGAGAAATAATCTTACTGACTAGTCGACGGGAACCACCGCGCATCATCTCGATGAGACGAGTTGCTGCGATACCCTTCGCACTTGCAGTTGTGTTGGTTGAGTTCCCGCGCCCGTTCCAGGCTACGGGATTTTATATACACCATCCAAGACCCGACCAGGGTCGTTGCTCCATCGTCCCCTCGAGTAAGAAAGGCTCGGCCGGAACTCCCTGCTTAGCATGATGGCCCACCTCCGAGCAAACTAGCACCCTCCCGCTAGTCATTCCAATCACCTTTCTTTGGTGGATGTCTCGCCGACGACCGTTCTCCATCTGCCATTGGCGTTTCGGTGGGTGGAGTTGCTGCGACGACGTACGACGGTCCTGGTTCTGACAGGGGGCGAATTCCTGAGCGAGTTAGGAGCCGACCAGCACAACAGGTTTGACTCCCCTTGACCCGAATCCACCGAGTCGCTCAGCTCCTCCACGTTCGTATCCAATAAGTTAACTTCAGATTATGCCCGGCCTACGTATGGCTTGGGCTTGGATCGCCCCCCCGCTTCTGGGTTGGTCGGGGCTGGAGACAGTAGAGCCCCCCCCCCGAGGAGGAAGGGAGGGCGTGATGGGATGGGATGGATGGATGGATGGATCATGGGTCATGGATCATGGATGGCTGGAGGGCACGTCTTTGTCTCCTCTCCCACTGGGCTGTTTCATACTGTATCTCCCGGCGGCTGCCCTAATTTCCTCCTCCACGGCAGTCACTGCCATGCCTTGGCAAGCACCAGACGGGCCGGCGGAAGGCAAATGGTAGCCTCATCCTTCGTCCTGCTGGCATCCATGACCGTTGTCCCCCTCTGGGTCCCTCTGCAAGCTAAGCTTGCCTGGAACGCAGATCCGTCAAATGGGGGATTTCTCTTGCCAGCCCACCTGCACCTTTCTGATTTGGGCCGTATGGAGTATCTCCGTGTCTCGTCAATTTTACCCCAAGCACCTCTTATTTATTATTATTTGCCCTTTCCAGAACCTTTCCTCGACCGTATATATCCTCGACCCTATCACTGCACGGGACTTTTACATGCAGCTGGAAGCAGCATCCCGGCATCACCTCCACTTGTTCTTCCCCATTGATCCTGCATCTCAAACGACGGAGGAATACGGGCTGCAAGCCTATCTGCGGAGTCTCTGGCATGAGCATCAGACCTCCGACCTCCCTTCAGTAGATCTGGTTGGGCCGGGCCTCTCGTCGGTGCGTCTGGACTTTCCTGAAGATTACCGGTCTTTTTCGGGCTTTTCCAGCTGGCGCGCTCATCACTACTGACCCCGGTGAGTAGTACTAGTAACCCATCCCATCCCTTTCGCCCAGTGGTTTTCTTTTCTCATGGTGGCCAGACCCTGCGTCGCCTCGAGCTCTCCTGCCGCTTCCTTTCAAATGAGTTCGATGTACTGCGACCTAACCTTGCTACTCTCTTCCTTCCTTCTCCTTGGGAGGAGCCATCACCGTGTCCTAACGTTGCTGTCGAGTCGTCCGCTTCATGACCTATAGTTCTGACGGCCAAATAGTGTCGCGCCTAACGCCCTGAAGTCGACCTTCCATCACCACCATCCAGACTCAAGCACCTCGGTCTGGTACATGGCCAAAGCTTTGACTCTTGCGTCAACCTAGAGGAATTTCACGACCATCCGCACATCGACTCATCGGACGGACTCCGACAAGCGTTCTGAAACTATCTCTTGACCGAGCTTTTTCTCCGTCGAGATAGTCCCCTCGACCCCCATCCCTTTCCCCTTCTTTTTAGAGCGAGTCGGTAGCCTGCCAGGGCTTTTAGGCTCTAGCGGCGCAGATGTATGTCCGCGACGCTGGCGGATCCGTATCGAGAGTATGCTATTGATTATTCTCAACATGCTACCTGCAAGCCCGAGGAACATGCGAGCACGCTTGTTTACCACGCACAGCAGCCACACCTGCAACATCATAAGCAGACCGACACTTCGTTCTCGCAGGGAACCTCTCATAGCACGACGGCATTTGAGCAGCATCATGCAAACGCGACCGTACTGTCAGCAGCAGCCCCTCAGCCCACAGTCCATGATATCTCAAGCGTTGTCCTCGGCCCCCCACAAATGCTCTCGCGACACCTTCCAGTACAGTATCCGCCCGCCAGCTTCGAGATTCCCCCTATCCAGCGCGACAAGAAACGTCCCCATTCTGAGACAGAAGAGGACGGGAACCCCGACCATGGGCTCCGGCCACAGTTGTCCGTTCTCTCCGCAGACGCGCCCCATGAACCCTCGCATTCTCCCGAGATGCTCTTCTCTGTCCACGGCGCGTCGTCTCAGCAACATCCCATGTCAAACCACGGGTTTGGACCCACGGACTCGGTGGCCCTGCCACAACACCACCACCACCATCGACTCCCGCCCCATGCAGCGCTGCGCGCCCCTGGGCGTCATGGAATGAATGTGGAATCGCCTCCTTTGCCCTCGGGCCCGCCAAGTGTTGTAGGCCAGCCTGGAATGCCTGAACCAGCTCCCAGGCCTCGGGGACCGAAACTGAAGTTCACCCCCGAAGAAGATGCGCTCCTCGTGGAGTTGAAGGAAAACAAGAACTTGACGTGGAAGCAAATCGCAGACTTCTTTCCGGGACGGACGAGTGGCACCTTGCAAGTTCGATACTGCACCAAACTGAAGGCCAAGGATGTGGCTTGGAGCGATGAAATGGTTCGGTGCTTCCCATGGCTCTATGATGAGTTTACATGCTAATTGCGGAGATAGGTACAACGGCTGCAACGGGCAATCCAGGAATACGAGAACGATCGGTGGCGGATAATTGCAGGGAAGGTTGGGAATGGCTTCACCCCAGCTGCTTGTCGTGAGAAAGCGATGCAGCTCCAGTGACGGCGCGGTGGAGACTAATATATAAAATGATGGCCTCTAATTTGCCCTGCTGGCAGCGTCTGATTACCTTGCTTAGTTTGTTGAAGGCCATTTCCTGGGTAGGCTGGTTGTGCAGGCTTGTAGGAACGGGGATGCTGATCACCATAATTGTTTTTTTTTTTTTTTTTGGCTGTCTATAACGGACGGTCGATGTAAGGTATTTAGTGGTGTATGATAATTCATTTAGCCCCGGGGGGAGGGATATGCACCGGCATCTGTTCGTTCGCGGTGAACTGACACTAGCGTCCGCTAGAGCACCGGCTCGTATCATTCCATCCCGGTCTGAGTGCGGCCATCGCTCGGTCGGACGGGGCAAGGTGCTACGGTGGACATGGAACACCCGTCGCGCAACCTGTCAGCCCTGAGCCCTAAGCCGGATGCCTGATCGAGCAGTCTGCGGACCTGGTCACTGCGGGCGGCCGGAGAAGCTCCGCAACCAATCAACCCACAGCGCTGACTAAGGGGGGTCGACCACGGGCCGAAGCGGCTTCAAACTCACCTCAACCTCCAAACTCCCTCATCTCCAACGTCCTCGCCTTGTCTGCTGTCATTGCATCAACCCACCAGGACCATGTTCCTCCAACGCACAGCCTTCGCCCTCGCCAGGCGCACCCCTACCCGGGCCATCGCTGCTCGCCCTTTTTCCTCCTCCGTCAGCCGCTGTACGTGACCCTCATCGTCAAATCAAGACCGCCTCTTCTGCACCCAGCAGTGGCAGCCGTCCTCTTCCTTCCGCGCCCCTCCCCATGGCCTCGACGTGGGTCAATTGCACGGGAATGTGGGCATTGGTCCTGGATCTGCGAGCTAACATGCCATTGCTACCTGTACAGTCAACAAGAAGTATGAGGTGAAGCAGGAGGGCAAGATCCTTCCTTTCGAAGGTTGGTGGCCTCACCCATCCTTACGCGAGCGTCAAATTGTCCCTACGAATACTCTAGCAGGATGCAGTTGTCGCTTGTAGTGCGAATGAATGTTGCAATTGGGTGTCTGTTGTGGGGCTTTGGGCGCTGGGACATCTGACAGCGGGCCTGACAAGGCCTCGACCTGATTTACATCATAACTGATTGTGCGCTTTCTTCCTGAACAGAGATCAAGACCGAAGACGACCTCATCCCCCCGGGTGCCAAGTCCGGTACCGTCCCCGTCGATATCGAGCACGCCACCGGTCTCGAGCGTCTCGAACTTGTCGGAAAGATGCAGGGCATTGATATCTTCGACATGAGACCCCTTGATGCCTCTCGCAAGGGTACGTTGTGTTCTCTCTCTCTCTCTCTCTCTCTTTCTCTATCTACTCGGCTCGGTTACTCCTGGAGCTTCTGCGACAGGAGATCATCCGAGTGTCGATCTTCCCCGGACAAAGCTGACCCCAGATTTTGCAGGAACCCTCGAGGACCCCATCATCGTCCCCGGTGCCGGTGACGAGCAGTACGCTGGTTGCACTGGTTACCCCGCCGACTCTCACCAGGTCGTCTGGTTGACCGTAAGCGATATTCCGTGCGATTGACGCGATAGCATGATCCTAACCAGCCACAATGCAGGTCTCCCGTGACCGCCCCATCGAGCGCTGCGGCGAGTGCGGCAACGTTGTCAAGCTCAACTACGTCGGCCCCTTGGAGGACCCCCACGACCGTGAGTGCCTCCTTTTCATTTCGCCTAAATTCATACTTTGTTTCTGCCCAGTTTACTAACTGCTGTATTTAGACGACCACGGCCACGAGCACGGCCACCCCCCTCACGAGGAGCCCAAGACCTTCGCCGACTATGTCAAGCCTGATTACTGGTACCGGTAAATATAATTTACTACTACAATAAATGGAGCGATTGTTCTTTCCTTTTCCCTCTAGTTGCTACTTTGATCCGGAGCAAAGAAACCCAGTGAAGTGAAGTGAAATAGAAGACAATCCGACATATATGTATGTGTACATGCGCGAGGCGGAGTTCAAGCGGGGAGTGAGAGAGAGAGAGAAAGAGAGGTTCTGTACAAGAGATGACATTTTTCCTTCATCAGGATAAGCTAGTTTGTATCGTTCATGAAACAAATACCGTTGTATCCATCCATCCATCCCTCCTCCCATCTCCGATGATGATGATATCACCAGTCGGTCCCGGTTCTTTTAACTTTTTTTTTTTTTTTTTTTTCCTTTTATATTTCTCTGTCTCTTTTACCTATGACCCACTCACTACCTACCCTCTTTCCTTATATCTCATAGTATTCCATCCATTATCCTACATCTACATCACATCCTACCTACTTACCTACCTACCTACCTACATACATCCATAATACAAAATACAGAACGCGAAACCAACCAATAATCCCTCATCCAAACAACTTCAAATTATAAGTTATAATAAATAAATAAATAAATAGTAACCCGACCCCATCCTCCTTCCTAATCCGGCAAAACACCTAGAATTTTTCACATCAGGTGAGATTATTACTATTATTATTATTATTATTATTATTATTGTCGTGGCTTGACTATTTACCTACGTGGTGAGCTGATGTTGATGAAGTGAGTGTGGGTGGATGGGGTGGCATGATCCTCGGAACAGCGGAACTACAGAGTACGGTAAGCGGAAAAGGATTTTGGACTTGGATTCGGTAAGCAGTATCACGTGGTTGGTTGGTAGATAGGATACGTACGGAGGAAGTAGGAAAGGGAAGGGAAGGGAAGGGAAGGGAAGGGACCTAAGGGAAGGATGGAAGGGGGCTAGCTTGGTAGCTGGTTTGTTGGTTGCAGTGACTGACTAACTACTAAGTACTGTTTGCTGGGTTAGTTTGTTTTGGGTTTGGAGGGTACTGCCAGCAGGTTACGGATTATTAATTGAGTACTGATTACTGGTCCATTATTGTCATTGGGGATTACTGACTGTATGTAGTACTACTACTAGTAGTGAGGGTTGTTTTTTGGGAGGGGGAGTTGGCTGGGTTTATTCAATAAACCCAAGAAAGTTTATGGGGAGTGTTGTGTTTATCGATCAGGGGTGTATACAGTAGGTATAAGTAGTATTCGATGGTTTGTGAAAAGGTTTTGTATGTGCGAAAATATATTCCAGTGCTCTTGCTCTCTGTTTGTACATTTTCTGGGTGTGGCAAGAGGGAGAATATGTAGTATGTCCGATCAGCGTATGTGCATCTGGTCTAAGTAAGTGTACACTTTTACAAGGCTACTCCGTGTAGAGGGGGGAGTTCCTTTGTTCTTCGGTGGATAAAACTAAGTACTCGATGAGAGCACTACATTTTCAATCCGATGGGTTGCAGCAGGCCGTATGTAACTGGTATCTTACCGTCCGAAGTAACGGAGTTCAACGTATCGAAGAGGCGGATAGACCAGACATGTCCATGAAAAACCGACATAGGTGCCCATCTAGACGAGGTTAGTTAACTGCTAGCAGACAGGTGATTTCTTGGTTTCACTTACATCTGCGCCATATGCACCCACCAATCGTGCAAGAGGTCCGATGTACCACACCTGTGCCATGCACAGAATCGAGCCAGCCCAACCGATCAAGAAGGCAATGAAAGCGGCAATGCCCACGGGCAGTTTGGACGGATCATTCCAGGCGTTCCAGTTGTATCCGCTGCGGGTGCGGAAGATGAATCGATCTTCCAGAATGATCGCAAACCAAATCACAACCCAGTAGCCCATGAGCGCAAGGAAGTTGGTGAAGATGTCGGAGAGGTTGCTTCGGCCGACCAAGGCGCACACGGTGTAGATGATAACCCCAATGGCATTCCAGATCGCTCTAGGCACCTTCTCTGCGTATCGTCCGAGGATCTGGAAATCCACGCCAGCGGAATAAGTGGGTGGGATGGTGTTTGCGATGAGGCCAAGTGCCACGACGACGGCACAGAACTTGCCGAATCCGTTGAGCGGACTAAACCCTTCGACAATGAGTGCCCCCGCGCCGCTGGTGTATGCTTGACTGTACGCTGGGTCGGTGGTCATGCCCGATGCGAGTCCGATACCGCACAGGAATGCCATGGTGAAAGAGGTCATCAGGCCACCCAAGGAGAGGAAGAAAAGCGATGTCTTCGAAGTGTTTTGAGGATAGTAGACAAAGAAGTCTGCTGCCAGCGGCGCATATGTAATCGCGGCACTAAGACAGAGGGAGAAGAAGGACAGGCTGCGAGCGTATAGCACATCAGCATGGGTTACCTAGTGGTTAGAGTCAGACTTACCGGTTCCCAGCTACTGTGCGAGCATCACCCGTAGATGGCGTGGACAGGTCATACTTCGTCCCTGACATACCGAATAGTATGCAAAAAACGACAAGCTGAGGGAGGAAGGCAAAGCTGATCTCGTCAGTAACCAGAGATCAAAAAAAAAAAGAGTCAGTCACATACCGTTCATAGTAATGGAAGATCTGGATACCGAACGTGGCGATGACCCAACTGATGATGGCGATAATCACGATCCCTTGTCTTCATCAGTAACCACCGAATGACAGCTCCATGATCTACCAACTTACCCACAGCCACTGACATGTGTCCATGTGGTGAAACAGCGGACAAGAGCTGCCCGCCAACAACACAGTCGATCAAGCCATACCCCAGCATTTGAATCAGATTCAATATGACGATGAGCTTGCTCGGCCACCAGCCCATTGAATAGCGTCCAAATGCCTAGAATGCGTCAACACCTGGCTATATTTTCACCAGAGGTGTGTCTTGTGATGGCTTACCATGGTCCGAATACCGGATAAGGGACCCCATGTGGCCATCCATGAGGAAACCACGGCACCGACTAGAGCTCCAAATACTCCGCAGAGTGCCGAGTCAAGGAAACTAAGTCCGTAGGTAGCAGGTCCTAGCATACCCAGGGTGATGTTGTTGGCCGCCAAATTGATTGAGACCCAAAGCAAGAAAACCTGCAAGTAGGAAACCCAGGTCAACTTGGGCATCCGTTCATGCTCTCCCACCCGCTCGATACCACGAGCCTCTAGGTTGTAGTCGACGAGCTGGGCTTCGAATCGCCTAAGATATGCAGCCATCCGCGAAGAGACAAACGGCCCACCCGGCGACCTGACATTTTTTCCTTCGCCATTTCCTGCGAAGAAAGAGGGGTCTTCTCTCGAACGAATCCTTGAAATCTCCTTTTCAGCGGGTTGCCCTAGGGCGGGGACTGATTGCGGCGAAGACATCCTAACACAGTCTGTTAGTATACATCTGGCAAAGCGGGAGGTACAAAGAAAAGAAAGCGCGCATGAGTCCTTTCGCTGGAATTATCCAGATCAAGTTCAACCGTATAATCTCAGAACGACAACGGTAGTCATCACAGTATCTGGGGGACAAGCGCCACCGGCAAACAAGAGGGCGTGAGAAGTCCCCGATAGTGTGTGACGTACGGTTGTTGAACACCGGTCTTCATGCAGGCAGGCTACCTAGATACCTTGATCGACAGACAAAACCACGCTACTCGTCTTCATGATAGCCGTCCCTTGCATAAGGTTTCTGTGAGAAGACGGGAAGCTGTACTGGAAGGGGAAAAAACGGGTGTGTTCCGATCGCAATGGATTCGTCGTGGCGATTAGAACCTGACCTAGTGGAACAAACGCCAGTCGCACGTCAGTCAAATTTCTTGGTTCAGAGATTGTGGCGAGTTATCTTCTCGTAGGGAATTACCAAGTTTGTCTGATACAATGTAGATGGCAGAACCCAATTGCCGTCTCGCAGAATGCTTGTCCGTGACCCGACAATGCTCGATGGGAGAGTGAGGGAAAGTGGAGTGGGGGGGGGGGGGAGAAGATTCCACTTGAGTCAATAAAATTGTAATCGGCCGCGGGGGAGGATTTCGGTGCCAGCGGGCGGACTCCTCCGCGCGCCTTGCCGACTTCGGCTCCTCTTGTCCACTACTCTATCCAGATCTACCGGCTTGCAAGTCAACATCAGCAATGCATCCTCGTATTGATGGCCACTCAACGCTGAGACACCGAGAGCACAGGTTCTACTAAACCCTCACCCCACCCCCTTCTATAGAAGAACTGAAACCTTACAGCAAGCTCTAACGCAAGCTGCTGTCAAGACCCGCCAGAGACTTACGCGAAAGAGATTGGTATTCACCAAGAATATAGAAAAATGAGAAATAAGGAGAGATATCAACCATGAAAGGTGCAAGTAAAAGAAAACAGAGACAGAAAATTGAAAAGAAGGGATGATAGGTGGGCAACACAAAGGGGAGCAAAGAAATTACATATGAAAAGACGCAAGCCAACTCCGATAACCCTTCGCCCGATACGTTGCAAATTGTGGCTAACATCACACATTGCCGGGAAAACCGAAGCCCAAGGCAATGTAAACCCATAACTCATGCCCGTCGTCGATTCGTGAATGTGCGGAAGACGATGCATTGGTCATCACGTCGTCAATACTTTGTAGGAAATCTAGAGATCCTTGAAATGTTCTTTCGCATACTGTTCGCACGCCTGGTTGTCTACACGTTAGCAGTCCAGACATCTACAGACCCAGAGAGTTTTACCTTGGCTGGCTTCCCAACCTTCTGCCCAATCACCTTCCATTTATTTGCCTCATATTCCTTGATCGCTTCCCGAAGCGCTATAGACTGCACAGGTCTTAGTATCGCTGCACCAATAGAGCCAGGTGCTGATGGTTGTTACCTCTTCTTCCGCAAATTCGGCATAGTGCATGTCCTACCGTGGCATCAGTATTTGTTCCATTCACGAGGAATAGCTACCAGGAAATTACTCACCTTATACCAATGTTTCTTGACACTGCCCTCAGTCCGGGTAGGAAATGTCTGCATCACCCAGGATACTCAAGTCAGCGCACTCGACATGGTGAAGTCCTGGGACGGGGGTGTTTGATGAACCTTGGCAATTTCGCTCCAGCTGCGAGCCGCATCGCGCATCGTCTTCAGCCTTTGCTCTTCCTCGGCAGTCCAGGGAGTATTGGTCCTTCCCTTTTTCTTGGGTGCGGGCTCCGATACTCCAGACCCTTGCTCGTGCGCGGTGTCTCCGGTGGCGGTGGTCGCGCCTGGCGCCGCCATGGTCGGCGTCGAGCCTGCCGGGGGAGAAGCACGACGTTTGCGCGGATTCTGGGGAGGAATCTGAGGTTGGGGCATAGGAATGCCCTCGAAAGAAGGCACTCTTGAAAAAGGATTCACTTGTTGTTGGGCTAACAGGTGTGATGGCGCGTTGGCAGAGACGGAGGTCTTGATTCGCTTAGATGTTGGAGGGGACCTGTTGTAGAGGGACAGGCGAAAGGCGCCAGTGTTAGAGACGCAACCAACACACGAGGAAAAAGGAAGGAAGGGGGGAGGGGAGGGAGGGGGGATAAGGTCGAAGTGAATGCAAGGCCAGAAACGATAATCGCAAATAATAATAGAACGAGCCAGTCACTTTGCCAATCGCAAAGAACAGGCGGGAACTGAGCGGAAGGGGGACAGATACAAGGTCGAGGGCAGGGAAATTAAAATAGAAAATCCCGGTAAAGCACATGATCTCCGACAGGTATATATGGAAGGACAACTGCCGCCGACGCTGCGCAGCCCCCGAGACCAGCTTCCTCCAGGCTGGGGAGGACGAGGAGGGACTTACGACATGGTTGACGATACGCAGTTTTCCCAATCACGCTCCGTCGATTCATCTGTAGATACACATGCTTATGAGATTAGCAAATCTGCTACTCAAGGAACGCTCCGTGTAGATTGGCCTGTCAGGTTCAGGGAAGCGAGCGCTGGGTTACACCAAAAGTGACGATGACACCGGCGCATCATACGGCGTGGCAGTAGCGCCGCAGGGAGGGAGGTAGACGACAGGAAAGAAGGAAAAAGTCGAAAGAATTGTTACATGCATGTATAGAGGTTGTTTGTAGCGAGGGACTCAAGGGGACGAGGAAGAGAAGGGGAGGAATTCTTGGTGGCAAGGTGAGGAGGAGGAGAAGGAGGAGGAGGCAGGCGAACGAGAGGAGAGCCGAGGAGGGGGAGAGGGAAAGGAAGGGAAGGGAAAGAGAGGGGAAAGGGAATGAATGAGGGGAGAGGGGAGGGGAACCGAAGGGACCAGAGAGGATAGTAAGTATAAACAGGTTTAGGCACAGTCACAAGAAGACCTTTCTAGCATCTTAGGATACAGAGGCTGGAAATAGTACGGAGGAGTACTGGAGTTGCGATGATAAGACGTTCTGGTCAGGACAAGTGGAGATGGAGACCGACAGAGAGTGTAAAGAGAGGCTTACTGGTCAAAGTTCATGGTTCGAAGTCGAGTCTCGGGTTTTTTCTGATAGGCAGGGGGGGGAACGGTGTTTGTAGTAGCAGCAGTGGCAGCAGTAAGTAAGTAGTAAGTCGTCGCCGTAGTCAGTCAAGTCAGTAGAAAGTAGATTAGGTCGATTGGTAGGGCACAGTGAATCGGGTAAGTTCAAGGTAAGTCGGTCGACTTGGTCGTTCGGTCGTTCGGGAGTCAGTTCGGAGCAGTGGTGGTAGTAAGAGCCCTGGACTGGCAGGCCCGGAAATTCAATCGCAGTACTTCCCAGGCGTCCTTGGTTCGTTTTTACGGTTACCTCTCAGTTCCCGGGAGAACAAATGGGAGAAGGAGAGGAAAGAGAGGAACAAGAGAAAGGAAAGAAGGCAGCGGATGCGAAGGTCGAGCGCCGGCCGGAAATTGGCAGACTGACAGTGAAGTGACTACTGCGGAGGGGAGCGAATGCAATTCGAATCCACCCCAAGGCTAAACAGATTGCAGCGTCGCCAATCCCGCGCCCTCCGAGGCGTGTTTGCTTTTTCCTCCTCAGCAGCAGCCAGAAGGAATAATCATGACTCGTCCTTTGCACCGGAACTACTGGACACGGGTTCTGCACACCATCCACGATAGCCCCGTCCGTTTCCCAAAAAAGATTTCGGATTTATCAAAGGATGGCCCCGGTGGGTTCGTTTTTTAGTACTTGCCCCGATTATCTCGATTCATCCTCCCCTCTCCTCCCCCATCTTGGGTCAATGCGATAGATACACACCACCCCCGGATGGATATATCCACTGATTTCGGAACCATCGCCACAGATGCCCGACGAGGCCAGATGGGATGGAGATTCCCCTTCCCTATCCTTGTAATTCCCCCTCCCTTCACTCCCCCCGACTGGCTTGACTTGTTTTCATTTTCTCCCGACCGATGACTCAACGGTGATTGTTCACAGTCATTAGGCCTCCATCCCAAAAAGCCAGCTCCCGCGCACATCATCCGCCACGATCCAGGCGAGGATGCCTGTTCCGCGAACGAAAGAAAGGGCGATGATGATGGTGGCGGCAATCTGACCATAGAAATTGCCGTGTCCGGGCGACTTTGCCAGGCCAACCCCCGTGATGCTGCAGTGTCGAGTACTAGAGCCAAGCAGATTGGCGAGGCCAGTGAGGGGCCTAGCCATCCCGATGACCGTGAGGCCGCTTACAACATGAAACGAAAATCACCAGCTGCAATCTCGGGCCTTGGCAGTCCAGAGGTGAAGTAAAAAGCAAACCTCGAGGGTCCATGGGTCCGGATCTCTGCTGTTTACGTGGGTGCCAGGTTCTCTTTTCCTCCCAATGAGATGGCATGACGGGAAACAATGGGAGCGGGGTAAAAGCACCGCTACGCTCGACCTCCCCCCTCCCCATCCGCCCGTTGCTCTAGTCGATACCCGCTCCGTATGATCGGTGCAGGGCTTGCCGGATCCATGATGCAAGGTCGGCTGCTCTTCAAATCCAATCGCTCACGTCCATGGCCAGGTCGCTTGCTTTCCACCAGAAACAGCCTCACTCGTTCCTCTTACACCTCCCAAGTACCTTATCTGCACCCTCCTAGGCCGGTTTAAAAGGTTCTAGGTAGGCCCGTGAACCGTTGTATGGGACCCTGTGAGTCCGTTTCGAGCACGGTCCTCTCGGCGCGCCTATCATCCGATGACATAGCTTACTGTTCTGTTCGCCATCCTCGCTATTCTATATTGCAGGCTGAGTGTCGATGGACTTCCTCTTCAGGCAAGGAGTGTCCCGGGTGACAGGGTAAGCATCTTTTGATATCCCTGATTCAATAGACTACTGAAGAAGAGGCGTCTGCAACAGAAGGTAGGCAAAGATTCAATGGCTTTAGCATGTGATTCGCTATGGTCCAGGATGTAGGACGTATCCAGCTAATGGCGTTGATGTACACGTGGTGAAGCCCCAGGAATATAGTATGTCATTATGCAGGTGTGTACAGGATAGGTGGTAGCAACCGAGCATTTTTAGATTTGCTCGTGATGAGTATAGGTAGCACTTCTTTGAGCAATCTCCAGTACGGGGGATCTTTCCTTTACTGGCCAAGTTTACGCAACCAACTACAGCGTAAAACAGAAACATCTTTCGCCGGCGCTGTATTTGAGGAACAGAATCTCCGCCCAGATACTTCTAGTGTATCTAGGGCTTGGGAATAGACTTTTCTAGAAGGGAGTTACCTCTTCACTAGCCGCACAAGGTGTGGGTCAAAGAAACATTCGTTCTCTGGCGCTGGACCCTGGATATCTATCAATAGCTTCCGCCGATGCTTCCATCTTGATTAGTTCTCCAACAGAAGTTAAGTGTCCACTAACGGAACCTTGGCATGGGGTGGCCAATCTATCCCAGGTCTGCTGTATCATTTACTCCGGAAGAAGTCGGTGTCAGATTTTGTCTCAGATTTATATAAAGGCCCCACTAGTACCGCTAAATCTTTTTTGCTGTGCTCAGAAGAGGATGGGAATCGAGTTGATGCTTTAGACAACAGTCGCGCTTGACTGGGTGGACTGCACCTTGGCAACAATATCCAACACCCAATCTGTCACCAAACTTGGTTTGCTGATAAACGGGCAATGGCCAGCTTTAATGCTTGTCACATCGATCCTGTGTCCACTCTCTCTTTCCACCATGGCCATTGACGCTCTCTGTAATGTGGCTGGAATACACAAGTCGTCTTCACTCAAAAGCCACGACACAGGAATGTCCCTATACCCGGCATGGGTCAATTCACTTGGGAATGCAGAGGCAGAGTGGCGCGTGAGTTTCCGTGCCCACATTTCACCTTCTTCTCTTGGCAGATCCGAGAAACCAAGGGCGGCAGATAACGAAATGTCCGAGTGATGTAGCCAACCGTCGTCCTAGTTGCCATGTGAGTGAGAATTAATCAAGTCAGACGGGACAGCAGGCAAACATCAGCTTTCAACTCCACGATCTGTCCCTTTGCTGGTGCATCAGAAGCCATTAAAACGCTCGGATCCGAGGTTCCCAAGGGCAAAACGAGGCAGTTCATATACGCCAGCCGTACAATCCCGCCTTTCATTCCCTGCGCCTGCCTCTCAGCCTTTCCTAGACCCTTGGTGCTCTGGGTTGCCGGGATCCCCCCATAAGAGTGTGCAAGGAGCACCACGTCCCTGCCTTGGTCTGCGAGCTCGGCAACTTCTGAGGCGATAAACGCGGCGTCATCTTCCATGCATGGTGGCACCTTTACCCCGCTTTTGTATCCCACAGTCGGAAGATGCAGCGCGCGGATCGAGTGACCTTGAGCTACTACTGCGTTAACGACAGCATCATAGTGCTCTGGTGGAGCAAAAGCTCCTGGAATGAGGAGTATGGCCGGCTTGTCTGACATGATATAGGAAGGTGATTGTATTACGAAGCTACAGGAGATCTAGGGAACGGTCTTATATCTAGTGCAATCGGGCTGGCGCAACTACTATCATGGCCAACATGACCCAATCGCGGCCATCCCAGACGACGTCGATACCATGCTTGCATAAGTTGTTATAGGCTAGATGACAGAGATCGTCATCAGCGGTGAAGACCGGAACGCATCAACGGAAGGAAGGATTTCTTTCCTACTTGGGAGCATCCGCGAGAAGCCGCCCAAGCCGATTTCCACGTCGATGGCAGGTTATGAGGAGTCAAAGAACCTAAGGTATAGTATTCCCCCAACTCGATCTGCGCACGTCTCTTGTGATGGATTTGGCGTTGATGGTCAACCGTTGCCTAGTACGGCCTTGGAGAGGAGACCATCCCGGCGCTCTTCCATCGCAGGTTACGGGCTGAGTAGTTGATCGCCGAAACCTTTCGTCGAGCGTCCACGAATGGCACTGGCGTGTCTCTACTACACAGCATATACTCTGTAGATGAGGATGAAGTGCAACACTGCAAGGCGTCTTGACGTCACCAAAAATAGCCGTCACACGGATCACGTGATCGACACGCAGCACGGGACCACCCCAGCTGCAGGTGGATCCCGCTGGTGACGGTGAGCGCAGGAGCTCCCTTGGTTGAGACCAGATAAGGCGACGCGGCCATTGCAGGTCCATGACTATTAGACCGCTCATCACTACTACCTCAGCTTTTGTCGTGGCATCTCCTTTCAGCTTCTCTTGACATCGCTTTCCGTGTCGACAGTACCCTCGCTTGTTCATCCATTGAACGACAACCTCACGTTACCCGACCGGGTCTCTGGGTGATTAACGGAGCACGGTCCACAAACAAGGACCATCTCTCACAGACTTGCTAGACTATCTTGATGGTATTCTAGGCGTGGGTTGCAGGGCGATTCCACTGCGCCAGTGACGAGACGAACTGTCCATATATATATTCACACACACGACTCAAGATGCTCAATCTCAACATCTTTCGGCTATTGGCCGATCTCTCCCATATCTCCTCGAAATGTGTCTTGATATGGGCCATTCATCGAAATAAGAGCGCAGAAGGTGCGTGTGGTGGCATCCCCCATTGAGGTGTTCTGCATACTAAGCCGCTGTGTCACATACAGGAGTCTCGCTGCTCACGCAGATGTTATATGCTTTGGTTTTCGTGACTCGATATCTCGATCTGTTTTCGAAGGCTGGATGGTCGCACTTTTACCTGGTGTTTTTTAAGCTCTTCTATATCGCCTCCTCGTTCTACGTTATATACCTGATGATGAGAGTTTACCCCCGAACACGGGAAAGGGAGCGCGCATGGAAGCTAGCTATCATATCCGTGGCTCTTTCGCTGGTTTTGTCTCCTATATCCATCGTCGTATTCTATCGTGGTTATCCCCCACACTGGTTCTCAGAGGTGAGTTGGTTTATTCCAGTCGACCTGGTCGGGCACGCTAATGACACTGGAATGGTACGATAGACTTGCTGGGCTTTCTCTATCGTCCTAGAATCCATTTGTGTCCTCCCTCAATTGTTGCTCCTGCGCCAGACCACCGTTCCGACCGTTATCGATTCATACTACCTGGTTATGTTGGGCTCGTACCGTGCCTTCTATATCCTGAATTGGCTTGTGCGGGGACTCGGCGCCGAGGGCCACTGGGACGTGATCGCAGACATCTACGGTGTCATCCAAACCGCTTTCTACATCGACTTCGCCTGGGTTTACTACTCCCGCCAGCGCGTGAAACTCAGAAATGGAGGTGTCGTTGACTCGGAAGACTTCCGTAGCAGCTGGCTAGTGAGCAAGGTTCTGAACTTCCGGCAGCGGAGGAGTACGGATGAGGAGCAAAACCTGAATGAGGGAGATGTGGATGACGAGGGGGTGACTGATGGAGATAGACCGAGAAACAATCGCTGGGGCGCCCGAGGAATTTCTGTCTCCGCCGACGATACGCTGGAAAATCACCGGGGCGACATCCCCGGAACGGGCCATGACGACGGTCTAGAAGGATTCTTGGAAGATGATGAAGATGACAGTTCGGAGTACAGAGGGATTCCTCCGAAGCAGTCAGCTGGGGTAACGGGCAGTCACGAATGAACTGTCCGCCCTCTATGCCATATATAGAAACCCCTGCCGCAGATCTGCCGGCTCTGGCTGCACGGTTCAATGTTCCAGGGGAATTGTTTCCCTAGACCCTTCTCTGCGTTCATGTCATTTTCCCATTTTTTTCTGCTCGGCTTTGTCTGCATGAAATTTCTTTCACGTCATCTGATTCTCACAATCTCAAATCACTTTTTGGAATATGTAGTCATGCAGGATAATCCATACTGAGTCGGGACTAGGACAATCTAGATTCCGGTTCGATCAAGCTGACGGTTAGATTATCCCAGATTCAAGAGATGAGGGGGAAGGGGGATGGGGGATGCCATGGTAGGGTCAAGATGAGATCATCCTCCCCGTCCGAGACGCTATAGGTGAAACAGAGGTGAAAAGGACCCCGTTGTTTCAAGACTGCAATCAGCCATTGCTGCGCCTACCCATAGCCACCGCTGGTTGTTTGGACAACCGAGGGGACAGGTGAAAGGGGGGGCAGAAGGGAGGAACAAAGGGGCCATTTTGAGGGCAAAAAAGCCTGAGCGAACAACCTTGCCCTTATTCGGCAAACCCGGCAAGGCCGTCATCAGACTGCAGCGATGACACTGGACTGACTGGCGATGCGATCCAAGCCCAGTCAAAAATAGATCACTAGTGCGGTGCCTTTTCCTTAAGGAAGTAACGAGGTAGCATGCGCTAACCCCAGAGAGGCAGGCGTGCGACCCAGTGACATCACGTGCGGGCGCCCCGGCCTCCCCGATCGTTCGACTCGCTGGAGCAAAGAATGAAGATCATCCACATGGCGGTGATGTGCGCGGGCAACAGGAGGGGGCTTGATGATACGCCGGTCAGAAAGCCGTTCCATAGGGCCAAATCCCTCCCGAACGCCAAAAGGGAATCCAGCACGAAAATCGCTCGCCAGGGAACTAATTGACTTCCAGAAGGACGGCCTCCCCGAGTGCCCCGGCAATTCCTGATGCGCCATGCCATGGCGGAATCCCTCGGCTGGGATAAAAAAAAATTGGTTGGAGATGAAGTACTTGCACTCGTGGAGAGGCCATGAGGCCATGAGGCCATAAGGCCATGCTCATCTTGTCTGGCGCGTAACTCATCATTCCCTGGGGGGACACGTGGCTTTGCTCGAATGCAAACAACCGGCAGGATGATGAGTATCTCATCTTATCCCTCTGGTTCCTTACTACAGAGTAGGTCATGTCCAGAGGGGAAGCCGGGGAGCCCGCGCATGGCTGGGCCGGGTTGGAGGCTATCCACAATTACCGCCGTTCATTTCGGGCCTGACGGACTTGGTGGTCAGCTCGAGTCCGTAGGGCGATTACAGTACTAGTCCGATCGCATAGCCA
The DNA here is from genome assembly GCA_003184635.1 of Aspergillus sclerotiicarbonarius CBS 121057. NCBI lineage: Eukaryota > Fungi > Ascomycota > Eurotiomycetes > Eurotiales > Aspergillaceae > Aspergillus > Aspergillus sclerotiicarbonarius. The sequence continues at coordinate 369,601 of KZ826343.1, read as the reverse complement.
GAAGCATGTCTCCAATCCCCCATGTCAGTCTGACAAGCCTGCCCGTCTAGGCTAGTCCAGTCGTCCTGATCCACCGGGATTTGCAGCCGCAGCGACGGAAAAGCGCTTAATGGTCTATTTTACCGTGCTAACCCTGCCCATGGAGCTTCCGAGATGCTCTAGTCCTGATGTTGCTGGTGACCGTGTTCCTCCACAGCTTTCCGAACAGGATTTAGTTGCGTCCGCTAACAAAGCACGAGAAATCCTGGCTGATGACCTACCGTTGTTGGGGCTGCGTTTAGTAGCTTGTCAATTCGCCTACCCTCTCTCTCCACCTCCCGTAGCGGCTAGGACACTGGCGATGCGTTCATCGCTCTCTCTCGGAGAGTTTTTACGCCTTTCTCACACGTTTGAATTAATAAATTTTATTTATTTATTTATTTATTATTTTTATTTTTGTTTGTGTTTTATTTTCCTTGACCCGGCCTTTCCCAATCCGCAGGGATCTTCGCCCGTCGAGGATTTTGTCGGCTGGTCTATTGCTCGAACTGTCAGCTTCAGCGCTAACCCGCGGATTGCCATTTGATATGGGATTCGGGCGGGCCGCCAAAGCATCAATTCCGTCCCTTTGCCATGGCATTATTCATTACACGGTTCCCACTTGGAAGATCCAGAGCATCGGGACTAAGATCGCAGTAGGTGCTGCCTTGCTCTGAGTAACCCATGGTGGGCCTGGGAATGCAAAGTCTGAGCCCCGAGGGTTTGGGGGCTGGATTGTCTCCCTTCTCATGTCATGTCCAGAGATGGGAAATTATTTCTCTCTCCCCTTCCCTGCCCCTCTAGAAAATGGAGCCGTTCGCCTGGAATCCGCGGGCGCTTAAATGCAGCTCATGGTCAAGCCTACACCTCTTGTTACGATCCAATTTATGCGGCACAGTGAAGTGGGCGGTACCTACCATGTTCGCTAGAGTTCTCTAGGCCTGTTGTCACAAAGGCTTCACACTTCTGGCCTGCCTTGCGAGGCATCCCGCCTGTCCTTGATATCTCTACTCGGGCTATATGAACCGCACGCACCTCCACCCAACTTCATCTCTCTTTTTTTTTGATATCCTTCCAAGCCAGTGTTGTCTTTTCACCTGATGCTTACGATATTGTGAATCATAGCTTTCTTTTGATCATCTTCAAAAAGACCTTTTTAATCATTTGACTCATCCATTCGCTCCGCTTAATCATCTGATACCCTCCCCTGCTTTTGCCACTGCTGGCGGTTGATCTGTTTGCGTGTTTCATCCACGTTACATTCATTCCACAACAACAGCCCCCCTGCATCAATCTCACCAAGAAGACCCCAGTCGGTCTCAGTCGATCTTCCAATGTATCCTCAGACGCCCATAGGATACTCGGGGCCAATGGTGTTTGGCCATGGTGGCCCCAACCCTGGGGACGGGATTGACGAGTACTATGCTATGCAGCCTCAGTGGACCGGAATTGATACTGTACGTTGATGCCATTACTTAACCAACTTCACCTGCTAACTGTCCGGGCTTCGTAGTCGCCTTACGCTAGTGTCAGCCATCCGTATACCACTGCGGCCACCTTTCCGTCCGGAGCCATCCTGACTCCAATCAGCCTTCCCGATAGCACTTTCAGGCCAAGTCCGGTACTCAGCCATCATTCGCAAGAATTCCACTACAGTGTTCCCGAGTCTGTCCCGTCACATGGACTGGGGATTACTGCACCTTTTCCCAGCATGTTCCCCCGCACTGTCACTGCAGGCCTGGGACATGCATCCGAGGAACCCGAATTTCATTTCAGTGAAGCCACCCTGTCCCCCCAACCACCCCCGGCGAAGAGGGTCCGACGCGGACCCAAGCAGGTGATCACACCCCGGGAAGCTCCGGTTACAATTCTACCTAACCCCGAAGGGCTCCAGCGCATGGAGCAAGAACGACGACAAGGAACCGTTGAAAACAGCCAGAGGCCTCGGGCCCCGGGCCGGGGACGGAGGGACCCACAAGCGGAGGAGGAAGACGCCTTTGTGGAGCGACTTCGGGAGCAGAATCTAGCTTGGAAAGTGATCCGGGAGATGTTCCGGGAGAAATTCCACAAGGATGCCTCGGAGGCGCGGCTACAGATGCGGATGCTGCGACGACGAAAGGAGCGGTTGGCACGATGGGATGAACACGATGTGAGTACGTGCGCCAAAGCAGTCGCAAATTGTCAACTAATTAACGATCAAGTCATCCAGATCCGACTGCTCATGAGAGCACGGGAGTATTGGGAGGAGGAGAAGTACAACGTGATTGCACAGAAGGTGAGTGTCTACTCTTTACTCTACTCTCTACATCCGGCTTGGCTAACGGGATGCATTCAGATGAAGGAGTTCGGGGCAGGGCCGTACACTGCCCAGCAATGCGAAGCCCAATTGCGATACCTCGATGCACAGAAGCGGGACCGTAGCACAGTGCCGCGGGCTCGCATATCCGAGGCGCAGCAGGCTCGAAAACGGTCGTGGTCGAAGGCGGCGGCTTCTAGCATGATGGCCGTCGGTAGTTCGACGTAGCGGTTGGGACTTTTGAACGGGGGGTTCTTGGCGTGGGAGGGCTGTTGAAGCGCATTATTTGATTTCTTTGGGGTTTGGGGGAAATTACACGCAAGGATGATTGTTTACGTCGGGATGATTTCTTTGTTTACTTTGGATATACCCTGTGACCGATTGCATATGAATGACATCTTTTTTGGACCTTTTGAGCAACGTGAATCGCAAATCATCGACTCCAGGATGTCGCTCCCGCACGACCTGGGGAGCGCCAATCAGGGCCCGCCGCATGAACAAAGAACGAGGCAGCGTCGTACAACTCCTCGGGCTTTCCAGGCGATCTCAATTAAACTTTCCGACCATCTCAACGGCTGAAGATCAGCCCCCGACTAGAGGCCCAGCTAGTCTGGTTAACCGCCAGCAGCCCCAAGCCACACGACAGCTGGACCATCTCGGTCCCTATCAAACAGCCGCCGGCCCTGATCCTCCACGCTTACTTACATCGAGGTGTCTGAGACCGTCTGGACCGACAGCCACCACTCCTTTGCTAACTTTAGCCACGGGCGTACCTACTGGCGCTAGGGGCTATGCCATGATATGATATGCTATGCCCTGCTATGCCATGCCATGCCATGCACATGCACCTTTCAGCCGCAGCGGCAGGGGGGACACCAGCCCGGCATTCAGTGGTGCATTCCCGACTACATGGCTAGTTTGGTATCTTTTACACCGACTGCATGGGTCGATGACTCTACCTATCTCAAATCCTAAGCGAACATGGCGGAGGATGAAGTCCAAGCGACAGGCGCCAGGAAGGGTGACTGCGCCTTTAGCGTCCTCTACCCAGCTCAAGATGTGGTACATGGCTCTCTGTCTGCATTTAGCCGGTTGGGATCTTCCCTGACCCTGGATGATAAGCATATTGGGTATGTTAGCTATGATGGTTGTGCGTTCGTTCAACGTTGGGCTCGACGCAGCAACTAGGGCTTGTGAGAGGGAGGGTACTACTAGGATGTGGTTAAATGTGTAGTTGTGGTATGAATACTATACATTTGTAGTACAGGTATAGTAACGAACAAAGAAGAATTCCTCCTTGACGAGTTGAATACACTGACTCAGTGGTATCATACTGTCACATACCCATACCACCGCAGCCTATCAGAAAACCATGCATAGCCTTCCCTGTATACTGTTCAAGTATATCGATATTTGTCAGATATTTGTCACTTTATAGTCAGGGAACTAGTCACTCAGTGAGACATGTCCACACTCCCCCCCTCCCCCCCAATGACCGATCTAAAGTTTTCACTCATCGTGAACGAACGAAGAGGGAGGCACGGTGAGACCACCAACTACGATTCTCAAAGAAAGACAAGCAGCCTAGATAACTTTCCAAGGCGGTAGTACCATTGATGGAATGACTACGGGGTACCAATTGGTCGTAAATCACCCATCCAGGCACAAGGATATGTCGAGCTGTAATACTACCTATCATTATCATTATCAATCTAATAAATGGGGTTGCAGTGGCAGAATTAAGCAGAGAAATCTACGTCGTGCCCCCCCCTGCTTCCATGGCGACTCACTATCGACCCCCAGGCGTGCCGCGTTCCTGGTTGGTCGCTCCTGACGGTGGATCTGCAGGCGCTGGGAGTCATAGATGAGAGGATGGGACGGCTTCTGGTTGTGTATTGGTTGAATATGAACTGTCCGCGGGGGTTTATATTACTGTTTAGATTGAGATCTTGGGTGGTTGGGAGGTGTATGTGAAGAGTGATGATCTATGGCAGCCGCGGGCCGATACAGAAATCACAGAGTAGTGACTGACCGAGAGTCAATGCAGTAAAATCACACACCTTGGATTGTCTTTTGCTTTGCGTGTTGTGATTGACCCGATGCTCCCGGGGGAATGGTGGTTCTCATGAGGGCTCGTCACAGCAAACAAAGTATCGCATTCAGGGCATAGAGACATCCAAGACAATTCTTTTTCGAAAAAAAACCCCCATCTATTTACACGAGTCAAAGTGAGACGCAAAGAACTGCTCCACTTGAACAGGCATCTCACGATACGATTCCAACTGGCCATCCACAATCAATCCACGAAGCGATACTTTAGGATACTGCTTGAGATCCCACACATCAGACCCAAGCATGGCAGCCTGCTGCCCTGTCCCCCATATTTTGCGACAGTAATATGCTAGTGCAAATGGATTTCCGGCGGACAGGGCTGTCTCGACTCGGTCATTGATGGAATCGGTGGTTTCTGAGGTGCTGAGTGTTCGGGTCCCAAACTTCTCGGTCAATGCTGTGGTGATATTATCGCCGGTGGGGGATAGCTCGCAGAGTGCCAGGGTCCGGCTTTTGATTTGGTTGATTGGGGTGGAGGCAAAGATGGATGCGTAGGCGGCGGCAACGTATGACCTGGTGCTATAGAGCAGAAGACAGCCGTGTTAGTGGATATGATCAGGGAGAGGGGGAGGGGGCGCAACTCACCAAAGATTGAGGGGCTGTGTAGCACTGTCACCTGTGAAAATAATCCTGTTCTTGATGTAATCCACGCCCATCGCTCTGGCTGTTGTCAGCTTGATAGATTTAACGAGGATAATGAACGGAGGAGGAGGAGGAGGAGGAGGTAGGTCATACCCCGTGGCCAAAGCGAATTCGGCAAAGTTGCCCGGCAGAACTACGGTGGTTGAAATGCCCGCGTGCTTTGCTGCTGCTTCCACCGTCCCCTTGGCATGGTTGACGGGGACACGCATGCCCTGTTCATCATACCGGGCGGCTAAGTCTGACGGCACAAAGAGCTGCACGTTGCTTTTGGCGATGGCAGCTACGAGATGATGTTGTCTCGATACGCCCTCATGGCCAACCAGGGAGCTGATGGATAACATCATACATCAGTACAAGTGGCAGTGGGGAGTAGGATCGAGATGTAGCTTACATGACGATATCAATGTCCTTGAGAGCGTCAACCAGAGCATCCTGGTCCGCTACATCCACCTCAACAGCGGTCACGTTGCTGGGGAGAGTGGAAATATCGGATCCTGGGCGGTAGAGAACCCTGATGGGGGCCCCCGACAAGCCGAGTGCTTGAACGATGGCCGAGCTGGCCCAGCCCCGATGGCCGTAGATAGCGATGCGATTGAATATCATGGTATTGTCTTTTGAATGAAGGAAAACAGCACTTTCTATTGATTACCTACACTATATATGGAGGATATATAGGTCCAGTTTGACTGGTTTACACTGTTTGAACCTGAGTCGAGGGGGTTCTGTGATTGGATAACCAGGGTTCTATACAATCTATGGATAATGTTTACCATGTTTGTAATGTTTGTAATGTTTGTTCTGTTCTTCCGATTGCACCCCCGGCAATATACTGTCATCGGAATACCATGCATGGTATCTACGAGATGATTCGATGCATCCACTTGGATTTGATCCCCAGGCACAAAATGTTTCCGATATCAAGATGCGAGATCTTAAATTCTCCCTGTAGTCGAGCAACGCATCTGCGGTATCCGACGGTGAGTTGCTGTTCCACAAGGCAGATTTCAAAGCTAGAGTCTCTGGCGATCACGACATGAACAGGCTTGGTCAGGTAGTGGGTGAGAAGCCCTTTTCCAAGTCCGTCACCAGTGAATATAGATTACCTTGTCCTGCACCAGTGACAAAAACCGCGATTGGCGCCATAAGGGGATTAGGATACGACTGAGCGGGCTAGAAATTTCAGATAAAAGCAAGAGCTTGTTTCAATAAGACCATCAAGTTCATCCCGGTCAAACGCCAAAGAGATTCTACCAGTCGACCGAGTTCTCGCCTATCTCAATCAGAAATTGACTCTCGGTGGATCTCTCATACGTTTCCGGTATCTGACCCTTCGGATATATGATGCGCCCTAACTTTTCATGGGAACAAGCTCCGAGCCTCTGCCGCTGTCTGGACGTACTACTGTTCGCGAATAGTACCAAGTTTCTACCTTGAGGCTGATCCACTCGGATGAAGAGATTAATTGGAACTCGAGCCAACCCCACCCCTCCTGTCCATTTTGCGTAGAAAGGATCTGCACTGAATGCAAACACCATGGATACACGAAAGATCGTCGCCGTCATTGGGGCCACTGGCAAACAGGTAACCTTCCTTGCGCCAAGGTCAGCTTCTATACGCAGCTCACCTCTTGACTCAGGGTGGCTCTGTTGTTCGTGAGCTATCGGCACACCGCGATAAATACATTGTTCGCGGTCTGACCAGCGATGTTGCCTCTCCGCACGCCCGGGAGTTGAAGGAGAAGCTCGGGATCGAGATGCGAACCGCGGATCTGAATGCCCCCGAAAGCCTTCAAGCGGCCTTTGATGGGGCCCAGATCATCTACGACATGACCGACTTTTGGCAGTCCAGGTCAGCAGAAACTGAATTCTCCCAAGGGAAAGCCTTGATGGACGTGATTACCGGCGTTCCCGACCTGGACCATCTCATCTGGGCCTCTCTCCCCGATGGTGCCAAGATTTCCGAGGGTCGATACTCGAACATTTTCCATTGGCAGAGCAAGGCCGCCGTCACCAACTATATCCGGGACTCCAAACCCGCCCTCTGGGAAAAGACCACGGAGATTCTGTTCCCGAATTACTTTGAAAATTGTCTCACTTCTCCTAGTCGATACCTCCCCGTGAAGGTTGGTTGCGTATCGCACCAGAACTGGGTTTGATGGAGGACTAACCGATAATCGCAGACGGATGATGGTGTTTTCGTACGCTCATTCCCCCTCAGTGCGGAGACCCTGCTTCCGAACGTGTCAATCGCAGATACGGGCAGGCTGGTCGACCATGTGATTCGCAGAAAGAGCGAGTTTCTTACAAAGACCATTGCATTCTACTCGGAAGCCCTGAGCGAGCGGGATAAGGCCGATACCATTGCAAGAGGTACCGTTGCACATTCGTCCTGATCCAAAGTCCACTAACGCTTTGGTATATAGTCTTCGGCATCCCCGTTGAGTACCGACAGTTGACCCCTCGGGAATTCCAGCACAGGCTGGCACAGATGGACCCGACCATCGCTCTGGATTACACCGAACAGTTGATGATGTTCGAAGAGTGTGGAATGATATACAGTCGTCCCGAATTTATCCAAGCCAATCAGGTATGACCCCGAGACTTCCTGGAAGGATGGACTGACACAGCGTTTCAGTTGCCGGGGCTGAGGTTGACCACCTGGGGAGAGTTCATTGCATCGCATGATATTATCTCATACATGGTGTCAAAGTAAGCCCATCCATCGGTTGCTTGCTTCAATTACCACTTGCTATTCGACCGATCATCCGAGGAGTAACCCTAAACCAAGAAACTAGCTAGCATGTGTTATGTAATGGAGTAAAGGTTTGAGATAAGCTTTAGTGAATTATCAGCATTTGGGTTCGGCTTTTCAGTATGGAGTACGCCCTACGCATACGCCCTATGCCGACTTGGCTTCGCCATGCCCTACCTTTTCCATCTACATGGCAGGCTAATTTCCGACCCTGTTGGAGATGAGACCTTGCCATTCATTGTTTCAGGCAACCAAGTTAATTTTTCCACTCGCTATCTTAGGGGCATCTCAGGTGGCGGTGCATATGACCCTGAGTTGGCGCCCTTCACGTGATTCAAGCACCTCCTCTCCAAGCGTACAGGATGAACTTGGTGGCTAGACCATCCATCGACTGATGGTTGTTGCTGTTTGATGCAACCGACAGCATGGCGTCGGAGCCTGCGGTTCACTGCTACACTTGCTTTGCCAAGTTTCGTCGAGTCGAACACCTTCACCGACATCTCAATACTCGTGTGTTCGCCCTAGCCCTTCTGGCAAAGCAAAACAACTGGAATCCCTCGAAGCAACTCTGACTTGGTGAATAGACATTGGCACTCGTCCGTATGTCTGTGTCTCTTGTCAGAGATCATTTGGGCGCAGGTGAGCAACCCTCTTTCCTTGCTCCCTGGGAAACTAGGCCCTAACATGACTGGGGAACATATCCGTAGTGATTCGATGACCCGACACTGGCGAGTGTGCAAAACCCGGATCGAAAGCGGCCTTTCCACGACACGCCCCAAGATCCCCCCCATCGCCAAGTCGCGACGACGAGTGTGTGATAACTGTGCCCGGTTGAAGCGTGGCTGTGATCGGGGATTCCCATGGCACCCATGCCGGGAGAAATCTCAACAGTGCACCTATGCTGGTCTTGAATCCGCTCGGCAAGTATCCAGCCCAGGAATTGCTGACCTCAATTAATTAATGTTCTTTTATTCGACTAGACCTCTCTCATGTGCCTTGCCGGAACTCTTGGGTGAGATTTCGGCCTCTTCGCCAATCAGACCTTCCAGTATACCGCACACCAGTTTGACGGCAACTCTCACTTCAAACCCAGTAGACCAAGAAAGATATTCTGCATCACTGACAGGCAGTGTGGACTTTCTTGTCCAGAGCGTAGTACGATCTTGTCAACGGGGCCTTCTAAACTGTTTCGACTGTGGCTCATCCCAACAGCGATTGGCCGTTCTCGGCAAGACAACCGCAGACTGGATGAATGATGCAGCTTCGATGCCATCGGAGACAAATCCTGCACCGGACCAATGGATCCGCTTGTCCAAAAGAATCTCCAAAACCTTGCAAAATATGTCCTCATTCCAGACCAAGCAGCACGAAGCGAAAGACTCGGCCGACACGGCGTGGTTCAGTCCCGCCAACATCGGCAGGTTCCTGACCCTTTTCTGGGAAATCTGGTACCCCAACTGTCCCATCCTCCACAAGCCTACATTCTGTATAGACACGGCTCCGGTAACTCTACTGGTCGCGATGTTATTGATTGGGGCGTGTCTCTCTGTTGATGGGGATGACCGAGCTCAAGCCCATACGTGGCTGGACCGGACCGAGCAATTGGTCTTCTCGGGTCGATCTTTCCAAGAAACAGGGACGGGGCCTGTGAGCTACACTGGGTCTTCGAAAAGGGAATTTCTGCAGGAGTTGCAGGCCGGCTTCTTAATCTGTGTATGCCAGTACTGGGAGGGAAGCAGTCAAAGCCGAGAGAGAACGCGTCAGTTGACGTATAGTTCGCTGATAGCAGTATGTTCGAACGGCGACCCATTTCCTACCACGACCTAACATTCCTTTTCTTCAGACAGTGAGAACCATCGGACTCTCCCCGACAACCTGGCAGACCCCGGATCCACAGCAATCCGAATGGAATCAATTCATCGAGTCCGAACAGCTTATCCGGTTCGTCTTCTGCCCCCTCCCCTTCTGTCGCACATGCTGACCCAACCCCGGGACTCCCCCGTTGAATAGCACCCTTCTTTACGTCTTTCTAGTAGACACCGAATTCACCATCTTCCACAACATGCCTCCTCGTCTCACCATCCCGGAACTACAAATGCCGCTCGCGTGTCCCGAGACCTGCTTCCAGGCCCGTTCCGCCGACGAATATTCCCACCAGCGGTCAGCCCTTTCCCAGTCCGGACCCCCGCGAGCATCGATCTCCACCATCATCCAGACCATGTGTCGAGAGGACTTTGAACTCGATGTTCTTCCGGGCCTGGGACAACTGGGAACCTTGAACCTTTTTATTTTGATTAGCGGTAGGCTTCTCTCCTGTTTTCTTTTTTTACTTCTTTTTTTTAAAGCCCTGGATAACCCATAGCATTGTCTCACAATCATGCACTAGCTCTTCATACTCTGAAATTCACCATCAAGGCATCCATGGCCTGTGGCGAGTCCCTCATCCCCATTAAGCGAGGCTTATCACATTGGAAGATTTTATGGGATGTGCACCAGCCACAACCATCACAATCACCACCCGTCATTGCATCGACTGCATCGACTGCACCGCCAGCAGCAGCAACATCGTCACCATCATCATCGTCACCATCATCAATACACGAGTTATGGAAACGAGAGGGATTCACCAAACACTGTCGCGAATACTGGGAACTAGCCATTTACGACCTGGAACGATATGACGCGTCGTCGTCGTCGTCGTCGTCCCAGCGACGGTTAGCCGGAGGATTGCCCGAGAAGGAGAGTGCAGGTGCAGAGAAATACGATGATAGGACTATGAGTGAGGTGGTGGATTTGATTAGTTGGATATCTAGAAGAAGATGATGAGCTTTTTCTTCCTTTTCTTTTCTTTTCTTTCTTTCTTTCTTTCTTTCTTTCTTTTTTTTAGTTTTGTTTTTGAGATTGTAGCTAGCTAGCTAGCTAGTAATTTATACTTGTTAGGAATACTACAGTGGGAGATTTACATAGTTGGGTGTTGGGTAGTTCATGTCATGAGAGTCAACCGAGGGGGGAGCTAGCACTAGCAAACGAACGAAACGAAACGAACCCAATACAGAACATATCTTGATTTAATACACGACTCCCAAAACACGACCTATACACAAACCGAAGCTCTACCACTCACCCTGATATCCCATCCACTTCTCCAAAAACGCAATCCGACCCGACGAGTCCGAAATAGGTCCAACCCCCCACGAATCCCCCAACCACATAGTCGCCGGTGCCCATTCACTAGACGGGAAATGAGTGAGATTATGACCATTCGGGTTCCCAGTTCGGATAAAGTTCGCCCAGTACTGGACCATGATAGCCTCGACGGCATAATCTGCCTCATAGAAAGTCACGTTCAGGGAATCGCCATACGGGATGTTATTGAAGACAAAGTATAGTTCGCTGCCGTGGCCTGCAGCGCCGGAGTTCCCCGCCGCGTGCGTCCAGTAGTACGTGAAGACTTTACTGCGTGCGCCGCCGGCGTGCCAGTCCTTGGCCCACATCCAAGTCCCCACGCGACTGACATCGCGGTAGAAGGCGTTGGCGGAGGAGCTGGCTTGGGAGTCGTTGTGGGCTGGGTAGAGGTGGAAGAATTCAGAGGTGAGGTTGCCGAACATGGGGGCGAATTGTTGCTGGTAGGTGGTTGTGGTGAGGCCTGGGTTTTCGAGGGCTCCGGATTCGTCTTTGTTGTTTCCGGTGAGGATGGGCACGTCCAGGTGGCTGTTTAGACGGAGGGATTCGCCGTAGCCGTGGGGGAGGATGTAGCCGTCGATGACGGGGCGCCAGAGAGGAGGTTCCATGAAGGCGGAGTTGTTGGCGAAGGGGGTGTTGGCGAAGATGGTGTCGTCCATCATGTCCTTGTTGATGAGGGTGGTCATGGGTAGGGCGCGTAGTTCGGCGATCGAGGTGGCGTTGACTTGGGATAAGAAGGTGATGCCCTCGGCCTCGGCGGCGGATTTGGTGCGGTAGCTGGTGGCGGTACTGCCGGTCATCGGGTCATGAGGGCCTCGGGCGCCACTCTCGGAGATGATGCCCTGGATGCCCAGGTCTTTGGTCAAGGGGCTGTACATCATGTCCAGGGAACTGGCGGACCCGGCGGACTGGCCGCCCACGACGATGTGGTCTGGGTTTCCGCCGAATTGGGCGATGTTGTCCCGGACCCATTGGAGAGCGGCGAGCTGGTCCAGGAGGCCGTAGTTGCCGGAGCTGTTGTGGCCCGATTCGGCGGAGAGGTCGGGGTGGGCGAGAAAGCCAAAGGGGCCGAGACGGTAGTTGAAGTTGACGGCGACGATGTTCTGCATGGCGAGGCCCGAGGCTTCATAGGTGGTGACTTCACCGGACCCGACCTCGAAGCGACCGCCGTAGATGAAGACGTAGACGGGGAGTTGGTCGCCTGGTTGGGCCGTCGATGGCTTCCAGATGTTGAGATAGAGACAGTCTTCACTCACGGTGGGATCGGCGGAGGTGAAGAGAGTGGCTTCTCCGGCCAGCGCCGCACATTGAGGACCCCAGGTGGTGGCGTTGAGGACTCCGGTCCATTTGGCTGGGGCGGTTGGGGCTTTCCATCGCTGGGATCCCGAGGTTGGACCTCCAAAGGGAATGCCTTTGAACACGGTGACTCCGTCGCGGTACTCGGACGGGGCGCCTTGCACGGCTCCGTAGGCAGTATTGACAACAAGACTGGGGGTGGGGGAATCAGGGCAGGCAAGAAGCCCTACAATGCCCGTCAGACCGGCGAGGAGAGAATAAGAAGAAGAACGCATGCTTGGTTCAGAATGAGGGAATGAATGCGTGAGAGGGAAGATTCGCTGCCAGTTGCTGCTGCCTATATATTTGGCCGCCAGATTAGCACCAGCAGAGGTTATACTATACACTATCCTGGTAGTATCGAGACTGTAACGTGAAGGCCTGGTCCGCGGGGGTGGAGCGAACTCCGGTGGACCCTCTCTCCCAATCACTTTTCTTTCAGGAACTGGATAACGCAATCCCTGTGGCTAAGCTTCGGCATGCCAAACGCCATGGATAGGATATTAGCGCCAGGGGGATCTTCAATAGAGTATTTAGGACTCGGATGATACCGTGCACAGTCTCTGATGTCTTTTGATCATCCCGGTTCCGCCTTGATTCCTTGGGGCCTGCGCAGTAGCTTGGCTTTGCTTCTACTCTTGATTCTCCATCCTCCCACATTCTCGTGGACTGTCTTTCTCCCCCGAGTCGCTCTTTTCCAGGACATTCGTGGTGGCCAACGGCCATCTTCAACCGTCACCATGGTCATGTCCAAGTACATGGGAACGTATAACTACGAGCCCTCGTATCCAGCGGCAATCGTCTTTGCAGTTTTCTTCGGCATCACGACCTTGGCTCATGGGATCCAGTTGTTTTGGACTAAAACATGGTTCTTTGTGGCATTTTTCATTGGAGGTTTATGTACGTTCTTCCTACTACCTTCTACTGGCTTTCATTCCATTGACTCTCTTATCTTCCAGTTGAGGTCATCGGATATATTTCAGTGAGTCAGTCCGAGACCAGCTGCCCAGAATAAATACTAAGAGCGATACCCACTCTAGCGCGCAATCTCAGCAAACGAAGCCCCGAATTACAGCATCACCCCGGGAACAATCCAGACGGTCTTCATCCTCATCGCGCCGTCGTTATTCGCCGCCAGTATCTACATGGAACTAGGTCGTATCATTATCATGACCGGGGGTGAACAATATGCCATTGTGCGACCTAGCTGGATCACCAAGATCTTTCTCATCGGCGACGTTGTGTCTTTTGTTGCTCAAGCAGGCGGTCCGTTATACCTCCTTCCACCACCCATCCACCCATCAACTAACCATCCCAATCCCCAGGCGCCGCCTCTCTCGAAGACAGCTTCGAAAGCGGCGAACGAATGATCAAAATCGGCCTCGGGGTCCAAGTCTCCTTTTTCGGACTTTTCATGATCACCGCCGCCATCTTCCATTACCGCCTCCGACCCAACACCTCGCGGCTCATCCTGCCGAAAGTTCTCCCGTGGGAGAAACATATGCTGGTGCTCTATGGCACCAGTCTACTGATCTTTGTCCGGTCCATCTTCCGGTTGGCCGAGTACACAGGCGGGGAAAGTAGTCCCCTTCTGCAGCATGAATACTACGTGTATATTTTTGATGCCGTGTTGATGCTTTTCGTCATGGGCGTTTTTAATGCGTTTTATCCGGCCCAGATTAATGAGGCGTTGCGGGCGAGGCAGGTTGAGTTGGCGAATCTTTCGACGGCTAGTGAGGGGTGAGGTTATCTCTTGGGGGGGTTGTTACGTTGCTCTTGGATGAGTTTTTTCTTCTTCTCTTCGTCTTCTCTTTTATTTTCTTCTTCATTTCCTTCTTCTTTTCTTCTTCTTCTTCTTCTTCTCCTCCACCCACCTACATAGATATCTGATTCCGAGAGGGCCTGGGGGTATATTATATCATCATATACCATATTTTACATAGCATCAGTCTCTTACCCCCATCCAATTCTTAAAAAGAAAGTATACCACTCAGAGGTTCACACCCTATAAACCTATAAAACAATATACATACCTATATAATGATATAATTCCACCCTTTTCTACACCCACCCTCACTCCCTACTACGGCATATACTATACAACCATCTATCTATCCATCTTTATGTCCCAGAACCACACTGCAATTAATCATCATTTCTCCTCCCATTCATCACCTCAGCTGCTCTACGAAGAATAAATCCCCCTCACTAATTAATCCATAATCTGTGATAGATAGAAAACCATAATCCCAATCCTTGAGAAATCATATCAGAGAATCTAATTTTCTGATCTGATTTGATTTCAGATCGAATGCTATTTACTATTTACTACCTACTATTTAAGATTTTGGAGAGGTGGAGATTGTTGATCACGATTACTAAATAATATAAAATAATGATAGTGGGTATGGGAAATTTGTTACTAGCAGGTCTTGTTGTTAGTACTTAGTGGATGGGTGTGAGAAGGGTAGTAAGTATAATGTTCTTGCAGTGGGTAGTGGGGAGGAGATACTAGGATGGATTCCTTCTTGGTCATAGTAGCTTAAGGTATAGTTGGATGGTTTGTCGGGGTTTAATCCCATACTATGTTCCTGTGAATCATACTTGGGTTTATTGGACGGTAAGATCCAAGGGGAAATAAATGGGGGTTAAATGAAAAAAATACTATGTACAATATTCTTTGGAACAGCATTGCTGGTCCTGATCTGCTCTATTCGTCGTCTTCTATATCATCCACTATAGGAAACGTCAACAGGGCTGCCACACCCCCCAACCCATCCAGTCGTCTTCCACTCTCGTGGTCCGAGCTGAGCACCCGCACTTCGCCCCCCTCGATATCCCGCACCCGATCCACCAGCGACACCCAGCGTTTGCGCTCCGCCACGTCCTGCGACCGGAACAACCGATTGGAAATGATCAGCAAGCCGCCTCCGCGACCAACGGCACCCTGATCGACAGCTGATTCGACCTCGCGGGGTCCGTACGTCGCCTTGTTGGTTTCCTTGCGCAGCTGCTCGAGAAAGTCGTCCATGAGCCTGGTCTCCCGTGCATACTTGGTATCGGCGAGGATTGTCTTCACAGCCGGTGACTGCAATACCTCTGCTAACGAGTGGAGATACCCCGAGGCAGAGTGTACAACCACAATGCTGGGTAGGAGCCGTTTGAGTGCCGGCGTCGTAGTGGATGCCACCGACTGAATGTACTTTTGGAATCCAGCGGCCACGAAGCCGGGTGACGCCAGGAGGACAGGTCGGACGGTCTCGTTGCTGGTGAGGGCGGTCGAACTGGGGTTGAATTCGAGCTGGCGCAGCAGCGTATCGAGTGTAACCTGGAAGAACTTGGACATCCCCTTTCCCTTGTCAGCATCCTAACTTTCATACCCGGTAAGATATCCCCACCTTATCATGATCACCCCCACCATGTCGTTTCCTGGGCACCGACATTTCGACCTTTTGCTTGAGGATAGTCTGGAACTGTCCGATAAAGCAAATATGCGCCAGACCCTCCTGCATCACCACGGCCACGGCCTCGGCCCTCCGGTTTCCTCCTTCATCTACCGCATCCTTCAACATCTGCACTGCAATACTGTCCCATCCGACGCCCTCGCCATCCGCCCCGACCTCCTTCTCCAGTGTGAAATTCCGATTCAGCTCCAAATCGAGCGTATGGTGCTGTCCGATCTTCGTATGCGCCGTCTCGTTCACGATCGTCCCGCTGACATGCAGCTGCGAGCTCTGCGGGTCGAAGTCGAGGTTCTTGACGCGGATCTCCAGCATCAGGTGGACTCGCGCCGAGCTCGTGGATCCGGTCTCTTGGGTGGTGGTGACGCGACGGATGGCGCTGGCGCGGAGGAGATCGTTGGGTCGGATGAGGTTGTATGCGTGCCACTGCATCTATTAGACCATACCCTTGGCAGAGGATATAACCTACCATGTCTTCCGGCTCCTCGGGACACAGCGTCACCGTGCCGGAGGCATTATGCTCGATTTTGTTCTTGATTAGGCGCATTTTGCGGTGGTAATGTGTAGTGAGGATGGTTCAGCGCGGGGCAGTTTTCCTGTGTTTCGACAACTGTCAAATCGATAAACACACCTCTACCTCTCGTCACAATATATAAAGAATCACACACAACGTGTACGAATACCACCAACAATATGGCAAATAGACAGCCAGTCAATACTCAGCTCAGCTCAGCTCAGCTCTCTACGGATGAGATGCGGATGCGGGACACCTCCCAAAGCAGCCTAGCGTCTAGCGAGTGTGTCATCCGACGGACCGCCTCTTATCGATAAGAAAGCCCTAAGACCTAAGCCCTGGGTTGATTCTGGTGTTGATTCGGAGATAAGATCATCAGATACCGCAACTGCCGATGCTTGCCCCATCTACTACTACTAGGTATCTCTTGGATCATCTTCACCACAAACACTACTCCATAGTACAAGCAATATAAGTCAATAGGTTCACTAATCAATATACAGAGTATTAGATATGATGCCATGACCTCGGCTCGCACCCACCTCTTCCCCTCCCCTCCTATCGACCCCCTCGCCTCGTGGGAGAAGAGGAGACGGACGGATCGGCGTGGGGCGGACCAGCGATCAATCAATTCATTACCTACCTACCTACCTACCTACGCTAGGTACATGAAATCATTCGGCATGGGAGAGCTCCGGCGGGGACGGGGCCGTTTCTTTCTTTGCCGTGGGTATAAATTAGACCTTGCACGGCATTGTTCTTTAGCACTGGCATTTTCTTTTGGTTGTTTTCCTCATCTTGTCTTGTCTTCTTTCTTCTTCTTCTCGTTTTATCTTCTTTGAATTACTTAGGGATAGAGTAGAATATCTGCAGATTACTAGTACTAGTAGTACAAAATGGCTGCACTCTCCCTTCAATCGACCAGGAAGATGGTCTCGGGTTATGAGATTCCTGTTATTGGGTTTGGGGTGCGTGTTTCTCTTCCTCTTCCTTTTCCTCCTTCTCCTTAACTTTTCAATTCTACTTCATCTTTCTTTTTCTATCATTGGATAATGTATACTGATTAACTACTTATGGTCATGGTTATGGATATGTATAGGTCTACAAAACGTACTCCCCCCATCCCCCTCCCCATCCCATGCCATCCCTTCCCATCCCTTCCACCCCAACGAAACCCCAGGGCACGTCCATAACTAAACACCAAACTCGACAGTCCCCCCTCCCTAACAACAACCGTCACTCTCAAGGCCCTAGAAACCGGCTATAGACATGTACGTATCCCCTTCCCTCCCCTCTCCCGGCCAACCACCCCTCCCGACACCCAACATCTAACCGGCAAGCAGATCGACAGCGCAGCGCTCTACCACAACGAAGCGGAATGCGCCTCAGCAATCCACCTCTCCGGACTCCCGCGAGACCAAATCTTCTATACCTCCAAAGTACCCATTACGCACATGTCGTACGAGAAAGCCAAAGAGGCGATTGAGGAGAGTTTGCTGGCTGCGGAGAAGGGAATGTTGGGGTATATTGATCTGTATGTTTTCATCATATCCTTTCTTGCTTGCTTGCTTTCTTTCTTTCTACTTTCACCGGTCTATATATAATCTACGTTTATAGGGCAAACTAACTAATGAATGATCAATAATGGTAGAATGCTCCTCCACGCCCCCTACGGCGGCCGCGACGGTCGTCTCGGAGCCTGGCGCGCACTAGTCGAAGCCCAGAACGCAGGAAAAATCCGCTCCATCGGGGTCTCGAACTACGGGATTCGGCATCTGGAGGAATTGGAGGAGTATATTCAGACCAGTGGAGTCGGGGGGAAGATCTCAGTGGGCCAGTATGAGATTCATCCGTGGTGTGCGAGGGAGGATATTGTGGGGTGGTTGAAACAGCGGAATGTGGTGGTGGAGGCGTATTCGCCGTTGGTGCAGGCGAAGAGGATGAAGGAGCCGGTGTTGAGGGCGTTGGCGGAGAAGTATGGGAAGAGTGAGGCGCAGGTGTTGGTGAGGTGGAGTTTGCAGAAGGTGAGTTCATTCAATTCTCTGTGGAAGTAAGTAGGTGGAGGGAGAGGATTGGTGGTGCTAATGGTACTGGTAGGGATATGTTCCGCTGCCCAAGTCGGTCACCGAGTCGAGAATCGTGGAGAATTCGCAGGTGTTTGATTTTGAG
Source organism: Aspergillus sclerotiicarbonarius CBS 121057 (assembly GCA_003184635.1). Classification (NCBI taxonomy): domain Eukaryota; kingdom Fungi; phylum Ascomycota; class Eurotiomycetes; order Eurotiales; family Aspergillaceae; genus Aspergillus; species Aspergillus sclerotiicarbonarius. The sequence continues at coordinate 351,120 of KZ826343.1, read as the reverse complement.
CTGTCCGAGGAGGATATGATGCGCTTGCAGACGGTGGAATATTCCCCGGTTTGTTGGGATCCGGTGAGGGATTCGCGGTTGTAAGTGATGGATTGTGGGATTGGCTGTTTGTGAGATGAGTAAGAAGTACTGTATTTGTTAGTATTTGTTAGTATAGAGACTAGAGTGAGGTAGTCGATAAATCCAGAAGGTATGTATCTAAGATATCCGAACACTCCGTAGGCAGATGCAGCCATGCGGAGGGAGGATCCGCTCGGCACAACGTATCCCCGGCTACGCAGCCTCCTTCCGCATTCTCAACTATACTCTGCAAGCACAACAACCTTCCTCCCATGGCCCAACTAACACCATTCTCATGACCCCCCTGAGCTCTCCTCCAATGTCGACGCCCCAGCCGCAACGATCGCGTCCCATCGCCCATCATGCCCGACCCACCCAAGCGCATCATCCTAGAGAAATCTCGCACCGTGCGCCGCCGCTACCAGCGCAGCAATAAACGGTTCCAGTTCACGGCGTCGCAGATTGCGCGCATTGATCGCGAACAGGAGCGTGAGAAACGCGCCCAGCAGCTGCGCGACCGAGAGAAGAAACGGGTCGCTAATAAGAAGAAGAAGGCGGAGAAAGAGGCCAGGGCGCGCGACGAACGGAAACGCTTGGGTTTGCCGGATCCGAATGTGCCGTGTGTGCCGTCTAGTCAGCCGTTGCTGTTTAATTTTATAAAGAAGGGGGTGAGTCAGGAGGAGCGGGAGGGAGGGGATACAGAGGTGGATGGGGATGGCGATGGGAGTGAAGGGAGTACGGAGTTTGAGGAGTTTGATGATGTTCTTGGAGATTTGGAGGGGATTGATGACTCTGCAGTCGATGATATAGATTTGGGGGAAACGACCGAGGCGGATAGTGATGGGGGTGAGGCTAGGGATGAGTCTACAATCTGCGACGAGGTTAGAGGTGATGGTGATGGTAATGAGCAACAGGGGACTAGAGAAGAAGACGAGTTCTCAGACTGCTCGATCTTCTATGATGAAGATCTCATCAAAGAGACCGACACTATGACCGCGCCGAACCAGATTGCAGATACCAAACACCAGCCGGCAGCCACACCCACCGAATCGTTTCAAGATGACACAGCACTCTTGCTGGAAGAATTTGGCCACGAGTTCGACACGGATGAGGAATTCGAGCAGGCGCTGGTTGAGCTGGCTGCCGTGTGATCCGATGATTTATACTGGAGAATACTTCCGACCCGATGGCGATCCGGTCGGATACGCCTCGGCTCGGGAGGTATATGCTGCGGTTGCCTTCCCCGCTGGAATGCCGTCGATCCGACGGATTGCAAGGAATATGAGCTTTGGGGTTTCGGTGAGCTGGTAGTGGCTGTACGGAGCACAGAGGATGAGAGGGAACGATGGTGTGAAAAGATGTGAGGAAGCGTGCAACGTTGAGCCTCCCGTCAGGGCGGCATGACGTCGCTGCTTTAAGGTGCACATCCGATCGATCTTCTCCCGACACATCTCAGCTTCCTTTCCTCTCAACCTGACTACTCTTCATCAAAAACCATAACCATCATGCCTTTCACGACGGTCAATAACCATCAAATTGCGTACCACGACACCTACCCGGGCGGTGCCCCGGCTGGTGGTCTCACATTTGTGTTCGTGCACGGCCTAGGGTCGAGCTCGAATTACTACTTTCCCGTTCTCCCACATCTCTCAAACCACCGTTGCATTACGATGGACACATACGGTGCGGCCCGGTCCACCTACAATGGTGGCACGATATCTATTGCCTCGATCGCTGCAGATGTGGTCAGCGTACTGGACGCACTACATGTGCACAAGGCGGTGGCAGTCGGCCATTCGATGGGCGGCTTGGTTGTGACGCTCCTGGGCGCCGAATACCCAGATCGTGTGACCGGCGTGGTGGCCATCGGGCCTACTCATCCGTCAGAGAAACTGGCGGAGACGATGACCCAACGCAGCGAGACCGTGTCAACCGGTAAGTGACCGACCTTGGTGACGATTCGTGCTGACTTTGTAGATGGAATGGAACCCATGGCCAATAAGATCCCCAGGAACGCCACGGGGGCACGCAGCTCGCCTCTGGTCAAATCCTTCATCCGGGAGCTCATTATGGGCCAGAATCCTCAGGGATACGCGGCGCTCTGCCGGGCGATTGCCACGGCCCCGAAGATCAACTACTCGGCGGTCACGGCGCCGTTCCTGCTGATTGCAGGCGCGGAGGACAAGTCGGCGTCTATGGAGGGATGTGAATACATCCATGCGCGGGTGTCCAGTGAGAGGAAGCATATGGAGGTGCTTCAAGGAGTTGGACATTGGCACTGCGTGGAGGCGCCTGAGACGGTTGGACAGGCCATTGCCGATTTTGCGAATGTCAATATGCGCGAGACAACCTTTTGGTGATGTCTTGATTGGAGTTGGCTGGCTAAATTGGTTTTGATATGATTGTTCATTCTTCAAATTGTCATTGATATGATTGTTGTATTCTTGGAGGAGGTTATTACTATGATGTCCTATCTTGGAGATAGATGATACATTTTCTTATATTAATAAGAACATAATCTACCTCGCACATTATGCTACAAGTGACATGACTCTATGTCTACATAACTCCAAGACCCCACTCTAGGCAGTCCAGGACATGCCAGCTAGTCCAGAACTCAGGGGGGGGGGCGGTCAGTCCTGTCATTATATCAACATCAACATCCACGACTGCAGCACATAATCAACCCCACCCCACTCTACCTTCCCCCCCTCCCCCTCTTCTACCAAACCTATACAAAAATCCATAAAATAAATAAATAAATATGCATAATTCGCTTCACAATACATACAATACACAATACACAAATCCAACCATCCCCCATCCCACCACCCATAATACCCACCCCAACGCATACCCAAAAATCAACCCCCCATTTTCCCCTCCTACACCTTCCACTACACCTATGCCTGCGCCGGCGCCGGCGCCTTCACCAACTTAACATCATACTGCAACTCAAGACCAGCTTGAGGATCATCCTTGCGCGGCACAAAATCCACAATAAGCGAGTCCTTGACGGCAAACACGGAATCGTTGGTGAGGTATTTATCTTGGGAATCGAAGATTTGGGTGGTTAGGGGTTTGTAGTTTTCGTAGGTTGCCTGTGTAATTATTATTAGTATGGTTTTTTTTCATGGGTATGAGTGGAAAGCAAAGAGGGAGGGATGGATACGTACAATGATATGAATATGCGCTGGCCGGAACGGATGTCTATCCATGAGTTGGAGGAGTTTGCCTGCGGGTCCTGTTACACAAACACACCATATTAGCCCAGTCCCCTCTCACTTAACCCCCCTTCTTCATCCCCAGAGGGAAAAAATACATACCATCATCCGGAACCGGATACGGCGTCGGCCTCAGACAATAAAAACTATACCTGCCCTCGTCATCCGTGCGAAACTTCCCTCGGAGATTAAACTCCTCCTGCTCGGGATCCTGCTGCTCATACAACCCATTCGTGCTAGCCTGCCAGACCTCGACCGTTGCGCCGACCAGCGGCGTCTTGGTCTCGAAGTCAACCACGCGTCCATGCATGTAGGCCATTTCGCCGGGAATGGGCTTGGGAGGCGTGAGCACGATGTTGGCCCCGTTGGCCCGGAACGGCGTGTCGGCGCGGAAGAACGGGCCCAGGATGGCGGTCGCGGTGGGTGCGTCGGCGGCTTCGGAGGCGAGGGTGTAGGTTATTTCGTCAACCAAGCTGGGATTCTTTTGTTAGGGTGGGTGGTGGTTTGGGGAGGGGGCATACGATTCAAGTCCAATCACATCGCAGACAAGTTGTCCCTCGTTGCGCTTATCGTCGCTCATTTGACCCGCCCAGTTGAGGAGCTTCACCCCCGCCATCCACTCGTCCACGGTGAGCTCGTTCTCGCGCGCAAAGTCGTGGACGTGGCGGATTAGTCCCGTCATTAGTTGCCGGAAGCGCGGGGTCGTCTTGGGCCCCATGCTGGCGATGACGTTGTCGGTGAAGTGGGGGTCGAAGCGCGACATTTTGCTTTTTTGCTTCGCTTTGGGGGTTGAAAGGAGGGTGAGATAGGAGAGGGATAGAGGGATATGGGATAGAGGATAGAGGATAGGAGGGTGAGAAGTGAGAGATATGGAGGGAGGGGTAGTTATATAGTTCGATACTTGGATTGTTAATGGATGCCCCGGATTCGCTGCATCGGAAAGCCGGTGGTGCTGATTGGCGGTCGTCGGATGGCATCCGACTTCCCCGCACGGCATCGGAAGGCATCCACCCCACATTGCCTGACAGTTGCATCCATCCATACATACTAGTAGTACTATGTAGTGGTAGTTCATAATGTTCATGCATCATCTACGCTTCCCGTCGGACCCCGGCCCCGATCCCCGCCCCTTGGGATTCCTGCCCTGCGCCCATTCCGACGGCCACTGCTGCACCACCTGGCCCCGTTCCCAGATCTTGCCCATTCCCAACTTGCGCTCCACCACCACATCCACAAACTCCAACGGAACCATCTTCTCACCGTTGCCACCACCCTCACCACCAGAGACAACATCTATCCCCTCACTCAGAATAACCCCATTCTCACTCCTCCAAAACGGACACCCCGCCGCCAACGCCCTCTCCACATCCACATAAATCAACACCTGCGCATCCCGCCGCATCCCCGAAATCACCTTCCCTTTATCCCCATTCTCCATCTTCTGTCCCAACTGCCCAATCACCTCTTCCACTGCCGGCCCCGTCGCAAAATGCACCTGATTCCGTCCCATACAGCGCAACCCCCCCGACGCGACAATAGCCGGCCACGCGGAATGAAACGTCCCGTGGACCACCGTCCCCGGTAACTTATCTTTCTCCTCGAGGGAGAGTTTCTCCAGGAGATGGGTAGCCTCAACACTCTTGATACTGTGTCCTTGGGTCGCGCGGATAAGGTAATGTGTTGGGGTGGAGTCGGTGGTGCTGGCTGCTAGGGCGGCTGCTGTACATTCTTCTTTTGCGTCCGTTGACGCTGTAGATTCCTTCTCCTTTGTTTCCATATCCGTAGATTCACCAGATGTAGTTGTAGGGGGCGCATACAACAACGCAAACCGCTTCTTATCCGAACTCGCTACCGCCTCGACAACCTCGGGGAAGGTGACTTTTAAGGACTTGAGTTTTCGCCATGCGAGCTGTATCATCCCATTCGGGGCTTGTTCTTAGTCAGTGGTTCTTTTGTCAAGGAGGATAGTATGACGGGGGTGTTGGGAACGCGGAGGGGGGAGAGGGGCGCACCACGTCTGCGACGTTCGCGTAGCCCTGGGCGTCCATCTTCAGACCTTCTTTTTCGGCGGCATGGCGGAGAAGGAGGCTGAGGGCTTTGGAGACCGTGACGGCGCGGCTGGGAGGGGGGCGGGGTTTGGGAGGCATAGTGGGTGGTTGTGTAGTTGTGTTGTGAGGTGGGGGATAAGTGTGTGTTCGTGTTGTGGAGGAGATGAGGGGAAGGACTTTTCGGCGCGGAACTTTTTTGATGTCATCGGCGGGAGGCCCACTCAGTCTATCGAGTGTCTAGATACACGTAGTGGCGGTGGTATACTCTCTAAACAATTGTATATCTTATCTCTACTTCAAAAATTAATCCAATTACCATCGCGAATGGGTATAAAACACATCCACCCGAAATCATCCACCCAGGCTAGGGTAATCATCGATCGCAAATACAACTACACTCCGCCACCGGACACACCTTGTGTCGCGCAAACCACTCCCGCGCGTGATGCGCATGGAACCCATGATTACAATTAATACAAAACACAATAAACCGACGCATTAGCTCTGCCTCCGATGGGCGTCGGCGCTCACCCGCTGCAGCATCCGCCGCCACACACGCCTTGGACATCGGGTCCGGCGCCCCTAGCCAGAGCGTGCACACCCCGCATCGTGGCATGTGTCGTCCGCAGCGCGGACACACGGTACCCGACATGGCGGCACTTCCGAGCGGGTTGCCTGGGGTCGGGTGCACGACCTCGCCCGTGACGGAGGGGGCGAGTTGCGAGGAGGCGTCGTGCTGGGTGAGCGGACGCGTGCAGTAGTTGCAGGTCAGACTGACTTGCTGGCGGGGAGGGTCGATCAGTTTTCGCCCGTCCCAGGTCACGGCGAACTTGCGCGAGCCGACATCGAACCGCGCGCGCTCGAGTTGCAGTTTCCAGGCGTTGATTTGCTGGCGGTAGGTCTCGCGCCAGGATTCGAAGCGCGCACGGTCCGGGGACGTGTTGATGAAGCGTGGTACCGTGTGGCTCATGGCCAGTACAGCCGTTTGAATGTCGTGGAATTTGTTGATGTAGGATTGGAAGAGGTCCATGGCCGAGTGGTTGAGTCCGGTGAGGAGAATGCCTTCGACGTCGCCTTGTTGGATCGCGGAGCTGGTTGTTGCGTGGAGGTAATGGGTGAGGTCGTCGTCTGGGAGCCAGCGTAGGGCCACCTCGATCCGGTATCTCAGAGGGAGGGTGGTTTCTTGGATGATGGAGCGCCAGTCACCCTTGCTCACGAGGGCGAGGATGGCTCGCGCGTACGGGTCGGTGAGCTCCTTGGCGATTTCAGCACAGGTCTCCTCCCAGTCGGAGTCGGTGTCGCCTTTCGCGGCGCCCGCGATGGCCATGGCGAGAAGCTTATGGGCCTGGGTTGGCTCATGGCTTCGTAATGCCAGGTAAGCGAGCTTGGGTTCGTCTTGGAAGATGGCCAATGCAGCGGCCTTGGTGTGCTGCTTGTCGGCGGACAGCGTTTTGACAAGCTCCTCGAGTTCTCGGTGAGATTGCGCCGCGCCGCATAGTTGCAGGCACAGCCGGCGGTGTTCGGCGTACTCGGTCTCGCAGCCTTTGGTTTCGGGGAGGTTGAGATCCTGGACCAGCTCTAAGATGGTTTCGTGGATGTCGACGGCTGCGTTGTGGCCCACTCGTCGGTCCTCCAGACTCTCTCCTGGTACCGTCAGTCATGCACGTTCGTATGAGGATAGGCCGTACCCAAGTCATTGGTCCAAACATCGTAGATGCCCAGGTAATTCAGGTCCAGCCCGTTGATGATCATGGACTCGTTGCTAGAGTCGGAGCGTGCGCCTGACAGGTCAGCATGGTTCGTGAAACGCCGGCAGTACTTACGTTCAACCCAGTCCCAGAAGCCTTGCAGCCATGGATCATCGGAAAGAATCTTCCTATTCCGTGCCTCGTCGAACAGATAGCCTTCTTTGCAGCGGAGCCGATTCACCGACAGTAGAGTCAGCGCATCCTCCACAGGCAGCCGACTCCCCAGAGTCCCCAGCGACAAGGCATGTTCTCTCGCCTCGCGGCTTGACAAAGGAGTCGCCGGTCGATTGGCCCGGCGTCCTTTCTGCGAAGCAGTCCCGTTCTCGTCAGACACTCGTTCACGGACGTCTTCCACCACCTTGGAGATGCTCGATCCCTGACTGGACGGTGGAGTAATCATTCTAAAGTCAGAGCCCTCATCAGAAGATCCCCAGATCAGGGCGCCCTGCGACGAGAGTCGCACCGGAGGCGCTGGAGGCTTGGCCGTGAGGATATTTATTTCGTCGTTCCCAGAAATCGTGATCGCACTAGGCTCATTCCCCGGGCTCATGTTGAGGAAATCAAACGCCACAACCCTATCCTTCTCATCATACCCTCGAGAAGGATGGTTGTAGGGCGTGACCACATCCCGGACGTACTTGGTGTAGATCTGCTCGGGGTAGTTCCTTGTGGAGCCCTGCCCAAGAGTCTCATCCATGGACGAACGCATCTCCTCATCCAGATACTCCTTGACAATGTCGTAGGTTTTGAAGTGTCCCGTGTTCGAGAGCACACCCAAACAACCCCTCTTGGTCCTCGAGAACCGCAGACTCCAAATCGTTGACTTGGGCGCAATGACATTTCCAAACTCGAGCGAGGGTCCCAGCTGCCCCGTCTCCATGGCATTCGGCCCAACCGCCGGGGTAATGAAGCGCGACCCAATGCGCCGATCCCAGATGCAGATAGTCGGATCATTAGTCGCCTGACAAGAGGCGATATAATTCTGATCGAGCCAGTCGATGGCCACATTATGCACACAGCGAGTGGGGAATTGCAGCGACGGGTTTCCAGGGCCCTCTGAAACCATTAACATACATCCCATCGCGTTGATAGAGAAAGAAACAAACCTCGCAGATCATAGATGCGAACAAACTGTCCCTTCACCCCAGTGACCAGGGTATCCGGCTGATCCGTAAAGAACTTGACACTGGTAATGGGCTCCGAGCTGGCCAATTTCCTCAACGGCTCGACGAACCCCTTGACAGCCTTGCTGGCCAACCGCTGATTCACGTCCCAGATATTGAGACAGAAATCATTGCGGACCCGATCCAGCCCCGCGGCCAACAACCCATGCGTACTAAACGCCACCGCATTGCAATACCGCTGATGCCGAATCGGAAACGAGAACGATTCCTGAGTCTCGCTATTCATGCGCAGAATCGTCGCATCACCCGACGACTGGCCCACCGCGACCAACGACTCATCGACGGGCGACCAATCGAAGGCCCGAAACGCAGGCACCTTGGTATGCGTCGACAGGACGTCCTGTTCCAACCTCCGCCCGCCATCAAACGAGGTGGCCTTGCACAGCCGGAAAGCCTTCCCGGTCACGTCAACAGACAGAAAGCGTTGTTCTGCTGTAGTGGAGGTCGGGGACCAACGGATTGCCTTTTCCATTTTTCTCCAAATATTATTATTTTTTTTTAATTATTTCTTATTTTTTTCTTTTTTCTTTTCTTTTTTTCTGATGTATCCGGTTTCTGATTCACCCCTGTGCTTTTGTGCTGCCGTCGCCGATGCGACTGGTCACCACTTTCGAACTGATTTCAGCCGCTGCAATCTGATCCGTCACCGGCGGCGGCCCATTGGCTGTGGGTAACTGTCAGTGCGCATCAGCCCCCAAGAATTCGGTAAGCGGGTGTCCTAGACATTCATGTCGCAGATACGGAGTGGTTTTACTGTCGAAGTAGTAAGGTAACTAAGTAGTAGTTCGCAGCTTGGCTTGGTTGGATGTCCGGCGCGCGTCATGGGACTAGCCACGCCCTGATTGGCTCCGTCGGGGGAGCTTGCGGCCCGATAGATGATCCGCTATCACTTTTTCTTTCTTCCCTACTAAGTACTTACTCATTACTCACTGTACACTCTCCTCCTCCCTCCCATCCTTTCAACAATATTATACCAACCGGAGCACGTGAACTTCTACTCAACATGCCCCGCGAATTCGCCCCCGCCCCAACGGGCGCAAACCGCGTCCCGAAGCGCAAAAACCGGGACTTTGACACCGACACCACCACCACCACCACCACCACCACCACCACCCACACCCACACCACCACGCACGCCCACGACCAAGATGCCCAACCCAGCCGGAAAAAAATCCACCTCCCTAAAAAAGAACACAAATACCCCTCCGTCAACGAACTCAAGAAACGCATTCGCGATGTGAAACGACTCCTCAACAAGACGGATTTACCGGCTGATGCGCGCATCGTTCAGGAACGAGCGCTCTCCGGGTACGAGAAGGATCTGGAGGATGAGTTGAAGAGAAGGGATCGGTCGAAGATGATTAAGAAGTATCATTTTGTGAGGTTTTTGGGTATGTTTCTCTCTCTCTCTTCCATTTATTTATACCAGGGCTGTGCGCGGTCTTGGTTGGTTCTTCTTTCGGAGAGATCTGGGATTATTCGATCAAGAAAACAAAACGCTAATTACATATGTGTGTGGGAACGAATAGACCGCAAAACCGCCAGCAAAGAAATCACCCGTCTGACGCGCCTTCAAAAAGACCTCACCTCATCCTCATCCTCGTCCTCCGAGAAAGAACGAAAAATGGCTTCTCTGGCAGAGAAACTCCACGTAGCCAAGGTCAATCTCAACTATACCATCTACTATCCGCTGTCGGAGAAGTATATTGCTCTGTATGCGGAGCAGAAGAAGAAGACGACAGGGAAGGAGGATGGAGGAGAGGAGGATGGGGATGCGCGGGTTGGGCAGGTTCATGCGACGGTTGCGGAGAAGCCGGGGATGTGGCATGTTGTGGAGAAGTGTATGGAGGAGGGGACGTTGGAGGAGTTGAGGGATGGAAAGGTGGAGTTTGAGGTTGAGGGTGGGGATGTGGTGGGGGAGAATAAGAAGAAGGGTGCTTCGCTGGGAGAGAACAAGAAGAAGAAGACGGGTGCAGTGAAGGAGGGGAAGAAGAGTGCTGCAGTCAAGGAAGTCAAGAAGAGTGAGAAGAGTTGGGAGCGCGTGGAATCCGGACGGAGTGAGAGGTCGAAGAGGAGAGCCGCGGCGAGAGAAGACTACGCGATGCGCAACGCAGGCAAGGATGACGGCGAGGAGAGTGACGGAGGGTTCTTTGAGATGTGAATTGTCCAGCTGGGCGGTTCGCGTGACGCATTTTCAGGAGTTCGTGTTTGTCTGTCTGTCTTTCGGGCTTTTGTGGAACAGTGTACGGCTATGCCATCATACGATACCCAATGTCAATTGTTTCGGTCATAGATTACAGCGATGCAAAGAACAGTTCGGATCTAAATCATTGTGGATACAACTCGGCTGCACCCTTCTAGGTAAAGTAGATGAACGAGAAATACACGATTGTGGGCAGATGCCTCACGGAATACCCAGGTCAAAGAATGCAGACAAGTGACTGGCACTTATCAAATCATCATGTCATATCTCGTAGCATTCACTCGTCAGAGCGATGCTCAATTCAGCGTGTCAGCATCGGTCTCTTCCACTGTCTGTGTGAGTCCGCTGCGTACATGCTGACAGGTTTCCAGAACCTGTAACAAAACACAAAAACGAGTGATCGCTCAGGCAATTGCTCGATTGCAAAACAAACCGATGAGTAGTCACTACATGACGCTGCAGCCTCCGGTGCCGCCGCCGCCTTCGGTGTGTCGTCGTCTTCCAGCTCCAAGTGCTGGGGCCCCGAGACCACCATAAGGGGCATCCTCATCGTCGTCGTTGTAAATTCTCTCTGCTTCACGCGCTCGGCGTCGTCTTCGCCTCACCCCCGCTCCTGGTGCGCCTGCTTCTTCCGTTGCCATCATGTATTCGGCCCATTTGCGATCCAGCCGACTCGCGGCTACCAGGTCGCCACGGAGGACTCGCTTGTTGTGCTCATCCACCGTCATCTGCCAGCCATAGAAGCACTTGAGATGGATGATTTCATTGGGGTACACGGGCGGCGGCGGTGGAGGGGTGATTGAGGAAGCGATCACGGTCGTGGACTGACCCGGGTCGACCGCGTGAGTGACAACCGAGACAGATTGCATCGACTTGCGAGTGGCGCGCGGAAGATACGCGTTGCTGGAAAGGACCTCCCTGACACCAGCCCAGGTCACGTTAGCGCAGTCGAAGACGACGAGACGCAAGCCAATCCGAGGCAGGTTCTCGTCGTAGCCGCGTCGGCGCACGCGGAAGCTGGCCTCCATCAAGGTCAAGTCGGATACTCGCGTGTTGTCCATCTCCACAGAGCGAAGCGAGGGGCAGTTCTTCATGATCTGTAAGGTACCAATGTCGCCGATGCTTTCGCAATAGCTGATGTTCAGGTGCTCCAGGCGCGCGGCGCACGGGGACTTGGCAAGCTCGATAAGCGTGTTGTTCGAAAGCCTCTCCATATCTTCCAGGTCGAGATGGGTCAGGTGAGGGGTGGTCCGGATTACGGCCATAACGGATTCGTCGGTAAGCTCGGAGCATTGCGAAAGTTGCAGGCCTTGGAGTTCTGGCACATTGTGAGCGAGACTCTTCACCCCGTCGTCTGTCAACTCGGTGCACTGGTGGATGTCGAGGTGTTTCAACCGCCGGGGAGGGACAATCGCTCGTTCCTCAAGGAGATCCATTTCCGGGTCAATGCCATGCATCAGAGCCTTGAGGCACGCGTCTGTTAGCTCGGTGCGGCTCATGATCAAGCGCTCCAGAGTATTACGCTCGTACACGTCCACGGCGAATTCGACGTCATCGAACCCACGGATTTCACTCGCGCGGAGGTCCTTCAACTTTTCACAGGCTCTCACGATCTTCTTTAGTCCAGAGGCATCGATGCCGGTGCACCAGGACACGTTCAGAATTTCGAGCTGTGGGCAGGATTGTGCGATAATCTTCATAGCAGAGTTGCTAACAGACGACAATCCGGAAAAGTTGATGTACTGAAGGCGGGGATTTCGCAGGAGGAAATAGTGAACTGAAGATTTGTCGATGCGACATCCCTCCAGCGAAAAGTTGACCAAGTTCCGGCACAAGTCGGTGATGCGGTCCCCCTCGGTTTGCCATTTGTCCTTCAATTGGATGCATCCGCGGAGATTGAGGTCGCGAACAAACGGCCCGCCGGCTGTAATGAGCTTCACCAGACCATCGCTCGGGATCTCGCGGTAGTAGTCGGTGGTGTCAACCTCGGTCCACAGCTGTCCATCATAACACATTTTATTCCATGTCTTGGAGACGGCGGCGCAACGGACAATCTCCTTCGGAGTCAGGTACTGGAAGATCCGCATCTTCAGCTCGTCGGGCATATTTCCCCAGAAATCAAAGACCCGCTTGGGCTTCGGGGTCGACCGTGCAGTGGCAGCTTCGTCAACCGCGTCCATTCCCAACGGGGACCCGCGAGATCCCGGTCGCAAGTCAGTGGGCAGGGGAACTGTGCGCGAGTGGGCAGCATTGGGGGAATCAGAGCCGACGAGACGGATTCGGGCATTGCCATCACAATCTGCCGGAAAGCCAGAGCCGGGGGTTATCGGGCGGGCGTTCAATCCACCATAGAGTTGAGATGTGCTTCCATTGCCCAGACAAGGGGTATATGCCGACTGCGAGAGCGACACACAGGACAAAGATGCTTTACCATCCCGACGGTATCCCGTGGAATGGGACCGACCCCGTCTGGTCAAGCTAGGGCTGGACGAGATACGTTGAAGACTCTGCAACAACTTGTGACGTCCCTTGAGTTTCGGCGGCTGTTCCAAAGGAATCTGGCCGGTCGAAGAAGCCGGGCTCACCGGCGAGGCCGCCTCAGGTGAAGCCCGGATTTCATCAGGGTATGCGGTAGCCATGACGGAATGGCGGTCTCGACCGGAATCCTCAAGTCCAACAATTTCTCAACACTCGTCAGATGGTTCGAAGAGGAGTGATCGTGCGATGTGATATCGTAGACGGCTAGACAGTTCGCCAGGAATGGTCTGTGTTGGCGGCGAGCGCAGGCGGAATTCTAGACGGCCATAGTGAAGCTAACCAGCCTTCCGCAAGTATTGTTGTCGAGTCTGAATAACACACCCAATCAACGCCGGACCCCGTGACCGCGGATGAACACTGAGGAGAGAAAAAAGGGCAAGGGAAGTTCGAGTAGTGAAGAAACCAAATGGAGAATAAGGGTCAGCAGGGCAGACAAACAAGCGACAGGTCGTGTCTTTCGGCTAAGGACCGTTAAGATGGTACCATGGGACTGAGACCGCGTAACCCCGGGGAACTGACTGGCAGCACTGCGGGTGCCGGCACAGGCTTGGACTGCAAAGTAAGGCACTGGTTTTGCAGACGTCACCGAAGCATCATCCACAGCTGTCGACAAAGAAAAGAGCAAACCCACTGGCGATGCAAACGGGGAGTGAGTCTGCAGGAGAGCGAGGAGCCAAGATAATAATGAGAGAGGAAAGAAGCGAGAAGGGGGGAATCACGTAAGGCAGGCTGGCAGGGTCAGGCGACAGCCAGTTACCGGACAGGACTGGTGGGTGAGCCACAGCGTGTCAATCAATGGCGGATGGTGTGCATGGGTGTGCATGGATTGCATGGCCACAGCAAGAATGGAGGATTGGCGGAGAGCTGAAGAGACCGGCCCATTCACAGTGTTCCTAGTGGTAGGCATCCGAATAATACCGTACCTCCGTACCTGTCGGTAACCCCACAGGCTTATCGAGGCACTTATCGCTGCCCCACTTGGCGGGCGGTGGCGGTTCCGGCGGAGTCACCGCGTTCTGGCCATACCTTCCATACCGTCCTCCACAAGTCCAGAGATCGGCTGAATGCCCTCTGCTATTGGGACAGGGCGATATCTCGACGGGGTAGAAAGATAAGGGGAATGGCCGCATGAGAACGTCAGTCAGAGGGTCAAATCAGCCGATCCGTAGGTTCAAGATAAGGATGGGCAGACGGTACGATCCGTACGTCAAGCCCGAATCGGTAAATGCCTCGTCTTACATTTACGGCGTACTCAGTACTCAGTCGAGTGGAGGCTGAGTACTTCCTTGTTCCTTGTCACTCGTTACCTTGTCTGGATGCAGCAGCCAGCAGGGAGCCAGCACACCACTAGACACCTGGATTCTGCCATCACCAGACTGCCTCCAAATCAAACAAACACAAAGCCCAGAACACAGAGATCTCGCACAAGTAGCCTACTCAAAGCAACGCTCTCAACCTCGGCATCTCTACAGTCTACACAGTACTCCCCAGCACACAGCAAAGAGAAAGAGTGGAGGAACCCTCTCCCCAACCCAATCATGTCTCCCATCCCCAGCAGTCTCCAACCCCACCAAAAAACCCACCAAGCAGAGCCCAGAACAATCGTCCAAGCCATGGTACGCCCAAGGGCCAAAGTCACCGCCCACCCGGCCACCACCACTCAACGGACATTGTTCCTGGTCGATTCTCCTCGGGTAATCCAATGAGATTGCAATTCGTTGCTCCTCTGTGGCTAAGACAGACATGAACCAGATTGTTTGTTAGTTGAGTACTCCGTAGGTAGGTACACGGTGGGTGCGGGTTGTCGCCTCTGCCCTCGACGCCACCGCGATAGTTACCAGCGGGCCTGTACGCAGTACTGGGGTGAATTATTTACGCTCGTAGAATTATTATTATTCATACCGCTTAGTTTATGGAGACTATTATTTACTAGTTCCTAGTCACTAGTTAGTTCCTCCCTAAGTACTATAGTTATCTACTGGTCAGAAAATCCCAGATCTAACCCCAAACTAAAAAGGATAAAGTATTCCCCCAGCTAAGGAAATACTAAAAACTAAACCAGCGATCTGAGCCCCCTCCCCCCCCCGTTCCTCCATTCATCGCTCTTGTCGAGTGGATGTATACGTACCTGACACCGACAAACTGACAGCTGCCAAGCCCGACGGCCGAGGTCCCAAACAGGCAAGGTAAGCTAAGGCAGCCATGGATGATGGATGGATCCATCATTCAGGCTGTCACATGGCGAATGGTCCGATTCTAGACCTGTCTACTATTTTACTATTTATTATCTATCTATCTACTATCTTGGGCGACGAGTCGAGTCCGTGTAAGGGATAACCACACTATGGCCGACCGGCTGTTGCCATGTTCGTTCAGTGAGAATATCTGTCACTCAAGGAGGTGGCGGGAATCAGGCATGATCTCATGGCGCATCACGCACGCATCGCATCGTTGCTGGACGCCACAATCCTGGGCGTACGAGCCATACTTACCTCCTACAGGCTACTTAAGTAGCACATACGGAGACGGCTACCCTTTTGATTCGGGGCGCTGATTTCCCCGCTTCACCCCGCAATTGATGCCCAGATCCTCCATGTGGTCGGCCGTTGTGGAAAGTTACCAGATAACTTGCATGCTGGGCTGGTCGTCTCGATTCGTGCCCGCTTATTCTAACCGCAGTTGACTACGGAGCAATGGGGTATGAATTTCATATGCATGCTGTCAATTCCCTGGCCATGCCTGGAATCAAAACTGGTCCGAGTAAATGCAAACATCTAGCCAAAAGAGCAACAAGATGACGATGGGGTATCTCAGCCTCCTAATCCTCTATACAAACGACCCACGGGCCTCCGGTCTGTTCAAGATCCTTTGCAATGCCACCTCCGCACCATAGGTCCCAATCCCATTGGGCCCATTCCACCCATCCTGCTCGGCCCGTTTGGATCGTTTCTAATCGTAAGTGCCATCACATCCTGAGTCATCCGATACGCTGCTCGTCATGACAGCTTGATTCCAGTCCAAGAAAGAAGACCCAAGCGACTCTGCGTCTCGCCCTCAAGACGCCAATATATGAAAATGCTTTCGGTGACTATAACATCCAATGTCCTATGTCGCGGTGCGTTCTATCGTCCAGTCGTGTACTCAGCTGTCGATCATCCAGGGGTGTTCCAACACCTCGCTGATGGTCAACCGGTTGTCAACATCCCGGTCCAGCATCCGCCGGATCAGGTCGATGCAATCCTCGGAAAAGGGCAGGAATGGCACGCGGAGGGGATGGTCCAAGATTTCGTCGACGTTGTAGAAGGGGTTCTCTTTGTAGACGATGGTGTAGAGCAAAATGCCAAGGGCCCAAATATCCTGCTCCTTGCCTCGGTAGGATTTGCCTTGAAGGACCTCGGGTGCCGCGTAGTCTTCCAACAGTCAGCTTACCGAACGATCAAGGGAACCCGTGGGAACTCACCAATTGTGCCCACAAAAACATCAAAGGGCCCGTTCTTGATGTAGGCGGCACTTCCAAAGTCGATCAGCTTGATCCGACCTTCACCGTCCAAAATCACGTTCTCATCCTTGATGTCGCGATGCACAACCAACGCCTTCGTGTGGAGATGGTGGATGGCGTCCACAACCTGCTTGAAAATGTTCCGGCATTCGGCCTCATCCATGTTGGCTTTCAGCTCAATATAATCAAAAAGATCCATTCCCGGAAGCCCATGCGGCGTCATCTCGATGTAGTAATTGACGTCGTCCTCGAAAAACCCTTCCATCTCCACGATATTGGGATGTTTCAACCCGTCCCGCCGAAGATAGTCCAGAACGTGAATTTCCAACGGGACGGTTCCTAGGCGACGATCCCGGGTCCATGTGTCGACAAGAATTCGCTTCTTCGTAACGTACTTCAGGACCATTTTCTTCGTCGGGATTTTCTTCATGCGCGCAAGCTTGACTTCTCCGTAGGCTCCCTGACCCATCTCCTCCAGGATCACGTAGTCGGTGATGGTTCGTTTCTTTGGCGTCTCTTTGGCACCCGCGGGTTTCACTTCAGGCACCGGCTGCACCGGCTTGTCGGTTAGCGGTTGTGAGGCCGCCTCACTGAGTTGCTGGCTCAAAGTAGAAGTCGGTATGTGCGTCTCGACCGACGTTCGCTCTGTGCCGATGGGATGCGGTGTGGAAGACGTTGTCGAAGGCAGATTCGACACAGAAGTGGAAGATGGGCTTTCGGCCCCGGACGGCGGAGAAGGGAAGCTTGTTGCCGGCGGTGCGGAGTGAATATGCCTGGAGTAACTCACCCACAGTGCGTAGACAAGCTCTGTGACAGCCTCAAACTCCGAGTCGCCTTGATCTCCCGAAGTGGCATCCTCTCGTGGTTTCGGGAACATTGTGCCGCTCTTTGCCACACGCATTTGGACATCTACTGAAATCGACGAGCCATCGCGGTGAAGCGCAGCCAAACCAGAAGGTTCTAGGAAGACCGAGGCCACGTTGGACTTGCCATCCCGGAGGATAGACAGGGTTCGTGCCCTCCGGAAGCTGGGCTCGGAGATCACAAGACCGTCAACCAGGGGGACCCTCTCCTCCTCAGTGAGCACGTTGAGCAAGCTGTCGAACCCAGGGATCAAATCGTTCACGTGGAGCCCCTCCGGTCGCTCATGGCCAAAGAGTGCCGAACAAAACACCGAATTGGAACTGACAATTTTCAAAGTTGAAGATGATAGCACCATCATGCCGGCAACATGAGGAAAGCTAGAGATCCGAAGGCTCCTGGGACTCTCGCCCTTGGAAATAGTGGATGGCATGCAAATACCAGCTGACGTCCGGGTGGCAAAGTACTTGGTCTCGGTGATCTTCGCTAGGCCTCGATCGATCGGAGATTCCAGGCATTCTGGTGGAAGATGGGGAAGCAGCTCCGTGATCCGTTCCCCGGGCTTTGCCGCTCCCTGGCCCCAGATTTTGTCGACATCCCCCGTGGCATCTGCGATATTCCACGATTCGTCGCAGCGAACAAACGCCACATTCTCCTGGATTTCCTCCAGGACCCAGATCAAACCGCCCCGCTTTTCCATTACCCAAATGCTGGCAGCCCCCTTTTTACCATCGCGCTTCTCGATGGGTACCACATCTCCGCACAGGAGAACACCACGGGACTTGGTCGCCGGATGATTCAGTTGCCGAGTGCTCGAGCCGTATCCGTCGTCGGTCTGTGCCCTCCTCGGAGCTCTTGATCGAGACGGGGGCTTGCTGAGCAGCTGCGCTGTTACACCATTGCCCATCCCCATTGATTTGGGATTCACGGCCTTGAGACGGGCTTTATCCGGCGAAGACTGGAGCCTGGCTGCGGCATCAGTGGCGGGGTCCCGCAGCTTAGACTCAACCCACTGCCGGCGGTCTTTCTGTACAACTTCTAGGATACTTAGTTTGCGGAGCTCCGCTTGTGTGACCCCGAAGATAAGACAGGAGATGTCATTCGCTGCCAAGATGGTCCACGGTTCATGCGACTCGGTCCTGAACACGGCTTGTGACGCGGGTGTCCACTTGCTGCTGTGCGTGTGTAGGACAGGAACCGGGAAGCCGTATCCTAGAGTGGAGGTGCTGGTGGGTGATAAGGGATCCGTGGTGGTGTAGGGTGCTAGAGTCTCCATCAGCTTGCCCTGGACAGCAATAGAGCCGGCCTCGGTATAAGTACGTTTTTTAATGCTTACGCGCCTGGGATAGGGCCTCATGTCCGTCCGAAGAGGGGATGGCAGGTCGTCCGATGCGGGACCGGACGAGCGCAAGGCATCTAGCGAAGCATGCTCCTGGGCCGTCTCCTTGAACTGATCCGAGGCAAGCTGGGGCTCAGCAAATGCTCTTTCGAAAATGTTTACGCTGTCCACATCGGCAGGGCCGGTCACCGGCCCCCGCGAAAGACCAGCGTAGTTGTAGCGGTCCTCTCTCCCCGAAACGTTAGTGCGTGAGAAGAAATCCACCACACTTTGGGTATCAGGGTCTCCACCAAAACGAGCCTGGGCGCTAGTAAGCCCCGAACTGTTGCTGGTAGTCCAGCCAAAGCGGTCGCGCATGAAATCTATAGACCTCTTCAGGATGTTATGTCGATTATTAAGTAGTTCCTCGGACTGCTGTGCGAAGGAGAACGAGTGGAGTGATTCGCAAGGGAAACGATGAAGATCTTCTAGGGTGCCAAACTCCTCGGTCGATGGCAGGCGTGTGGGATGGGCTCTGGTCGAAGAAGTGGAACGTGGTGAGGGTGAGTGACTACGTGAGGTCATAGGTGCGAGCGATGAGGCAGACATGTTCGGAAGGGTAAAGACTCGTGATGGCTGTTGACGTATGCGATCTAGACCAGATGGGCCAAGTCCATGTTCATGATCCAGCAGAGAAGACCTGCAGAAGAGAAATAGAAAAATTCCTTTCAGTTCCTGGCCTGCGTGTTTTGCGCTAATGCATATATAATCCCAATGCAAGGAGGGCTCCTCCATCGGCCACTTACCTTGAAAGGTGATCGTACCCCGATGAAAGGGTCTCCGCCGAGTATCTCATCGAATCCTCCGTTTGCCCCGAGAGACGTCTCATAAAAGGGTCCGACTCGGGCGACGTGGAAAGGGGTCCCACGGGGGACGACAATGGACTTGGTTCACCTGGATGGAAACGATTCTTGTTAGCTTCTGGCTACCGACATCCCTTTGCTCCCTCGCTGGTGATATCATTCGCTTTCCTGCCTTCCCGAATGCACCCCTCAGCAATGTGGAATGAAGTGGCTGACTTGTCCCGAGATGCATATCCAAATATGTGGGTAAACGGTCTGGAAAGCCCGACCAGGATTCCCAGATTGGACAACCACCACGAATCAACACAGTCGCGGTTCGCCTGCAGCTTCAGTCGCCCGGTGTATAACCTATCGAATACGCTTCTCGGAGCCAACAACTGTGCCGACTGGGTACGCTAGGGGATGCAGAGGAAACGGTGACGATCAAGGAGAAGATCAAGGAGAAGGAAGCAGCACGACTAACCATCGGGATTATATGAAGCAGTACCCATATTTTCCCAAGTAGGCGAGGGCGTAGGAACCAGCACCGACCGGACCGATTGAAAACAAGCGGTTCAAATCGGCGCAACTCGAATGACGGGAGAAAAAGAGGGCTAGGAAAGAATGACGGCGAGGTTTATTGCTACATGGGATAACAGGACGTTAACCATCCAAGGTTGTCTGTCTGGCGAGTTCCGCAGATCTCGTCTTTCTGCCTCCCTTGGTTATTATATAGGAATTTTCTTCTTCGGATTGTCTTTTTTTTCTTTGCAGACCGGTGCGTTGGGAATTCACGAGTTACTGCGAGGGGGAGATTAACCAAGACCTCCTGCTTGCCGGGATCCTAATGAGTCAATGCACTGGATGAGACAAACGAGTCTTGCAGTGAGTCGGTCGGTCAGTCCGTCCGTCGGCGCAGTGAAGGTGGGAGAAAAAAGGCTGTCAGCGGGTTGCGGGCGGGAACGCGAGAGGGCAGCTGCCTCGTGAGGTCACAGGTACCATACGGTTGCGAAGGAGGCGTAGCACGCGGGGAGGGAGGGACAAGGAAGCTGGAGAAAGCCTAACGGAGAGGGGTGTCTCTTGTTGGTCAGAATTAGTCACAGGGAGGCCAATGGCCTGCACAAGAAAAGGATGTTGCAGTGGCGGGTGGTAGAGGGTAAGGAGGTGAGGTCGGCGCCGGTACTGCGAACCGACAAATGTGGTCAGAGGGGGAAGGAAATGGTCTCCAAAGGACGCTTGGATTGAGAAAGGGATGCGCCGTAGAAAAAATTGTAGAAGCGAGTCGCAGTAGGCTGTGGTGGGTAATTGTGGGGACCGCAGGAAGTGAAGATGTTGACGATGTCTGGAGGGATGGATGACGTCCTGTTGTGGTCTGTGGTTTGTGGTTGGGGGGGGAAGTAAAGGACTAAGGAGTGAGTTCCAGTCCGACGGCAGTTTCAGATCCTCGAGCTCCCTTTTATGATTCTGATCCGGTCTTGCAGCTCCACGCACGAGGAGCAAGCTGTCAGAGAAGCCCCGGCTGGACTTGGGAAATCGATATGGACGATCAGATCCAACTCAGCCAGCCCGCGGCGATACTTTGCCAGTCCTCCGTAGTTCGGGGTCGATTTTGGGTGGTACGGCACGGTCGGCGAAGGCGAAAGAAGGGAGCGCAGAAAAAAAACAAAACTTAGCAGAAAAGACTAGTAAGTAGGAACCCCCCGTCAAGACTAGTATTCTGACCTGATGAGGGCTTCTCCTTCCCCTCCCATCCCATCCGGGATCCCGCTGGCCATTGACAACAGACGATCACATAGTCACTAATGCAATGAATCCCTCCCCCATCGGACATGCTACTATTGAGGGCTGACAACCTGCTCGGACTCCCACTCCACATGCCCTGCCCTGCACTTCCCTGCCCTGCCTTGCCTTGGACTGCGACTGCGACTGCGACTGCGACTGCGACTGCGACTGCGACTCTGTCCCCGACTCCTCCTATGTATGCATGGTGGTGATGTAATTCCCGACGGGGCGCGAACGAAACCATCATCATTCATTATCAGATGGTTCGATCCATCGTATTATCATTCTTCCGGTCCATCCTATTCAGTGTTCACCATTCCAGTTTCCCCTCCTGCTCCCAGGGAAACAACTGATTCCCTCGTCTCGTGTCTTGGCGGCCTAACTCGATCAACCCCGGTGGTGTAGATCACCGCAGTCACCGAGTTATTCGTTCGGCCTGATTGGGGCACCAGCAAAGAAAACTACGGACTCGACTTCAGAGCAGCCCGACGATCAATCGTCCACGTCGGCACTAATTTCACCGGATGGTTCCAGACCAATTGGCATGCTCCGTGGCGGCGTAGCTCGATACTTCCTAGAAGTCAGAATGTCTGCCCGTCAGTCAGGTGGGATGTGGAGGCCGCGTTGCTTCCGCGGGCAATCGATGCTTCTGAAGGCCCGGCACGGCGTCGCCGTTGGATGACTTACGCAACTCAGGTACCCAGGCACTTGGACTTCCCTGTTGCCTACACTACTAGTCTCAGATCACATTCGCTCTGTCATTCCAGAGACTCATTTCTCCGGGCCGCTTCCTGCCACATCGAGTTGGCGCCTTCCCCTATGTCTGGCACGTGATAGACCGCTGCTCATCTAGGACAAGTCTCCTTCTACTTACTGGGCAGAATCCCTACCGCTTTCTGCCCAAGTATGGCATGCATGATATTCTGCCACACTGGCATCTTCTATTAGCAGGCGGTGTGGCTCGACTGAGTGGCAGGAGCCAAATTGGTGTGGCTATAGCGACTCCTTGGAGTACTACTCCGTGTATCCATCGCCGTCCTCGCTGTGGCAAAAATCCTACCCGACTTGCCGAAGGAATAATGTCGAAAAGCGCGGTGGACGCTTGGATCAATCTCCGGATAAAATATCTCGGCCCGCTCTTCATGGGCTGATTCAGGCATCAAGGGAAGAATTGAAAAAGGAGTTCCGAAACCCCAACAACGGGGTATATCGGACTAATGAAAATGCCGGGGCTAAGATTCTAGAAACAAAATAAATCGACCAAAAGACATCCGGACTACTCGCGAGCTTTGGGCCCCCGAAGACTCCGCAGCGCCAGTCCGTCGGGTTCAGCGCCGGCCCGTCCATGCTCCTCGGCTCCGTTGCCAAATAAGGCATTCGGTTTGGATCGCATTTCTCCAAGCCCATGCCGAGTTTGCTCGGGCGGCACGGATGCCGGACTAACAAAACTCGAGAACTGTCGCCCGCCCCCGAGCATCCAGGAAAACTCCGAATCTGCCAACGATGGACGTGCCGCATGCCGGAGTGGCATAGAAGTGGGAATTTGAGAGTTCGTTGCGGCAGTGGGCGATTTCGTCTCACTCTCAACGGACGATCTAGATGACTTCGCAGATACACTAACCTTGCGCGTAGCTGTTGACGTGTCAGATGCTTTGTCAACCCCCGCCTCGACACGCTCACTCGTAGATTTTGAAGCGTCAGAAAGCGATTCCTGGTCCTCTCCATTGTCGTTAGAAACCTGTTCCACGGAGCCCAGAGGAATAGATGAGTCCTCAAGGCAGGTCTGGACCGACTGAACCTGGGTGAGTGCTTTTTTCAAGGCGTTGCTAGTCTTCTTGTCAATGCCCTCTGCTCTCATCATATGAGAACGAATATCATTCAAGGCATGGCCGAGGTTCTTGGCAAGCTTCCTGTTCCGTTCCTCGAGCTGTTCAATCTTCGCCTTCCAGTGATTCGTAACATCGGAACCATGATCCCACGGCATCCCAACGGTCGGGCTGGAGGATTCATACCGTGCAGTGCGTGGATAGTGCTCCGACTGGATCGATTGCATGTTTCTCTTGGCTTCGGTCACTGCCCCTCGGACAGCTTTGGCTACACCCCACGCCTCGGTTCGACGTTGTATGCCCTCCGAAACGTCTTGGAAAAGTGTTTCGAGACTCTTGGGGCTATTCCTTGCAGGCGACCTGGAAGGAGAGCTGCCCTCGCTCAAGTCCCTTGAAATGCTCCGCAGGCGGAACTTTTTGCTGGTTACTTGCTTCGAAGTGGGCTGTAGACCTTTGGTGATATCCGGTGGCCTGCCTGAATATTTGGCGACAATGAAAATGCCTCGGTCAGGGGTAGGATTTTGTTCCAAGTAGATCCCATCAAGCACGAAGCTTAGGGGATCATGGGGATGAGGCGAAGGGTAACGAAGCAGCATACTTAGAGCGCCTGAGGAATCGGCACTCAACACTACACCAGTCAGCAGCTAGAAACAAGATAGACTATGCTCAAATAGAACTCACATTGCCATCGAATCCGTAACAGCATGGCGACACACACAAAGTCGATTAATTCGGGACGTAGTCCTTCTGCAAAAAGGCGATCCCAAATGAGAAGCACGTCTTGGAAAGCAAATTCACGACCGAAGAGCAGGCGCATCCAACGGCTTTATGGTGCATTAGCATAATCTCACCATCATAAGAGAAATTGGACTCACGTAAGGAATATCTGTGGTAAAATTTCGAGTGCTTGCAGATGATCCGCCAGCTCCAAGTCCGCAGTAACCAAGAGTTCGTTATGAATGCGCTGGCACTGATGGACGATTGGTATAACATCCGCCTGGCCGTTGTCGGACCGATGTCTATTATGTTCATAATACACTCGAACTATTTGCATAACCGAGCAAAACAAGGCAAAAGAGTCGTGCTCCACATAGTTGGCGTCAAGAAGCTGGAGTATCATGTCATCTTCGGCTTCTTTGGCGTTAAGCTCCTGCAAAGACTTTGGCTCGATGGCATCTCTATCAATCACCCAGAGGAGAGGGGCCAGAATCTCGTGCATTCCTTGACGATAGCCCAAGTCCGGGTTAAGCTTCGAATATATGAACAATATATCGATCATTTTCGCCTTGGTCGAAGGCTCACGAAAGAAGAAATTCTCCTGTAGGCACCGGTCGACATCCTGGGAGATATCCGCCCTTGTCTGCTCGTCATCTCGTAACGTTTGCCATGGAGACTGCAAAACAACACATCAGAGAACCAAATCTTCACAGCTTGGAGTGACGTACCTCTTCATCATCCGCCAGTGGATCAACTGCCGACTGCAGATCATCTGGGTGTTCAATGTATTTCAAGAAATGGGCTTTCAGCGCGATATAGGCACTTCGTGAATCAGCGATGTTCTGCGGCCATTGCGCCCGGTCGAGATCATCGAAAAGTAGAAATGCCTACGCCCAGGTAAGCACGATGACCAGGTCCTAATGGCCACGGGCGCATGCCTTCCAGCAAATCGATCTCAATCCCTCCTCGCACAGTTTGTCTCCTTGTTCCGATCGAAGGGCCGTCCGAAGATCGGCGGTGGTGTTATTGTTGTCGCGAAAGAAGGTATTCCATCGTTGCCTAGCGAACATGTTAGCTGCATCCGTGCTGCAGACGGGAGCCAGGGCATGGATGTACCTTGTCTCCTCAATGCCCCTCATTTCACCAAATGGCCGCGTGCCGGTTGGGGTGCCTTGTGTTGGCTAGCGCTGAGATGAGGGGACAGCCGAGAGAGACCAGGTGCCGCCCGCGATTTAAGTAACAGACTAGCGGCGATCGTCCGGAGGTGGACCGCCTTGTTTTTTCCCGCTCAGCTGCTTCCCTCCCGGTCACCCTTTCTCTTATCTATCTATACTCCGTACTCCGTACGCCGTCCATCGCTCCCATGATCCGCGGGGAGTAGCCGGAGTGGGCGATCTAGAACCTGACGCCATTCGAGTCGGCTCTCATTTCTGCCTCCTTCGTTGCGCACTCGTATTGTTAGGGGTGGTTCCATTCACCCCGCGCATGACCTATTCCTTCGTTT
The DNA here is from genome assembly GCA_003184635.1 of Aspergillus sclerotiicarbonarius CBS 121057. Lineage (NCBI taxonomy): Eukaryota > Fungi > Ascomycota > Eurotiomycetes > Eurotiales > Aspergillaceae > Aspergillus > Aspergillus sclerotiicarbonarius. The sequence goes on along the minus strand of KZ826343.1, from coordinate 325,766 downwards.
TCAGTTCCCGTCATCTTGTGTATAGTCTTATAGTTTCTCAGTTACACTCACAATGTCCGCAGACCTCTTTGCAGAGTTCGGCATGGGGTCCGCTCCCCCCCAATCTCAGAGAGATCCGCGCCAACAATCTGCTGGCTTTCAATCGTCGTCTTTAATCCCTGGTTTGGATGCATTTGAGGATCCTTCCCCCCGTTCTTCACCAAATCTGAACAAGACTGGAACAAAGCCGTCTCATATCGAAGCGAGCTGGAGCCAGTCAGCTTTTGAAAAGCCGGGTACATCAGGGCTGTCGCAGTATGGGCACGGAAATGAGGATGTACTATTTGACGCCACCCTTGAAAGCGTTCAGGACGATGAGAGCGATGACTGGGGTGAGTTTGAGACTGCGGACGTGCCCACCATTAAAGAAGCACCACACGCTGCGCTACAGCCCCAGAGTGCTGTTAAAGAACGCAAAGTCAAGCCGGCTCCTTCGAAACGCACTACAGTAGACTCGGCACCTTTGAATTTGCTAGATTCATTATCGATCGATGATAATATACCTTTCTCTGGGAGCAAGCCCACTGCGACTCCAAATCCGATGGCTCCTAAAGCACGCCGAAAAGTTCCGCCAAGTGTCGCATCGCCTCTTCCTCCCCAAGAAGATCCATTTGAGGAATGGGGCGACTTCGTCGATGGGCCGTTCACAGCGTCCAGTCAAACAGGTGCCCCAAGTGCTGCAGTTCCAACCGCCCAACAGCCTCGTGAGAATGGAAGAAAGGACCCCGAGACCATCAAGGCCTCTGCGGGATCAACAGGTCGTTTTCAAACCGCCAGCCACCCTACAACAGCAGCCCAAGTCCGTCCAACGAATATACCTCCGCCGTCTGTCTTGCTTGAGTTATTTCCTCAGCTCCTGGATGAGCTTCGACAAGAGGCGACCAAAGCAAGAAAGGACATGCAGCAAAAAGATCAGCTTGAAAACACTGCAAGTCTGATACTTTGCACCTTAAAGACTGCAGCACGAGTTGTTGCTGGTAGAACCCTGCGGTGGAAACGGGACTCCATACTGAGCCAGAGCATGAGAATCGGCCCAGCCCGTTCCGGTAAATCAGGAGGCATGAAACTCAACACAGTAAACAAGAATGAGGATATTAAGGAACAGCAAGAAGCTGTTGACGTGCTTACTATGTGGCGCGACCGGACGGCACTCTTTAATTCTGTCATCCAGGCCACTGGAGGGCATCCAGTCCAGGTCATACCGGAGAATATTCGGGTAATGACATTTACGGCTAATCAAGGAGCCCTAAAGGCGGCCCATGCCTGTGCCCTGTGCGGCCTGAAACGGGACGAGAGGTTGCCCCGGATTGACGGGGATGTGGAGGACAGCTTTGGGGAGTGGTGGACGGACCACTGGGGCCATACCGACTGCCGGCAGTTTTGGGAGAAGAACCGGAGCCTGCTCGGCCAAAGGTAGAGGGTTCCGCGTGAGCCAGCCAGAAGGGCAGAATAACATCCGTCCAAGTTGTCAGCTGACATGATTTATCACACCGGAGGCAGGGAATACGATGTTGACCATCCTGCATGATACCTGTCTACCGGACTTGAAAGCATTCTGGCAGTATTCAACCGCTAACCGCCTGATGACTTGGTCATCTGCCAGACCATGGGCCACTGTTGTAAATACTGGTGACATGGGGTCTTTTGAACATAACGTTGCTCTTAGGATAGTGAATAGACCAATTGAAATACCGTGCATGACCGATAAGGCAATAGATTGAATATCTGCAGGATCTTGATAAAAGCATAACTATTGGGGGCTTGCGGTGTATGGCTCCCTTAGTCATCTTCCCTACTGCCGCGGCTGTCTTCAGCATTGGTTTGACGCCATCCACCGGGTCGATTATGCTTGCCAAGCAAGGCTACTAGTCTGCGTCGTCAGTACATTTGAAACTAGCGTGGGTGGCAGGTCTCACTGAACAGGTCAGATTAGTCTTTGCGTACTCCGTCCAGGCAGAGGCAGTCGGTTGGGTCCTCGTCTGCTGTCTGCTGTCTGCTGTCTACTGTCTAGGCTCCCTTTATCGGGTCAACGGGGGCGGGTCGGCGATAACAGTGATCAGTGATAAGGGAGGAACCACAATCAACCAGGAGGCCCCCGACCATCACGGGGGCATAGGGGCATGCTGGCATTGGCAACCGGGGAGGTGAAGAGCACCGGATGGCAGCCAGGAAGACCTGGGGGGTGCTTGGGGGGGCTTAGAGTGCTTAGAGTGCGTGGACTAACCGGGGTTGCTGAAGGGAATGCAGCGGGCGTCATGGGGTTGGCTTCCTAAACCTGGTCCGATGCGGGGTTTCCAGCTCCGGGAGCAGCTGCCCGATTCCCACCTCCACTGCACCACCGCACCACCGAACCTCCTCCTTCAACGCCTCAGCCATTTCCCTGTGCCACACTGCCATCCCCCCCTTGGATTCATCCTGCCTTGTCCCTCTGCTCATTGGCCTATCCCGGTCTGTCGTCCTCCCGAACTCCCTCCACCTGGCAGTGAGCTACTCCCTACTTGGTACCACTGGCCTGCTGTCTCCTCATTTGTTCTAGTCGCATCTCCGCTTATTCCCGACCAGTCGAGCCGCAGCTGCTTATCACAACCCCCTCAAATATCTCCCCCTCAGGCTGAGTCAAGTTCATTTGCCAGGTCAAGCGGAAGGAAATCTGATAGTACGATCTGGAAATCCTAGCACTAACCTCTCTCGGTCAATAAAACCCCGATCATCGGTCACCAGGCAACCGTTATCGAAAGAACCACCCTCGAACAAGCCAAGCCTCTCTTGCCAGGGAATCGGAGACACAACAGGAGTTCCAGTACACCCCGCATCCCTTCGGCTTTGCTCTGCTTCTCTATATCGTCGAGCCCTTTCGTTCCCGCACACCTTCGACTTGAATTCGAAGCTCACGTTCCAGGTGTCTCCTGTTCAGGTGGCTGTGGGAAGGCAAGCAACGGTCAGGACACAATGGGTCTGGTATACAACGTCTACCTTACTGCCAGCAAAATCTTCGGGTGCAAGAAATGCAAAACCCACCTCGCGGATTATGACGATATTATTAGCCGGGTAGGTGGTCTCCCATAGTCCCATCATTACGTTCTTACCGACAGCTACTAACGGGGTATCTTCACATCTTGCAGAATTTCCGGGGCCAGCATGGCAAAGCCTACCTATTCAATAACGTCGTCAACATTACCCAGTCCGAAGCGGTGGAGCGTAGCATGACCACCGGAAGGCATATCGTCCGTGACATTCACTGCAGGCAGTGCAAGGAGACGGTGGGCTGGAAATATGACAAAGCCTACGAGGCAAGCGAGAAATACAAAGAGGGCAAATTTATTCTGGAAGAAGAACTCCTCTGCGTGGTATGCTAGATGCCTTCATGCGTGCCGGGTGTCTTTTTTACAACGATATCAACAACGTAGCGTGCTGGGTTCACACGCGAATTCCTGGGCGAGGGTCTACAGGCTATACCTGCGAAGGGCTGGTTCTTACAGTGAGCGTTTTCTCCGTTATAATATCGTGTCGCAATGTGTATGGCGTTAAATGGAGCACCGCTTATTTGATGCAAGGAGTTCACTGCAGATCTGGCGCACCCGATGGACTTGTTTTGAATGCATAGCGGAAGCCAAGGTTTCCAAACCACTGCCTAAGTGAATTTTGTTTAACCTTAACTCTGATAGCATAGAATGGTACTCGTTGCAACAAATGCTAATGCTGTTTTGGTTGAAACCTCGAGTGCCTAGCGCTATAAGCACAGGAAAATCTGCGGGCATATACAGTACTAACCGGTGGTTCTTGATTCTAACCTTACTATATTCTGAATATTTGACCATCTCTATTCCATGAAAATGACCATGCCTATATCCCGAAATCAAACCTGCAAATCCCTCCATAAAGCACAGAACCAAAGACGCGTACGTCAGGAATTCGATGAATCAACCAGACTCCCGATACCCTTGACCGTACTGATCACTATCTATATCCAGAAGCTGAGCCAAATATGTAACTAATCTAAATCGTTAATTGTTTTAATTATTTCAACCGAGCGTCTGGTTCATTCCATCATTCGACCTACTACCTCCCACATACCTAACTCTAGTGGCTCCGAGCCCATGGCCGGACTTGCTGGTTGGTACTTAGGCTATATATTCATCTAGCTACGGAATTATACTATGAGTTTTACTTTCATATACCTAACGCAAGTAAGTACATCATAATGATCACCTGTGGGGAGTAGATATCCCTTACCTTGACATCTACTATTTTAGATAGAGTATAGTTAGTCCGTGGCTACTTTCCACTGCTCTCACCATCACGGGTCTTTGGGGGAATGTTTGCAAAGCGAGGATCTCTTGAGCCTTGGTTGTTGGTTTGCGCTCTATGCTACATTGAGAGAGCCGGGTATTGATTGCTCTGAGGCAAGATTCTGGCTGATCTAGATATCGTTTGTAGGGTTGGTAGGATATGTGAGTGCTTTGTTTCAGACTTGCAAGGAGTATACAATATAGTTTCAAATTATACATATATAAAGTATACAATGACTGGTTTTCTTGCATATTCTATATCTAGTAGTGTACTTTTATTTTGAATTCTTTGGCAGATTCTTTCCTACAGGCTGCACGAGGCTGTGGAACATTCCGGGAGTTGCCTCAGGATCCGCAGGATCCTGTGTTTCAAACTATTCCGCACTCTCTATATTATGCCAATGGCCAAACTCTCCTGTCGCTATTATTGAGTTCCTCAATATGAACATCGAGAATTGCCACAATTGATTAAGCATCGCGGGCTTCTGTTTCGACTGGTGCTGAAGACAGGTGATCGAGCGGCCCATTGACCCGATCACTATCAATGTTGAACCATTGCCATTGAGTAGCATGGTGCACTCGCTAGGTTCTGCAATTGGAAAGCTTCCACTTAGGCTATATTGTGATAAGCTGATCTGTTCTCAAATTTGGATGGAAACACTACCTTCTCCAGGATCAAGTCAGATCGATCAGCTTTTCTCTTCTGTCAGCCACCGTACCCGCGCTCAAGGGTGTCAACCGTCATTTGTTCTGGTCCTATATACGCAGACCTAGCAGGGAATATCTCAATTACTTGGCTATATAATGCGCAGATTGTGAATGTACCAAAAGTGCTCACTGCACTCAACTTATGGTTTCCATTGACTGCACATTTAGATTAAGAAGGTCCCGTGCATTGAGCACTGGTAAGTTTCCATTCTATTGAGAGATGCTCAGTAGCACTCGTACAAAAGGTATGACTTGCTAGATATATAATAAACTTGTGTGAGTCTGCTTGACAGTCACGTGAAATTGTACACGACTCACATGAGCCTTGCGGAGGGGTCGTGTGAAGAGTGGCGCCTAATGCTAGTGCGGGCAGCTCATTTCAAAATGATAATGCGGCTGAAGCCTGTTGGTAACAGCATTTGATACCTAGTTCCCCGTTGTTGAAATTTCTATGAATGCGCACCCAGCTTCATGCTGCCTCAGTCCCTATATCCGAAATCATGGCGACTCCCGAGAAATCTCCTTTCGCAAACGATGAATATACCATCGGGTGGATTTGTGCTCTCCCAATCGAGTTTGCAGCGGCGAAGGGAATGATGGACGAGGAGCACGGAGAACCACAGACTCCACCAGCTGGAGCAGACAACAACTCATACTTCTTGGGCTCCATGGGCAAGTTTAAAATCGTGGTAGCCTGCCTTCCCCTACATCAATCTGGGCCTTCTGTTGCTTTAGCTGCGGCAAAAGAAATGCTCTTTACTTTTCCAAAGATCCGCGTCGGACTGCTCGTCGGAATTGGAGCAGGGATTCCAGACATTAACAATGACCTGGACATTCGTCTGGGTGATGTTGTCATTGGGAGTAGCCCCAAAAGTGGTGGGGTCGTTGTCTATAACTTTGGAAAGATACGCAATGGGACATTCGAGAGCCTTCCAGTGCTGAACCGCCCTCCGAAATCTCTGGGCACTGCCCTAGCAAAGCTTCAGGCTGTACATGAGATCAGAGAAAATATGGTGGCTCACTATGTCGAGGAGATGTTGGTGAAGCATCCTCTGATGCGGAAAAACTACATCCATCCTGACCAGTCGTCCGATCGGCTCTTTCAGGCTAACTACCGACATGTTTCTGGTCCTAAGAACTGCAACAAGTGTGAAGCATCTCAACACGTCGAACGAGAGCCGCGGCTGGATGAGAATCCGGTGATCCATTACGGCACCATAGCATCTGGCAGTATGGTGGTCAGAGATGCAGCGATACGCGATGAAATACGGGATAGGCATGGGGCAATATGTCTAGAGATGGAAGCAGCCGGCTTGATGAACGACTTTCCATGTGTTGTGATTCGTGGGATCGCAAATTATGGAGATTCCCATAAGAATGATCGCTGGCAAAGGTTTGCGGCAGCGGCAGCGGCAGGCTGTGCAAAAGAACTCATCCAGCATATACAGATAAATGCTTTTGATGGGGAGCCTGCAGCAAAGGATCTTGTATATCAAGGTCAGTTCCATATATAGAGAGCTAGAAATGTATATAGTGGTTCAAGATCTATGCTAACATTCCCACCCAGTTCATGATGAAGTTGTTAAAATCAGCAGCTTCGCAACGACAGAACAGACTAGACAGATTCTCGAGTGGCTCACTCCATTAGACTTCGACAGTTCTCATAGTTACCATATGCGAGTTATAGAAGAAGGGACAGGCCTGTGGCTTTTGAATTCACCAGAATTTACGCAATGGATGAGCCGTCCAAATCAAACGCTGTTCTGCCCTGGCATTCCAGGAGCTGGGAAGACTTGCATCTCTGCCCTTGTGGTGGAACATCTGAAAATGAAAGCCCAGGAAAATCCTGGAATTCAAGCTTGCTGTATCTTTTGCAGTTATCAACCTAGCCATCAACAAAGTAATGTTGATCTCTCGTTGAGCCTTCTCAGACAGCTCGCTGTCAAAGGTTCAAAGCTGCTCGCAAATATTGAGAACATGCACAAACGACATTCTCAAAGCAGAACACGCCCGACTGTCGCTGAGATTGAATCCGAGCTTTTGAGAACAGCTAGGTCTTATGAAATGATCTATATTGTCATTGATGCCCTCGATGAGTATTACATCTCGGCACCAGGCGAGCTGCATAGTCTGCTCACACAGCTATTCAATCTCCAGAAAGACGCCCCTGTTAATATATTTGCGACTTCTCGATTCAACTCGGAGATCTCAGCTAGATTTGACGGATGCATGACAAAGGAGATCAAGGCTCAGCCGGATGATATCGAAAAGTACATCAATCGCAAGCTGCCCGGGTTCCTTTCGAAGATTTCATCATGTCCTGAAGTTCAACAAAGCGTTCGTCATGAGGTGGTGAAGCGTGCAGATGGAATGTATGCAAAATCATCCTTATATGCATTCGGTTTCTAAAATTCTTTCTTTAGGTTCTTACTAGCCAAACGTCATATAGAGCATCTGATGCATTGTCCTAGCCGTGGGGCTCTTAAGAAAGCTCTGCTCTCACCATATGGCCAGAACAGCCTTGAAAAGGCCTACCAGCAAACAATCACGAGAATAGAGTCACAGGAGGAAGTATGCTTCCAAATGGCACGCAGCACTTTGGCTTGGCTGACCTACAGTAGAAGACCCATGTCTGCGAAGGAGCTCCAACATGCCCTTGGCACCCAGCATGGGAAGAGTGAATTGGATCCGGACTTTTTACCACCCCTTGAGATTATCGATGCTCTGTGTGCGGGTCTGGTGGTCTTTGATCGGAATAGTGGTATAATCCGTTTAGTCCACTACACAACAAAGGAATTCCTTATCGGAAACCATCTTCTACAGAACGCAGAGACAGAAATTACCAAGATAGCTCTCACCTACCTCTCTTTCGATTGTTTCTCGAGTGGCAGGTCACCAATATATGAGGAATACGCGCGTCGACAGCAGGAGTACCCCCTTTACCACTATGCTGCGCAGAATTGGACGTCCCATGCCTATGCAGCTCTTGCAAAACCAAATGAATCAGAGAAACTAATAGATTATCTCCTCGAATTCCTCAACAAAGAGTCCAATCTATAATAAGTTGCCAACTTGCACCTGACTACCCCAATCGACCATGACTGGTGGAAGGTACTAACGAATTATCAATGTCAAGTTTGCTTACATGGTGAAGCTGAGTGAAGATCGCAAGAAGACTGACCTCGGAGGGAGGAAGAATTTAGGAACTACTATATATATGTCTCAGTGCAGAATCATGATGGCTGAGCTACTACCTAAAACGCCATTCCACCCTCCAAAATATCCCTCCTAACCAAAATACCATGAAACCAACTCTCAAACAATATCCAGCCATCCATGAGCTACATTGCACACCCCAAGCCACGTCTACCCCATATTTCCTCACGAAGTCGGGTCGGTCGCTCACAACACGGACCCACCAACCCTCTGAAGGCCAGAAAGAGGGGCAAATAATATCGGCAGGCCGGCGCGCGCCGTTTATCGGCCGTGAAATTGGAAATTTTCTTCTACAGACAGACAATCTTCTGTCAAACATTCTCCTAAATTTACTCCATCGATTACCGTGTTAAAGAGGACTCGGAATATTCAAACGTCAGAATCATGTCTGCGGAAAAGATGATGCGCGCGGTGGTTTTCCGCGGGCCCTACAAGGTGGCTGTTGAGGAACGCCCGGTGCCCCGGATTCAGGATGCGGGGGATATTGTGGTCAAGGTTACGTATACGGCACTTTGTGGGAGGTAAGGAATGATTTTTTTTTTTTTGGGGGGGGGGGGGGGGGGGGGTTATTGTTTCGAATTTTACCTAGTATCATTTGATCCTTTTTTTAGTTGGGTTGTTGATATGGATGGGGCTGACTTGGAATCGATAGTGACCTTCATGTGTACCGGGGTCTGGAGCCTGCCGGGACCGGATTTGTGATGGGTCATGAAGTCACTGGTGAGGTGGTGGAGGTCGGTGATGCTGTCACCTCGGTCCAGAAGGGGGATGTGGTCGTTAGTGCCTTTACGACGTCTTGGTAGGTGGCTGCTTGCTGATCGCTGCCGTGATCACCATGGGGCTCTTATACTAATGCATGCGGCCTTAATAGCGGCAAGTGCTTTTACTGCAAACAAGGTTTCTCTTCGCGCTGCGAGCAGAACATGCTATTGGGTTGCGACCATCTGGATGGCGCGCAGGCGGAATATGTGAGTAGATGTATCTTAAAACTCGCTACGTCCTCGGCGAATGTCTAACGGGAATGGAATCTGCGCTCAGATCAGAATCCCCAATGCGGATGGATCCGTGGTGAAAGCCCCTGAGGGGGTCGATGAGAAATTCCTCGTCCTCATGGCTGATATCTTCCCCACGGGCTACTTCGCGGCGCGCAATGCATTCAAGGCCTCCACCAAGGAGCAGATCGCAGAACAGACGGTTGTCCTCATCGGCTGCGGGCCAGTCGGACTCTGTGCGTTGATCAATGCTCTGGAGTACAAGCCCAAGCATCTGCTGGCGGTTGACTCCGTTCCCTCGCGGCTTGAACTGGCCAGGTCCCTTGGAGCTGAACCTTGGAACTTCCAGACCGACCGAGAGGGGTTGGACAAGCGTGTCCTAGAGCTGACGGAGGGACGAGGCGCTGATGCCGTCATCGAGGTTGTGGGGTTGAGTCCGGCACTGAAGACCGGCTTCGATCTGCTGCGGCCGTGGGGCACCATCAGCAGCGTTGGAGTGCACAATGGAGAGGTAAGTGACCTCTTGAGTATCTGAGAAGGGTCTATTGACGGATTTCAGATTCCGTGGGATGGATGCGAGGCCTATGGAAAGAACCTCACGGTCCAGATGGGGCGGTGCCCTGTGCGGTCCGTTTCGGAACAGGCACTGGAAGTCTTGAAGAAAAACCAGCATCTTCTTGGGTATGTAATGATTGTTCCCCTCTTCCGATCCTGGGGTGGCAGGAGCTAACAGACTTGTGATAATAGCTTCATGGCCGACAAGATCATGCCCCTTTCGCAGGCGGTCGAGGCGTATGAGATCTTCAACGCCATGAAGGTGCAAAAGGTGATTTTCGAAGCAGATAAATAAACGGGGATTGGCATGTCGCTAGGTCCATGAGAAATAAGACATATGCTTGAGCCCCCAAGACATGCATTCCAAGTAAAAATGCCATCATGTTATGTGGTGGTAGTAATCACTCCGACTAGACGAGCGTCAGCCATCATCATCCAGCAACGTCATCCCCAACCACGCGACGAGGAAACCAATTGGGGGATTGTAGAAGGACCGTAGGTAGATGTAATTTCTGGGACGACAGATTTCGAACCTCTCCGAGCCCGAAGGGTGAATGGGGGGGGTGGGAAGAGGGAAGTTGAGCAGGCATCGCCCTTGTTGTTGTTCCCGCACGAGAGACCCGAAAAACGAAACTAAGCCCGAAGGACTTGAGGGACTGGCACTGCGCCGGCCTCTCCTCTTCTTCCCTCTTCTTCCTCTTCCTCTTCCTCCTCTCCTCTTCCTCTCTTCCACCTTTTCCTCTTGCTCGCTTCCCACCACTTCTTCCTCTCCGCTTCCATCCCCTCCTCCCTCCCTCCTCCTCATTTCCTCTGCTTCTTCTCCTCCCTCTTCATTCTTCTTCCTCCTTTCCTCTCTTCCTCTCCCGCCTCCTCTCTCCCCCCTGTCCCTCATCCTCCCAATATCTGGATCCCTCCACCTTTTCCCCCGCCCGCCGAAAACCCCTCTGAATCGATCCTCTCTCCCCTCTCCATCCGCCCATTCGAATCCTGTTCCCTTTTCTTGAATTCCGCAGATTCACCCCCATCTCTCCGGATATTCATCGTCTTTCTTCGCTTCTTTACGACTTTAGGTAAGAAGCCCATTTCCTCTGGCCCGTTCTTGCGCGCCACCACATTGGCTTCATCCCCGTGGTCTCCCCTTACGGTGACACCCTCGCGAAAATAATCCTCCCTCTTCCGTCTACCAACACTAACCTGTCAGCGAAGTCCCGTCCACGAAATTCGCCTTTCCCTCTCACCAGACTTTTTCTATCCCCCGAAGTTCACCATTTCTCGCTTTTCCAACAACATGGATGCCACCGATTTGCACGATACCACCATGGTCGATGAGGCTTCCCCGGACGCCATCAACATGATGGATGATGTTGACATTGAGACGACGCCCAAGACGGAGGAGGAGTACGCTCAGTCGATGCTGACTCTCCGCGCCATCGTTTCCTCCAAGGAAGCCGGTATCATCATCGGCAAGTCTGGCAAGAACGTTGCCGACCTGCGTGATGAAACTGGTGTGAAGGCCGGTGTCAGCAAGGTGGTTCCTGGAGTTCACGATCGCGTTTTGACCGTAACCGGCCCTCTTAATGGTACCGCCCGCGCCTATGCTCTGGTGGCCAAGGGCTTGCTCGAAGGCGCCCCGCAGATGGGCATGGGTGGCATTGTGTCTAACAACGGAACTCACCGTAAGTAGCCTTGATACTTTCTTTTTCTTTTTCTTTTTCTTTTAGCAAATCCGTGTATGCTCTGATCATCAGGCTAACTCTCACTAGCTGTTCGACTTTTGATCTCTCACAACCAGATGGGCACTATCATCGGACGGCAAGGTCTCAAAATCAAGCACATTCAGGACGCGTCGGGTGTGCGCATGGTCGCGCAGAAGGAAATGCTCCCTCAGTCTACCGAGCGGATTGTCGAAGTGCAAGGAACCCCGGAGGGTATCGAAAAGGCCGTCTGGGAAATCGGCAAGTGTCTCATTGACGACTGGCAGCGCGGCACTGGTACCATTCTGTACAACCCCGCTGTCCGTGCTTCCGTTGGCACCAGCAGCAGCAGCTCCATGAGCCCAAGTGTTGGCGGCGGCAGCGGCGGCAGCAGTGGCAATGGCTACAACAGCCGTCCTTACAACCGCACCGGTAACGGTGCCGACTTCAGCGACCAGTCCGGTGGCTACGGCAGGCGATCCAACCCCGACACTAGCAGCCGTGGTTATCCGCTTGTCACCGAAGATGGCGAAGAAATCCAAACTCAGAACATCAGCATTCCCGCCGACATGGTTGGATGTATCATTGGCCGGGGTGGAAGCAAGATCACGGAGATCCGCAGGAGCTCTGGAGCTCGGATCTCCATCGCCAAGGCTCCCCATGACGAGACGGGCGAGCGTATGTTTACCATCATGGGTAGCGCTCAGGCTAACGAGAAGGCTCTTTACCTTCTGTACGAGAACCTCGAGGCCGAGAAGACCCGCCGCAGCCAGCTACAGGAGTGAACCAGCAGCACAACATGGCACCCGCCTTGCGCTCTTGAGCCTTGATGCGCTCATTCCCCCGGAGCCCTTTGGCGCGCGACCACCCCCCTCTCTCCCACTTGTGCTAATCCTTTTTGATTCTTGATGCTGTCGTTTCTCATACTATCATATTCTCTGTTACTCTATAATTCCTCTCGTATGTGGAGCTTCTTGGGCTTTGCAAGAAGCAAGAGATGGCCGAGGCGGACCATACATGCCTGTTAGATACCAGTACTATCGCCTTGAATGAATCCGCACCCGGAACCCCCGACATCATGTCCTCCACCTGACGTTCCTGGCTTCTGCCTCCCGTTCCGTTCCGTATCCTAGTCTGCCTTTCCGTTGATTGAAAAGTTGCTCCTCTTACCACCCGAACTCAAACTGAAACCCTCCAACCCCCCAATCATTATGTCCGCACTCGCACTGCCTTTGTTCCGTTCTACTGATCCTCCTTCCGAGCAACTATCCCGATACCTATCACATGAAACATCTAACTCAGTGGGCCTACCTTACTGTTTCCTTATATCTTTCATGGTCCCTCATCATCTCCGGGCTTCTCAGGCATGTATATCAGGGACCAGGACTATTGATACTCTTAAAAATGAAATAAAACACTAGTGTGATGGAATATAACAGACATCAAGTATATTCAAATTCTTACCTTCCGCCATCCTACTGTCAGACAGAGACGTAGCAACCAATCCCCTACGGAGTGGTTGTGTCTGGTTAATCACCGGACATAACGTCATACCCCAATCAGCTGATCATAACCAAGTGTGTGAGTTTGAATAGTAATCAACACCTGATCAGCTGATCCAAAATAAAGTTCCACACGAAACTAAGAAATCACCTGACAAACAAAGAACACCCCCCCTCCTTCCTCTCTCCCTTTCTTCCTCCCCTTTGACCATCCTTAGTAAATATAGTTAGTCACTACGCTACCTACTAGTAGGTACTCCGTAGGTAGTAGTAAATAGATCAATTAAACCACGCAAGGGATGAAATCAATACAAACACTCACCATCTACCTATCTACATACCTACCTACCTACTTACCTACCTATGTAGAGTACTTCCTCATTGTCTATGTAAATGATAAATCTAGACCTACTAACTAACTACTATCTACTAATTACTATCTACTAGTAACTTAACTTAATAATAATAAGTACGTGTTTAGTCGACATGTGACCCCTCGACCGGTCCTTCTTTGTTTGACGAACAACCTACCTAGGGTACTACCCACTTACTTAGTTAGCTAGGGAATTACTAGATAGTTAGTTATTTGGTTTGGGGGGGGGGATGGTTTGGTTCTAAGGGTGTGAGGATTTTGGTCTTTGGGGATTGTATATATTTTACGGAGTATAGATGAGAATATATAGAGGTACTAGAAGTAGAGGTGGAAATTAGAAATAGAGATAGTAGAGAATGTTGAATGTAGTGGAGACGTGGATAGAACTAACTACTTGCTTGATACTGCTACTGCTAATATTACTTCTACTTCTACTGATACTGGGATCTTCCCTGGGCGGTGGAAGGACGGGGTGAAGGCAGGGACGGGATACCCTTTCGGTAGGGGATAGTTACAACGGTCTACTGTATCGTGTGCTTCAGTAGTGGGGGATTATTACAGCACTGAAGAAAGGGAGGAAGAAAAGAAACCAGGAGGAAGTTGAAAAGATTCATGTATTGACAGGGACACAAGGAAAGGAAAAAAAAAAAAAAAGATAAGAAAAGAAAATACCCTCTATGGCCCAAAAAGTATAGTAATGAGAGATAATGAAATGAAAACGAATGGGGGGAAAAGACGAATCCACCAAGCACCAGGACCAACACTCCATCATTCAGAAGAAAATATTAACGGGCGTCGTCACCGCAAAGCCGAGTATTTGTACATGAATAAACAAGATGGTAAGGAAATAATGAGTATCAAGGATAGTAAGAAATGAATAGGTGAGACAAGACAGACAGATCGTAATCCCATTTCCAATTGGGTCAGTGCTGGTGGTGGTCAGAGCCTTCCTGGGGGGGGGTTATTGACACTGGACATGAAATGATGCGGACAGGGGAAAGAACAAAAGCACAAAGGTCCGTGACAGTCGCTTGAACGGAATGATAAGCTCGTACAATGCATTGGGTCCGTGAATGCATGCATGTTGTTGCAAGTAGTCAGTCAAATCAGGTCTTGAATCGGAAGTCCTCGTTACGGGTGATGATGCAGGCGAAATGCACTCCTCACACCTCGACATAATGCGCCTCGCAGGCCGCGGGAAAACAATGAAAACACAGGAACGCCGGCTGAACTGGAAATCAAATACCAAGATTGAGTCGCTGCGTTATAGGGTGGGGGGCGTAAACGACGTGGAGTTGGGAAAAAAACAGACGCAAACAGTCAGTTCATATTGTCGTGGAAAGCATTCACTGCCTCATCAGAAACGGCCATCGGCCGCTGCCGGAGGCCAAATCGCCGCGTTCCGAGGCTGTTTGCCCGCATCCGGTTCTGTGCAATCGGAGTGTAGCTAGCAGCCAGTTTGACCGATGGGGCAATTATCCTCGTCTGAGAAGGTTCCTGGCGAGGGCTGGTAGGTATAGTATCGTCGGTGGGCCCATCACCACCGAGAGCGGCCGAGCCAATCCCTGGAGGCAGCCCGTATCGGCGGGAACCTGCCTGGATGTTTGCACGGGAGGTTGCAGGAGGATAGCTAGGAGTCAACACGCTCCGGCGGAGTGGAATCGCAGACTGCGCAAGCGTTGGGGTACGAGGTTGAGGCAGTTGCGACGGTTGGGATGGTGTCGAAAATCTGGCATTTCGATCCGGGGAAGAGTCGGGCATCGATTGCGATACCGTATACGCATGCGAGATTCGTTGCCGGGGCGAGGCCCGATACGTAGCGGTTGGGTTAATGTCCGTCATGCTCCTTGGGATCGTTCGGACTTGTGGACTCTGATCCGCCATCTCATCATCTGTGTGCACCCTCTTGGTCCGTAACGAAGTCGAGAGTCGACTCAACCGTTTTGAGGGCGCCGATGATCCGGGTGGCTGCGTCAATTTGCCGTCTGACACCAGCTCATTGCTCTTGTTGTTGCTGGGAATGTCTGGAGGGGCGTTATTCGCCATACTGGCCCGGCGTGCTTCTAAACGGCTGGTGACACGGCTAGTGCTCTGCCGCCTGGACAAGCTCTCCGGCTCTTGAGTCAAGCTTCGCCGATAGGGAAGTGTGGGAGTGATCGTATCATCGTCCTCGTGGCCATTGACCTGCTGCTCATCCGCTTTCTCATCCAGGCCGGAAGATGGCTGTCTGCGAAGCTGCTCATCAGACAGGGCAAGGCAAAGCTCGGTCAAGCTGCGACAGACACTGTCGGCCTTGCGCCTAGCTTGTCTATCCGACGAACCGTATCCATTGATCACAGAGACACCCCCAGACGGGGCCTTGCTGGACCCCAGCAAGCCAGATAGCGCCAGCGCATCGGTAACAGTAACTTCCAGGGCTGCGTAGACCTCGTTAGTCAACACGTCCTTTGACTTGGTCAACGCCGACTGCAGGAGTGGATGAACAGGGCTAGGGCTCATATTCGGGTCGGGCTCGCCCGATGGTAGGCTTGAATTGCGGCCGCGTTTCGGTGAGGATGACACCGTAGTCACGGTAGTGGTCGCGGTGCGTGGCCTCTCTCCAGACGCAGAGGATATGGCCTCCTGAGATGACGGCGGAAGCTTCCCGGTCAATTCGAGTTTCTTGATCCGAGATTTGAGGTCCTCGAGTTCATCCCAGACGGTGGACGGGGCGTTTGTGGACAAGGTGGACTCCGTCCCATCCTGGCGGGACCGATCTGACTCGTATCGGGCGCGTTCTGTGGCCTCGGAGCTGGATGGTTGCCGGCTGCTTCGAATCGTAGAGAGTGTGGAATGCCGGTATGCTCGAGACTCGTGCAATGAACCTCGCCTCTCGAGTTGGGACTCAGGGCTGTACGGGGATGGCTCCGGGCTGGTGCGATTCAATCGGCTTCGGGGTAGGCCGATGGTCGACCTGGAGCCCGAAGCATACGCTAAAGTGGAGGAGCGACTATGCTCGTCCAGTGGATGGGCGGAAGCTGAGTAAGAATATGGTACAGAGGAGTGAGGGGTGGATGGGGAATTGTTCTGTGAATGCAAGGGGCTGTCGTAGGTATTCAAGCGAAGTTGCTCGGGGGAAGAAGGGGCCTGTTCTGTCATACGCGAGGTGGACGAACGGAGCCCACTGCCGGACATTCTGAATCGCGACTGTAAGTTCTCGCAAACGCCTGGTCAGCTCACCGGATGACAATTATTGACAGGTAGAACAGGTCTTGTGTCACTTACGCGCCGGAGTTCGGACCGTCCGAGAGACTCGCGACGGCCAGAGTCCGATCTCGCGATGTTCAAGAAGACATCTTCATTCTTGGATCGGAAGTCGTCGGCGACTGGGGTTCGGTTGCCGTCGCCCTGACCGTAGCGATCCAGCCCGTTCACGGCGCGATTGCGCTCGTCGGCCAGCGTTCTCCCTTGGGCGTAGGTCACGGTGGACGATGGCATGATCCTGTTCACGTCCGGAGTCGTCTGCTGAGCATAAAGGGACGACTTTCGACGCTTCGTTGCATTGGGACTCAACACGCGGGCGGTCGAGTGGGCGTCCAGGGGCGGCAGCGCGGCGTCGCTATCCTTTTCTAGGGCCCGGCGCGGCGACGGAGGTTGCGAATTCAAGCCCGTCTGATCGCGCAGGTGGGACGGGTGGAAATTGGGGACGGACCGCCGGGGACTGTCATACAAGAAAGTGCGCTGGGGAGTAGGGGTCGGATCGGGCTCCGCGGGCGTGTCGTCGCTGTTCAGGACGGAGGAGCTGAGGTGCGACGTCAGGGCTCGTTTGCGCAGGGGATACTGATATTCGAAGCTGAAGCGACTCTGGGGGAGGCGAGGGACGGGCGGAATGGCGGAGGCAGAGGGGAAATGCGAAGCAACAACGGTGGAGGCGGAGGAGGGCGAGGGCGAGGGGATTGTTGTGATTGTTGTTGGTGCCGAAGGGGAGTCGCTCGAGCCGGCGGATGGGTTTGTTAGCGCGGCTGCTCTGCCCGCGTCACGGGGATCGTCCGCCCTCAGCATCGTCGCGGCCCCGGCGGAACTACGATGGCTCGGAGTCACCACTCGAGCTCGCGGCGGAGTCCCGGGCCCTGGGCGTGGTCGTGATGGTGGTGGTGGCCGTGGGGACGAAGATTCGGTCAGGCTGATCCCCGGAGTCGCTCCAGCGCTGACGGTGAGGGTGCGGGCACGATTCACAATCGAACGACGGCACAGCGAAAACGACGGGTCCTCGAGTGATACATGGATGGGCGGATTCACCGCGGATTCGGTTTTTCGCCGGCGTCGAAGAGTGAAACGCTGGTCGGTTGGGAAGTCGGAGGAGGCAAAGGAGGAGGGGAAGGGAGGAGGAGCAGCAGCAGAAGGAGGAGGACAGGCTGCATGGCCAGCAGCAGTTGCGTCGGGGGACATCTGCACAGTGCACAACCTGGTCAGGCATCCACACGCATGGCCGGTGTTCGATCAATCAAATCTATCGTCGGCCAGAGCGATCCGAGGCAACTGACCATGGGGAAATTAATATCAAACGCAGAGGACAAAGGAAAAAACAAATTTGGGAGGAAAAGGACGGGATTAATCTGATCTGTTAACTGTGGTGGACCTACGGGCTGATCATATTTATTATGAGTAAATTAAAAAAAAATATCGACGTCCCTAATAATAACTGACTCGCCTGGAGGCTCGGTTCCGGGAGACAAGCCCGGACAAATTGGCGGAGATCCAGATTGGCAGATGCCTCCTCCTCCTCCTCCTCCTCCTCCTACGGAGTCCTTCCAACATAAAACAACGGGCGGCCGGTGCTGGTGGGTGGCTGGGAAATCTGGAACTGCTCAACGTCGTCGTGGACGGGATGGAGGGGGAATCCAGGCCGGCTTCCGCTCGACAGCCCGGAGAATAATCAGAGACGGATCTGTGATATCATCTGGGGTCTATTTTGGATTGGGATCGGACGTGACGGTCGCATTGAGGCTGGTTGCGTTTCCTGGTTCCTGGATTCTTCTGAGGCTTTTGGATATCAACTGGTGGGACGGCAGGGCTTCCCCTCCCCTCTTCCCCCCTGTGGAAGGAAGGATTGTCGCCGTACCTGAGAAAGGGCAGGAACTATCATCCCACGCTATTCTAGAACAAGTTATCTTTCTTCCTTCCCAATCCGTGAAAAAAAAATCCCCAACCAGCCAAACCTCCAGGCCCCAGGAGGGAACCACGGTTCGTTCGCGACCACCACCCTTGGATCCAGGAAGGAATATACAATTACTCCACCTCCATTTCAGGACACGGAAAATTCTCCAAGAGCACTAGGAGTATAGTGTGGATTATGATCATCATTCTGCTCTTGACAGACATCATCAGATTGATAGCATGACCTTCAGGATGTTCCACACCAGAGAAAGGAAATCCCTTCATCATCACACTGCAAACCACCACAGCAATTGGATATCAGACACGGAACATCTTTCGCGGCTGTCCACTTGATCCGATCAATACGACCTCGGTTGTAATATAAAGGCCCGAGCGAGTTTAGATGAATCGCATTTATGTACATAGTAGTACACCTACGGAGTACATCGGACATGGACATGGGGTCATCCATAGACCCCGTTCTAGCCTAAGGGGTCAGATGTCAAAGAGCGATAACAGATAAAGACATCCGCGGCCGAATCCTTCGGATCTACGATCGGGACCGTGCTACAAAATTGGTCGTAGGGGGATCTCAAGGCCGAGCTAACGAGACAAATCACCAGCTCGCCTACCACAAAACCCCATTTGAGACCCAGTCCGTATGAGTTGTGCGCATTGACTTTGCCTCGATTCGACACCGAGTCTCTAGACTTGGGGTGCCGAATCCTTATCTGCACCTAAGCCCGTGTAGGTTAGAGTATCTCACCTGTGTGTCATATCTCGAATCAAGATGGACCGATGGCCGGTGTAGCTTTATCAGGCGTCAGGACATCATGGCATTAGCCGACGATGACAGGATGGTAGCGATGCTGCAATGGAGCGGACCAGCCCGTGCAGACCGGTGCTAGACGGCTAGCGGCAAGGAACGCTGCTCTGTGTCTCACGTTGTGCTCAGGTTCAATGGCTAATTCGGCACTTGCCGTACAAGAGATCGTTGCTAGGTGAAGACGAAACAGCAACACCCGGGTCTCCAACCACCTGGTTGAGCAAGCACCTGAACAGAGCTTGTTGGTTGGGGTAGGTCGTCCAACAGGATTGGGGTCAAAACGCCAAATGATTCACTGGGGAAGTCATGAGGCTGCAATGTCGAAACAATCTATCTGAGAGACCTGTTTCATATTAGCTGGTCTAGCTGCTGGGTTAGGGTCTGTTCTGTCATCGGCAGCAGATCATGGTCATAAGGAGCTCCAGCTTCCAGGGCGGTCCATTCCACTTTATTTTGCAAATATCATGCTGCCTAGAATAATAATAATCAATCCCTATGTGCTCAACCGATTAGTCAACATTGGCAGAACACCGATAGACTATAGAGAGTGGCCCAAGGGGGAATTCGCCCACGTACCTCCTAATCAAACCCACCCCACAGCAATCACCGACGTGATGCCGAACGGGCGGTCCAAGTTCTCTGGCTCTAACCAGAGTAGAGCCCTGACCCCATAGTCTCAGATAGACGTTGCTGCCACGTGGGATCGGACGCAGGAGGGTCAAGTTTCATCAAAGGGCTATTAATTCGTGACATCAGGTGCGAGGATAATTGGAGCATGGCCATAGGATAGACATTGGCTAGGTAGGTACTAGGTAGATCGAGCACCGGAGGGGCTGCCTCGGGAGGGTTGAGTTGACGGCTTGACAAGTTGACGGCTTGACAGGGTCGCACTACTGCTGGTTCTATTTTTGAGCAGCAGTAAGCGCGTGGCCCAGTCGCCTTCGGTCAGCCGTAGTAGGTGCCGGTAGGATCCTGCAAATTAACGACGCAATGCAGCGCATATCATTGAAGTTTGAACCCAAGGCGTGGACCTCTCATTTGGCCGCGGTCTCCCCAACCCGAGCGTGGAGACCCTAGTCACTGGGCCGTATTCGATCACGTCAACTCGTTGTGATCGGCCCCGGTCGCGAGGTGTCTTGATGGGCGTCGTGACGGCGTGACGCTGTGACGGGCGTGACGGACGACAGAGGCCCCACGTGACTGGCCGCCCCATCCGGAGGCGGACTAGTGGCCTACCATTGGGATGGCGTGTTTCAACCCGGGCTGAACCCCTCCACCTCCATCCCATTGGTTTGACTTAGCGCGCGCCCTCTCTGCCTGTGTGTTTCAGCTGCCCTGGCCGATGGCGAGGTTTGAGGTCAGCGCTGCATCCTTGGGTGAGGGCTTGATAGCTGATACGGGAATTCGCTGGTCGAGCGCTGGTTGAAACGGCGAGGTGGGAGGCGAAACCTAGTCCTCCCAGACTCTTCTCGTCTCCCGAGTGCTGAAAACATCCATCCAGGAACCAGATCCTGACTCTCGAGCGCTGCGGAGTACTAAGCACCAACCGTGCCGCGGTTTCTCCTCGTCCCCACTGCCAATAACGGACGGTCCACCGTTTCCAGGGGCTTGTTCTGCGATGGTGGATCGGTCCAACTTAGCCCCAGTCAGTCAGCCTTTGCGTTTCACCTTTGCCTGCGACCCTCAGCGCCGTTACCTCTTCTAATAGGCCCGATGCCAGAGGGAGGTCCCTGCTGAATCGCCATCCGCATCTAGTAAAAAAGTGATTCATGCCCCTCAAGTCGCTCTCCTTCTGATTCTTTGCAGTCCTTTGTTTTTTTGGAGGGGTTGCCCGTGCTTTTTTGTTGTTTTTCTCTCAAGCCGGCTTGACCAAAAACCCTTTGATTAAGCATCCAGCAAACAACCCTTCTGCGGGAACCGTGCACACACAAGCGGGTCGGACACCCCCAATACAGTATTGTTTTTGTGTGCAGAAGGTTGCTTGGATACGTATCCTGCCGGGTCTGTCTGATTATTATTAACCTCCTCGTGGGTTAAGCAGGCAGTTTTTTTTTTTCTTCTGTGACTTCTGGAAGTCTTCTTAAACCTTTCTTTTCTTCGATCTTCTTATTTTTTTCTGGCATATTGTCCACACTCCTTATTGTTATACGCCCAGAGCTCAAGTCGCTGCGAGCTCTACAATTGCTGGCTACTGGTGCAATTGTCGCGGTGTGTGGATGAAAATCTTTTCTGGAGTCTGTACCGCGGTGGTTTAGATTTCTCCCGACAAATTGGTCTTGTCGCAACTGAAAGGGGGGTTTCCTCGAGCAAGAGGAAGAGCTTTACAGGTATGTATATGACTCTGCTATTATTTTGCTTGTTATTCCGATTACGTCGCTGCTTTCCTTTTCTTTTGGCTTTTATGTCATCTCTGGGTCCCTCGGCACTAGTTCCCCATCGTGCTTCACTGCCTCTGTTGGTTTGTTCCTGGACCAACTTCCCAGTGGCACCCGGTTGTGGGGACCTTTTTTTTCGTTTTCCTTTTTTTCTTTTTTCCTTTTTTTTTTCTCCTTGCACCTGACTCCTACGGAGAGGGACCCAAAATGGAAGACCTCGAAAGGGACAGGCGAACCAGATCAGAGAGAATGGGGATTGAGAGAGAGAGGGAGAGATGCAACGGAATATCTTATGGAATTGAGAGACACTCAGATGCCTTTGCTTCCCTTGGGATCTGGATGGCTTCTTGATTACCATATGATTCCGGCACCCCTGTTGTCGTATCAGAACCTTACCCACTGGACCATCACTTCCCAGTTTTCCGTCCAATTCCTTCCGTTCCCTTCATCCCCCGGGCGATGGGGCCAACTCGACTGGTTGCTTGCCCCCAGCCAAGTTGGGGAGGGAGGAAAGCATGGAGGAGAATCCTGGGATGGGGACTGACATGCCAGTGTTGGGATGAATCTGGCATCTGATTTGCGTGCTTTTGGCGCCCATGATGCACATTCCAGCCTTCCACACCAACCCGGGCGGCTAAATTTAGAGCTGCAGGCGCTGGATGTTCTGCTGCTGGCGGTGCTGAT
The DNA here is from genome assembly GCA_003184635.1 of Aspergillus sclerotiicarbonarius CBS 121057. Classification (NCBI taxonomy): domain Eukaryota; kingdom Fungi; phylum Ascomycota; class Eurotiomycetes; order Eurotiales; family Aspergillaceae; genus Aspergillus; species Aspergillus sclerotiicarbonarius. Next base: position 303,377 of record KZ826343.1, on the reverse strand, counting down.
TGGCCCACTGCATCTGGGTGACCGGGGCTGTCCGTCTCCACCCCCCGGCGTCAAGGGTGCTGGTTGGCTGCTTGACAGCAACGCGGCCGGCCGGTCCCAATCAGGGCCTCCGCCCTTTCCCTTCCCGTTCCAAACGAACTACTGCTGTTGCAGTCTGGCAGTCACGTCCGGTGGTTATTCTTAGTGCTCCAGCCGATTATTATTTGCTGCCGTTGCTGTGACTGCCGCCGCTAGTCCTGCTACTGCTGCGGTTGCTGCTGCTTCACACGGTCACTACTGTGCCTGCCATCTGAGACGGGCTCTGGCTCTGTCTGGCTCTTGGGGAACCGCCGCGACCGTGGACCCGACGGGACCTGGGTACCCTACCTCGTACCTCTACCAATCTCTCTCACTCTCACTCTCACTCTCTCTCGTTCCCTTCCCTTCTGGCTCGACTCGCTCTATTCTCTTTCCCTCCTCCCCCCCCCTCCCCTCTTCTAGTTCTTTTTCTTTCCTTTCTTTTTTTTTTTTGACCACCCCCTCCCCCTTCCCCTCATCACAGGGACCTGCCAATCGACCTGCCTGTTTTATTTCCTGGGTGGGTGGGCAGTCGTTCTTTGCACCCATCGCTCTCCTCTTCCCTGTGACCGAGACTCTCTCCCACACTGCTTCTTTCGTCATTCCCCGGAGGAACGACTGCCCACACAATCAACCGGGCGGCTATTCCTCCCAGTCGCATTGTGCCCTCCGTCCAACAATTCGGGCACCCTTGTCCTCAGCTTATCTCTCTCTCGTCCTTGACATTCTCTCCTTGATTTGATTTTGATTTTGATTTTCTGCTTCCGTTTCCTACCCATGTCGCCGTTGTTGCTCCCCGTTGAGGTTTATCAATAACAATCCTTCGCCTCCGCATCACTGACAGATCTCAAAAGAGGTAACAGTTCTCTTGCGGCATTCCTTGGTATGTTCCCGGTCTAGGACCTTGTTGGGATTCCTCTGTGAATTGCTTTCGCCTCGCCTTTTTTTTCAATCCTCCTCTTCTCTCCTCTGGTTCTCTCACGGACTCCAATAGCTCTCTGTTGGTTTCATTTCTCAAACTGGCCGATCGTCATTCTGGTTTCACCCTCCTTGCAGCCGTGCTTGCTTCTACCATCGAAGGTCAACATAAGCTGAAACATGGAAGCTGATTGTCCTCTGTCCAAAAGGTCATTTGCGCTGGTAGCAAGTGCGACACTGTCTTGTCTTCCTCGGTCTGGCTGCAATCCTAGTTGTGCTACACTTTTTGCGCCAGCCATCTACAACTGTTGCGATTCTGAGAGGGTGTCCCCTTTCAAACGCAGGTGTACCTCATCATCCCCAGGCTTCATGATGCCTGTTCAAACCAGTTCACCGACAATCCCGGACTCGTTCCCTTCCTTTATGTCTGTATTTGGGAGGTCGCCCGAATTTTCCGACAAGGAGGAGCGAACTTCAATCATCAAACCTCTTAGGGTTCCGACCAATGTCACCGTCAATACATCGCGACGCCCACTTCCCTTTAAGCACCGTGAAAGTATATCGTCGATGACATCAGCCTCCACTGATTCGTCGCCGACCACCACCATCTCCACCTTCGATCCTCCTTCGGCCGTAGATACGTCCCCGAGCTCCTCGCCAGAATCTCCGTCGTCGATGCCATTATCATATCCCACCTTCATGCCGCTTGCACACAAGCCCGAGTGCCCACCGCAATCTGCGGCTCCGGCCGCTATCTCCAACCCGTCAACGGATACCCCAAATGTCGCACGACCCGACTCACCCGGCCGACGTGCAAGAAACCTCAAGAATCTCTCCTTGAGGATGCCTCTGCCATCCCAAGGTTCCCGTCCGCCCATCGCAACGGCGTCCGTTGTCGAATCTACTTCCCAACACCATCTCTCCGCCCCACCTTCGCCGATCCACGTGCCCCCGAAGGGCATGCGCCGAAAACCCGCAAACCTGACGATAAGCACTCCCGGATTCGATCGGTCGTTTTCTAGCGACATGGACGAGATGATCCCGCCAACTCCGCACGCCTTGCGCCACACCGAATCCTCGCCTTCCCTCACATCCGTTTTCTCCCCATCATTTGGCCCGAAGGGTGGCATGCAACTTCCCCGACCGATGACCCATCATGGGGCGCGCCGGCCCTCTGGTGCCTCGGAGAGCAACCTCTCGTCACTGCAAACCGTACCAGACGAAGGGTCTGCTTCCGGTGGAGTGCTGCACGAATTGGAGGAAGAGGACGACCATCTAGACTCGCGGGAGTCGACGCGGCGCAACGAACGTGGATACCCGAACGGCCCAATCCAAATCTACGACTCCGGTGTGTTTCTTTATCTGGAGCCGACCGCGCAAGAAGCCTCACGGTTTGACGTTGTCGTGAACGTGGCAAAGGAGGTGGCGAATCCGTTCACCAACACGAGCGGTGGCACTGGCACGGTGGTGAGTACCTTGCGCAATGGGTCGGCAAGTGCAAATCGACTGTCGACTGGAGAGCCATGGACGGCGATGTCTGATGTATCGTTCAAGTCCGCATTTGAATACCCTCCCAGTGATGAGTCTTCGCCTGCCACGCCTCAAAAGGACTCGCCTGGACCGGAATATGTCCATGTCGGTTGGGACCATAACTCGGAAATCCTGGATGATCTCTTCCCACTTTGTGAGCTTATCGATTCCCGGATTGCCGAAGGGAAGAAGGTACTTGTACATTGCCAGCTTGGTGCTAGTCGGTCGGCCTCGTTGGTTATTGCCTATGGTCTCTACAAAAACCGACATCTGGATTTCAACTCGGTATACGAGATGGTCAAGGAGCGCAGTCGCTGGGTGAGCCCCAACATGAGCCTGATTTACCAGCTGACGGACTTTCGCTCTCGACTACTCCGCGGCAGCCTTTCGAAAGCTGCCCCGGAGGAGTGGTTTGTTGGGGGGCCGCGCAGGAGCTCTGAACCTCAGCCACCACACACGGGGAGAACGGATGCTTCGGAAGTCAGCATTCCGGGTTACACGAGTGGCTGTTCGGATGCTGAGCAATGCTCATCCAATGGTCTGTCGCAGGGATCCATGAGCTCCCTTTCGGCGCCTTCCACGAACCAGACCACGCCCATATCGATCGAGAATCTGGGCTTTTCCCAAACACTGTCCCACAAACGCAGCCTGTCTCCACGACCTCTACCGTTTCGGCAGGCCTCGTACCAGATGGGATCAACGGGCCGGACTCTACTGCCCGAATCTACCGCCCCTTTATGGCGTCCCGAAGGCGGGCCATACTCTCTGGCCAAAACCGATATTTTCGTACAGGACGGTTCCGAGGGGGCGAACTCCCTTTTCTCGCCGAGGACAACTGGGTTTATGGCCGCGCCTCTTTCGCGGTCCATTTCCGATTGCCTGGAGGACGATGGCCCGCATGGGCTGCGGTTCGGGTCACGAGTCGCAGACCCTCGGTCACCGCCTCCGGGGAATGAGCGCCTGATTATGAGAAATATTGATGAGTTTCTGTAATTCTGCCCTGTCTAAGACGATTCTGTCTTCAGGACGGGCTTGCACATCCGAGAAATGATTCCATGACCTACACACACACACACACACACACACCACCTTGAGGTTGACTTGCATCGACCTCGTCCGATCTCTCCGGCCTTTTACCGTGATCTCCTCGATCTACATTCTTTACTTTCCTTTCACTGTGGTGATCTTCTTTCTATCATTCATTCGTTGATGACTTGATGACCAAAGCGGGCTTACGGTCGTTATTCCATTCATTCATACATGTTGCCCCTGTGCAATTCCTTCCCTTGGTCAACCAGCGGTCCATGTTGCATCCGACATTGCATGCTTTCTGGTCAACCGGCGTCCTGGGTGTTAAAAACATGATAAAGGCGGCGATGAATCGTGCCTGGTAACTTGTAATATCATTGTTTCTTTGCTTGTGCACGGGGATCCCGTGTTCGTCCACTCTTTTTGTCATTTCTCAAGCATTTCAGCTGCGAAATACCCTGGGCTAGTTGATTAAATAAGAGTGATTTACTGCAATCAATGTAGTAACTGTCATAAAGTATACCGTATGTGTTCAAAAAAAAAAAAAAAAAAAAAGCAGGGTCAATAGAAGAGGACCTCCCGCCACGTGCGGCTCCAGTTCGCTCGAACGTCATGCGGTCCCGGAATTCGGAATTCGGGGACCTCGAAAACTTTCCACGAACTTCCTGCAAGCCAGCCAACCTTGACCCTCTGGACCAAGGATACCCAACACCCAGAAACCATGGCCGACGACAGCCATCATCCAGCGCATCTGTCGCCTAGTGAACTGGGCACGAAGGATTAGTGAGTGTTCTTGAGGAAATGAAGTTTTCTTTACCCCGCTTGATGCCCCTCATTGAAGAAAAAGGAGGTGGAAGAAGACGATGATGATAAAAAACCAAATCCAAATGATATGCAATGATACTAATGAATTATGAACTATGAAAACAGCTGGGAAACATTCTACGCCCGAACCCTTTCGCACCTTTCTACGAAACATAACCCCTCCACCACCACCACCGCTCCCAAACCCACAAAAGACAACCAAGCCTCCGACTCCGAAAACGAATCCGATGCAGACACAGAAACAGATGATATCGACGACGACTCCGACCCCGGCACATCATGGTTCTCGGAACATAACGCCCCCGATAAAGTCCTACAGTTTTTGACCGATGACGAATTTCCTCTTTCTCCTGCCAACACAACCATACCTTCCGGGGAAGTTCAGCAACAACCGAGTATATTAGACCTGGGGACAGGAAACGGAAGCATGTTAGCTCTACTCCGCAAACGAGGCGGGTTTCGGGGTGATATGGTAGGAGTGGATTATTCCATTCGGAGTGTGGAGTTGGCGAGGGAGTTGCAGAGATTGAGGATTCATTCGGCTTATTTATCTGATTCTGATGATGAATCTGATTCTGGATCTGAGGGTGAAGAGGGGGGGGAGGGGGAGAAGGAGGGAGGGGGGAAAGATAAAGATACGAATATCCGATTCGAGGAGTGGGATATCTTACACCATGATGAAACCGAAAACGAGAACAAGAAGGAGAAGAAAGAGAGGTTGGATTGGTTCCCGTACGACAAAGGCGGGTTTGATATCGTGCTTGACAAGGGGACGTTCGATGCAGTTTCGTTATCGGATGAGGTTGTTGTGGAGGGAGACAGGGAAGGGGAGGATACGGCTGCGTCGGGGAGGAAGATCCAACGGCGCGTGTGTGAACGGTACCCTGGGATTGTGAGGGGGTTGGTACGAAAGGGAGGGTTTGTGGTGGTTACGAGTTGTAATTGGACGGAGGAGGAATTGGTTAATTGGTTTACTAGTACTTCTACTGGTACTGATGAGGGGGCAGGAGATCGGTTGGTGGTTTGGGGTCGGGTCGAGTATCCCCGGTTTCGGTTTGGGGGGAGAGAAGGGCAGGGGGTTTGTACGGTGTGTTTTCAGAGGGTAGAGGGGGAAAAGGAAGCTTAGGTAGGTTGATGGTGGGTGGATTTAGAATAGAATATATCAAATACTAGATGCATTTGGTTGGATTTGGTTGGTTGGGCGTGCAGGTGGCGTTCTAGGCTGCCTATGAGTTGTTTTTTGATATAGACGGGAGGGTATGTGTGATTCCTTTAAGGGATCGTTTATTAAAAAAAATAGAGGAACGGACTACTATATGCCAGCTATACCAGGTAATGAGGTACTACTACGGATACTAGTAGTAGTATTATGATGGTTGCGTCTTGGTGTAATAACTCGCTATCTATGTATGCTATGCTAAATCATCACGCATCAAGAGATCTTCAGTGCATGATAGACACCTTCAGCGATCTTCCTTGATGGCCTCCCCCCTCTTCAGAAGCGCAATCACACACCACCGCTTCCGATTCTCCGGTCCTTCTCCCTCTCGCTCAGGCACCCATTCGCGATGCACCTCGCTTCCGTCGTCCTGGGCCGAGCTCAAATCACGCTCGTAGATCCGCTCAATCTCCAATCCCATCTGCAACGCCGTCTCGAAAAAGCCCGCCACGATCGCCCGTCCGGTATGGAACGAAGCCACCACCCAGACCCTTCCTTCAGGGGCAAGGAACCAACGCATCGTGCGCACCAGGTTCTCATGTTGCGACCGCATCCAGTAACAGTCCGCCGCGACAATACGAGTGAAACAGCCCTTGTTCTGGGTCGCCCAGGGGTCGGCCTCCAAGGTACCCCATTCATGCGGCTGGATAGTCACATTCGTAGGGGTTGGAATCTTCGGGGCCTGCAGATTGTGCGTCATGTTGAACCGGATCGCTCCAGACAGGGCTGGAGAGGAGGGGTGGTCGGTGGCAGTGACAGCAGATGCTTGGGCAAGTGCACAAGTGACAGATGGTAATGCGGCGCCTGGACACATTGTCAGTTGTTCTATCCAAGTAGTCTCGATACGAGAATACAGAAGGGACTAACCAGCGCCTAATTCCAACACACTTTCTCCTCTCACCCTCCACATGGCAACATCATCTGTCTTACTCAGTTGACCACACGATTCCAATCTATCTGCCTTCTCCACTCCATCTGCAACAACCATGCCCGCACTCCAAAGAAAATGAGCGAAGAGCTTCCGTCCCTCTTCGACCTGGTTCACCGGGTTATCGGGGCGGCGCTCGCTCTGAGCCGGGTACGAGGGAACCATGATCTCGAGGTCGCCATAGCGCGGAGACGAGTAGAGGAGATGTTGGCCAGGGTCGCCGTGGAATGAGGGGGCGTCATCGGGGAACAGGTGCGGAAGAAAAGCGGCGAAGAGGTCCTCGGAATCTTCATCCGGGTCGGCTTCTCCCTCGGGGTCGACAAAGTCGGGGCGCGGAGCGGAGGGAGAAGAGGAGAGGGGGAGGGGATGACGACGAGGAAGAGGGCGGAAGCGGGTGTGAAGCATCTTGCTGTCTTGTCTGAATTTTCCCTCCCCTGAGTTGTGGTGGATTGGGAGAAACGAATTTTTGAGGGGGTTCTATAGATCGGGAGAGCCACACCGAGGGAAATTGATTGGCGTACCCACCGCCCCCGCGGCCAATCGGAGACGCGGTTCCTGGCTGAAGTATAGAGCCATCCTTGGGATCGTGAAGAAATTCGGGATGCTGAACATGATGGGAAGGGTGCTGGTAGGAGTCATCATTCTATTAAGTCTGGAGGTGCTCTGGAAGGACTGGGTTAGTCTATCATTGGATTAAGCTATTCGCCGTCCGGAGAATTACTAGAGCTTATCTTCAAGTTCGGTACATACTTGCCAGGGTCGTTGCGGTGTAGACTTCGCTAGCCACGGAGAGAAGGTTGGTGATGCTGATCGAGCTTCCAAGTTCCTAATGATCCTCCCATGATCTCAATGAATGCAAGGAAGGCACCCGTGTAAAGCAACCGTCGCATTGCCTGGCGCATATGCTGGATGCTGGACTAACGCGACACTTGTCAGTTGGATCGAATCACCGGAAATCCTCTGGTCCGATCGACAGGCCGATCCTGGCTTGATGCTTACCTTACTTTACTAGCCGTTCGTCATGCTGTACCTGACCAACGCTCGTGGTAATGTTACTGCACAAAGTATCGCCATTTGCACGTCTAGGGATCGGTCGGATCTACTCCCGACTACATGTATATGTCTCGGACACGTTGGCCCACGTTCTCTGGATATTCCTGTCGGTGATCTTCAGTATTAAAAACCTACATCATACCTACACTGTACCTCTGAGACATTCTCATTGCACGATCGGATGCTAGAAGAATACCAAAATGTGTCTATACGGTGCATCGCCTGCTCGTTCTGGTCATGGTTGGAACTGTTTCTCATCCAGTGTAATCTCCAATCCATCTGCTCGTCATCTGCATTCGAATAAACCGGATGAAAGAAGCTGTTCGACCCGTCAACTCAACGTATGTTTGTCCATAGCCACAGTCACAGCAAGGCACATGCCCCCATTGTCAGTGGTCGTTCCTCTCGATCCGAATTGTTGGCAACCTGATTTCGCCTTCCAGCTGTCGATGGGCCAAAATCACCCCAATGTACTTCGAAAGATCGAGTTAATGCGAAACCGGAGCCGGTCGCGCTGAGTGAGCTGTGAGAGCCAAGTCAGCGATGATTGATCGCTCATGCAACTCATGTTGACATGGCTCGTCCGTCAAGCAACAACGCGGAGGTTGACGCGTTGCCAGTGACCAGGTAACCTTGACTTTGCCATCGCATGGAGAATAAAGACCATTCTATTGTTGGAGATCATCCAGGGTCATCATGCCAGACAAAAGGCAGCCAATAGCGACTGAAACCGCAGGGGGGTGCGCCGCGGACAACGGAAAAGGGTCATTCTCAAAGGCAGCTCGCCGGAGGCAGTCACGATGGTAGTTCGAGAGCAAGCGCGAGGGCCAGCGTCTCAGGAACAAGCTGCCTTCTGATAACCGGCTCGACGCCAGGCACATTCCTATTTGTAAGATGGACGGCCATCGCTATCAACTGATTTGGGCTCCTGACGGCGCTAGACCCGGGCAGGCAAGTTGGCTGGGCGGGCGTGGAGGGGGACCAAAGATAAGGCCGTGTCACCGTCATATCATACGGCCCAGCACTTACAGTACCGGACTCCAAGCCGGGTGGCAGTTCCCCGGCCCCTCTGCCAATCACCCGTACGGTACGGTCATCCCCGATGACATCATCCCCCCACCCGCAGGCCCTAGACCGGTCGATTGTAGGCCGATTCCTGCGTAATACCGTATCGTCACGGCCACGGGCGGGCACCCCCGATCAGCGTGAGTGATTTTTGGCTGGAGGCCATTGTACCACATGAATTGTAAGATGTTGGTGGTAGGGACTTTTTTTTTTTTTTTTTTTTAATTGACGGTCATTGTACCCCGTACCTTAGACTTTTTTCTAGACTGTCTTACCCGTCCATTCCTTGGAAGGATAAAAAAAGAAAGGCAAAGACAAAAAAAAAAGTTGGGATTGTCATGGTTCATACCAGGGCAGGTGGGCTGCTGCTGAACGGGTGATCAGTCTAACAGGTGACGACGGACTGGGAACTGGAACTACTGGCGTTCTGCCAAATCTCCTAGAAATAGAATAAATAGAATAAATAGACAGGAAAAGCAAGAAATTGAAACATTCCATGAGTTCTCCCCAACATTATCCACTTTCTGGGCCAGTTTTTTTTTTTTTTTTTTTTTTTTTTTCCCTTCGACTTCTTCTTCTTCTTCCATTTGTTTATTATTATCTACATTTATTTTATTAATATTATTATTATTTGATTACTTTGTATTTTCTCATCTCCAGTTTACCCGGCACTGGTTGATATCATCCAGCCAGACCTGCCTGGGTCTCCCGTCCATCCAGTCCACTTCTCGGGTCCCCGATGCGGGTGGAGCCCTCAGTCACATCACTTGCCTGGTTGTTCGCCTTGCTGGCCGGTTAGTCAGGAACAAGGGCAAGCCCTGACCAGGATGGCGGAAAAGCCTGAAAGAATTCCAATCCTTTTGTTAGTAGGCAAGCTGTATGTTTCAAGTGGTGGTCAGTCGAACTGCATCTGAGCGGCGTATTTTTGCCATGCCAATGTTGTTATTTGCCCGATGCTGACGGAGGGTTGAATGGCGAAATTAAATGGAGCGCTTACAGTGTCTGATCGCCCGAACCCCCGCATTGCTGAAGCCAACTCCTGAACTTGGACTAGCGAACCCAAAAAGGGCCAAAAACTAAAAAGAAAAAAAGGCGACCGACCCCCGCAAAAGATAAAGTCCAGGAGCCGTTCAGTCCCAGATTATTGATGGTAAAACCGAATCAAATAAATTCCTCGCGTCATGAATGATTAATCAGAAAATTGAGCTGGCCTGTAACTAACATCGGTAATACTGGCGACTGACTGACTGTCGCAGGGGACTGTGTAAGCTGGGAACTGCTGTAACTGCTGTAATAACTGTTGTAATGGGTGTAATGTAATGGCCTTCTCCTGCCAATGACAACAGCCCGCCCGTCCCAGCCAGACGGCCTCGTGCTGCCATCTCGCAAGTTGAGTCTCTCTCCATCGCCCTGCAGCGGTCTTTCGCTCCCTCACGACCACGACTCACTAGTACCGACGGACTGACTTTCTTTCGACTCCTCTTTCTCCTCTTTCGCTGTTACTTCTCTTGTTTCCCTTGCCCTCTTTTCCCTTCTTCCCTCTCTGCCCCCCCCCTCTCTCCCTCCATCCTCCCCTTTCTTTCCTTCATTGATTGATTGATTGATTGAATTGATTGACCGTCCTACCCTCCCCTTTATCTACTATCTATCTCGCCCCATTGACTCACCCCCAATTGCCCCCGTGATTGATTGATTGCTGTGGCCCTGAACCTTTTTCCCTTAGCCTCGCAGGTACCTGGTCGCCCGCTCGTATCCCTGGGATTCGCCTACCAGTTAAACTAGCTTTCCACCGTCCGACGACTTTCTTCTTTCCTTTTTCTTTTCTCGTCTGCTTTTCTTTGGCTTCACCTCACCACCACCACCCGCTGTCTATCGGCACCATCTACATCTACAATCATCGGTTGTTTTTAAATCCCCCACGCTCACCAAAGGGCATTCGCGGAATCGTTGGCCTGAGAGTCCACGTACTCAAGATGGCTTCATTCAAGGTAGCATCTTTAATTTCCTTTCCCTTAACCCCGTCAAGAGGCAAATCGCCCTTCTTCCCAGTGGGTCAGGCTAACCCTCTCATACAATCTCCCCAGGAATTGTCCCTCTCCCGCCCTCTCCCTCAATCCAATTCCCGCCACCATTCTCACTCGATCTCGCTCGGTGCGGTCAACTCCAATTTCCGGGTTACTCGCCGGAAGAGCGTCACCACTGCGGCTGCCGCAAACGCGGCGGCGGCGGCGGTCGCGGCGTCGATGAAAGAGGTTCCTGAGGATTCAACAGGAATTACGATGCCTTCCCACCGGCGGGGAAGCCGGAAGGGCCTAGAGTCTAGCTCGGTCGGCGCCCCCTCCGGTTTCGGCTCCTATCTGTCTCGAAGCATAAACAGTCCTAGCCAAGAACCGCCGGTCGCCCGCAAGCCATCGCCCAACCAAGCCAACGATGGATCGTCAACAGGCCCAACAACTGCAGATGCCAGTAACCCAAACTCCAAGCCGGTCAGCACTAAGAACCGAAACAGACGGGCCAGCGAAGGATCGCACCTGGTCAAAGGCGAAGGGAAGCGTGCCATGGCAGACCTTCGCTGCGATCGTTGCGGGAAAGGGTATAAGCATGGCAGTTGCTTGTCCAAGCATATGTGTGTATCCTCCCCCCATGCCATCCTGCCGTCTGGCTCGGTCCGGAGCAAATGCGCCATGTCGGCTCTGTGCAAGGTCGCCCTCGTGGTCATCCAGCTCCCCTTGTTCACCTCCTCTCTTCTCTCTTGTGCTGGGATGCCGTGGGTTGACGTTTTATGGAACTTAGGTGGGAACATAACCCTGCGTGGGCCATTACCTCGAAGCTTTTGATCTCCAAGCACCAGCAGGTCCAATTGCTGGAGGCTGCCTCCGTTCTGGTCACCATGACCAAAGACGATCCGGAAGAGAACGAAGAAGCCGAGTCAGACCTTTCTTCCGCGTCACCAGATGCATCGTCGGAGCTCCGGGACGGCCTCAGCTCGGCAGAGACCACCCCGCCTCCGATGGATGAGGATGATGATGACGACGATGAAGATATGTCGGTCGAGCCAGCAACGATGGACAAGCGATACAGCGTTGGCAACCTGTCAGCCCACTTCTCTCATTCCTATCAGTCCGGTCCCTCGAGCTCCTTCACAGGGAGTGCCCCATGGGCGTCACCAGCATTTTCGCATTTCCGCCACTCCAGCATCGACACCCGCCCATCCACCGCCGAAGCTAAGCTCCACGAAGACGATGAGGCGGATCTGGCGGCCGCCATCGGCCTCTGCAACTTTGGCACTCCGCGCATGGGGCCAGTGCCCATGTCTCCCAGTGTGCCACCTGTGCCTCCACTCCCTACGCGCTTCCTGGACCAAGGCAGCTCGGCCGACAACCAAGGCCGTAGCCTGGATCAGTCGAGATCCGGTGCAACCGATGCGGCTTTCTCGAACCCGACGCCGAATATTTTCCTCTCACTTTCATATAACCCCTCCTTGTCTTACAAGGTGTCGGACGAGCGAGAAGTGAGAACCGGCAATGCCGACCGTGCCCAACGGCAGCATCGCAATGCAGACGTCGACTTCGGGAGCCGCCCAACCATCCAGGCAGACGACGACGATGACGGTGTCTTCGGTCGAATGGAAGAGTAGACGACTCGATCGTCTATCACCCACCCTTCATGTCCTTTAGTACCTGGGTCCTCTTCATTCTGGTCAGCCGTCGCAGACCAGACGCTGTATTACAGCCATCACTTGATGACATGTACGAGCTTGCGCGACTTCTGTAAATGCCGATATTCTTTGACTAGTTGTGTTGACTGGAGTTGGAACACCCCCTTTGCATGTATGCCAGTTTCCCAGGATTGTATACCTCGGCGGTACCGAATAAGGACCGCCGACCACAATGTCCGTTTATACCTATTTCATTTGTTTGGACTACTGTATCTATTAGTCGTTTGCATACTCGTACCACGTCACGTGTTTCTTTTTGTGTTCTCTTTATCTCGGTGCCTACTACCGACTCATGATCTTGCATTATTCACTTTAGGATACGGCAGAGGGTGTCGTGAAGGGTGAAAGTCATGTCCTATATCCGACTGACGAACAATCAATCATATATACTAAATGCAGGTCGCGTTGCAGACCGCTTAGTAAACATCTTGTATACATTTCTTAAGTATCTACACTGTAGTCAAAGACCTTCCAAAGGGCCCACCAAGCATGTCTAAACAGCCTGTTAAACTCCTCCATGGGGAGTTAAAGCCAGACAACCGAAAGAAGACAGGTATATCCCGTACCTGATACTAACTACACACACTCTAGGAACTGGTCTAGTGCAGGGAACGAGTCTACTGTACTGTCTGTCATATACTTCATACCTGATACCAGGTCACATAATGGGGTCTATAGTTCCAATCCAGTATCACCCAAAACCCAATCTCGCCAATGCTCAAATACACAATTCCAGATGCACGACACGCTTCATCAAGCCGCAATTCAAACACACCACCTACTTATCTATCATTTGGTCTCTGTAAATGTGTTACAGCTATCACATAAACCACCCAAGAGATCACTTGTTAGTGATCTATTCGAGGGCCGCTAGCATAGAATTAGAATCTACGGATACTTAAGTTCATTGAGCTAAATTATTCTCGCAAGTCATATCTATTTATAGTAGTATATTATCCAATGATATAGATTTCCTGCTAGCTACTTACTCTCAGAGTCAGGAACAAACCAACTACCCTAGATAGATACACTTCTACACTTTTAGGATAAATCCTGCCATCATTATTCTATAACTTCAGTTCAGTCCACTTAAGTTAAGTTACTAACTCCCATGATCCTCCTCGCAACCACCCACCCTCTACAGCATCTATCTACCCTTCAGGAGATAGTACTACTACTTACTAGTAACACATCCTTATATTCCCCAAAATCAACCTACATTCCTTCCCTCCCCTTCCCTTCCCTCTCCTCTCCACCCCCATTAACCAAATCCCTAAACTCCTCAGCCCCCAACAACCCCTCATACCCCCCTCTCCTCTGATGCACGCACGCATTAACTCTCCACCGATCCTGCGTCCCTTTTCTCTTCTGACAACATCTCGGCACAGCAAGGACCTTCTTCCCTCTATATTCTTCCGCATCCGCCTGAAATAAAAGCCACCTGTTGGCATACTCGCCTCCGTCGTCCTCAATCTCTATGATGTTGATTTGGAGGACTTCGGGGTTGGGATCCGGATTGTCTTTCGGAATGAGGTAGTCGAATGTGATGCCGTAGTAGTCGATTACGCTGGTTGGTTTTAGTTCAGGGGGGGGGGTGGTTATTGGGTAGGTATCGGGATGGTAGGAATAGGTAAGTAGTGAAGATTAATGATGTAGGTAGGTAGGTGAAACTCACCGATCCGGATCCTTCTCTCGCATCCAACCCAAATACTCATCCCGAATTACCAAATCACCTGGGATAATATCCGTACTAACATCGCGTCCGTAGATCTGCTGATATGCTAACTTAGCTAGCGCTGGGCCTGCGGGTTGTGGGAAGGTTGGATTGGCAAAATCCCAATCCAGATGCCATGGGGTATCTGGGAGGAGCCGTTGGATGGCGGAGAGAGGGCCTTCGATTTGGATTCGGAGGGGTTGGTCGGGGGGTGGGAGGTGATGCTTGTCGGCGGGGGTGTGGATGCAAGGTGGGATATACAGTGGGAGTGCCATTGGTACTAGTACTAGTAGGATGCTGTAGTATCGAGTTTGGGGAGAGACTTTTAATGAGGTTTGTCCAGACCTATACGATATGTAGTATCGCCCAGGGTTGCGGGGCTGCCTGGCTTCAGGGTCATCACATGACTCGTATGTAGTGGCTGAGCAATTGGATGTTTGATGAGAAGATAACCCCTCTCAATTCCATGATGTACATCCATTCAAATATGCTAACTGGACAGAGTAGAGTGACAAACTGACTAGCAACCTAGCAATATTCATATGATATTACACCATGTACATTTCGCCAACCGACGCCAAGCAAAACCAGTTGGTGGGTCTTCCCCGGGAACCACGGGCAAAGCAAGCCAGAAGAAATATGTAGAAAGAGGGGGGATGGAAATGGATAAATATGGCGGGAGATCATAGTAGAGCGGCGTGACGGGTGGGTGTCCTGGACTTTTGAGAACGCCATGGAAAGAAGAAGATTAAAATATGATCACAGAAACAAAAGGTATGTGCTGATGAAACCCCGTGGACTCCGCTAAAACAAATATGAACTGAAAATGTTCCCCTCGTATGTTTACCATGCGCCAATCGACGTGGTTCGTTTCATGTTACGATCCGTTTGGGGGTGCGCCGGTGTCACCGAAGACTGGAAAGTTGTTCGACATGTCTGCCCAGTCCCACTCGATGGTCATTGGCATCTGCCAGAGATCCTGCGGCACGAAAGGCTGTTGGAAGGGTGCCAAGGGGGTATCAGGACTGGTAGTAAAGGCTGCTTGGTCGCCGAAATTGACCCCTTCCAGGTTATTCGGACTGAGCATTTCGAAGTCGGGTCCAAGTCCGGACAGGCCGTGCATGCTGTCCTGGAGGTTCGAAGTAAACCCATTGGCTCCGGAAAGTGGATGGCCTGGGGGGAAGTTCCGGGTCTCGTTAGGCATGTTGGGCGTGGGCTGGCCTTGGGTGTTAGAGAACGATGGCGACGCGGTGGGAACGGCATGGGGTGGTCGCGGTGCCGAATCTGCTGGCTTCGCGGCCGGTGTAGTGGGTGAGTGATTATCTTCCGATGTGCGCCGTTGTACATTCCTTGGTTCATCGGGAGCAGCTTTGCGCTTCTTCTTTGACTGAGAGTCCCTCTCAGCTTTGTCAAGGACTACCTGGGCGATTCGCTCAAACTCGCCACAGAGAGCGAGCATGCGCTTGACACTTCCATTCGACTCGTCAGACACAAGAGTAGACAGGAAATTGACTACCACATTCATCAACTTGACGTCGGAGCGAGCCCGGGCGTCGTTGGGGTTTTGCAGAATATTAGCAAACAAAGTAACCAACGAGGAGACTGGATAGTAAAGTATCAACCTATTCCTTGTTAGAGACGTGCGGTCAGGGCAGTCTAGGTCCAGGACTCACCAGACGCAGGCAAAGTCGCCTTGCGGTATGTACTTGATTAGGTTGATGGACGCTCGCGCAGCAGTTACACAGAGAACCGCAGACAAGAACACTCGGGGGTTCAACGGTCTCGCGTTCAGTCCTTGAATTGCGTAATTGGATAGTCGGCTTGTCCAATAGCCATGATGGACAGACATTCGGTGGATTGTGGTCAAGCAGTTATAGTACGCAAAATGAAGAACAACAACGTGCAGAATTAGGGGCGTGTATGTTGTTTTAATTTCATTTTCGGGCCGAAATTCGAGAGGAATGCTGTCTTTCCATTCTTCGAGATCTTTATCGAGATCCCCAATGGTGTTCAACAGCTCACCATCTGACTGTTTCGATGCCTTGGCAGAATAAAGTCGCTTGTATACGCGGCTCTCAATAATGGCAAAGCGGCACATGGATCGGAACAAGTTAAACTTGCTGCCGTCCGACAATGGAACGTTGCCGATATTGTCCGGGGGGTCATCGCTCGGTAATTCGACGTTCATGTCATCATCATCTTGAACAGGTGGACGACCGGAACGGAGACAGATACTATCATGTCATTAGAACGACCGACAATCAAACCGCTGTGGTCCAACTTACTCCTTATCAAGAAGATAAGCAATCCAGAACACCCGTTTTCGTTGTTCCACCTCCACCGGATTCAGGCCGAACCCAGAGCCTCGTTTGTGAAGACCAATGCTGTGGGAGAGTCGGATGGCAGCCGCAACCAGGAAGAAGGACGGCTGAGGGTTGGGTGTTCCCTGCAAGAAGAGCGACTATGGAACGATGAGCTTCTGGTCATATGAAATACTTTGAAGATTGCATCACTCACCATGCCCAGCAGCGCCTGAACGCTGAGCAAATCCGTATTCCGCATAGTAAGCTCGGTCAAAACAGCCATGGCATTCTTCAAGTATAGCCACGCCTTCTTGTCCTCTTCTTGGGGTACCAGATTACTCATAACTCGGATTCTGTGCGAGATCGCCAGGACAACATTGATACTAGCCCACCAGCCGGAGCCTTCATACGGATCCCGAGAATACTGGCGCTCCACCAAGTGCATGAAGGTCGGCTCATGGAAGAGCGGGAACATACAGTTGAAGTTGGAAAAGAAGTCTCGGAAGAGAGAGATAGCCTCTTCCTTAGGGGGCAAGGGCTTGAACACGCGACGAGCAAAGATGTCACTGAAAATCTCCGGCTTCCAATACATCCACTTGTTGTCGTCAATATAAGCAGAAGATATCATGTCCTGGAACGAAGTGTCGCCCGTCTTCTCGTTAACCCACTGAATGCCCTTGGGAGAGAAGATTGAGAAGCCCGAAGAGGACCCTGTCAGTCATTAGTCGCGATTCATGCGATGCATAGTTGAAAGCACCCACCGATATATCGCGTTTCTCCACAATTGTTCGTGACCAGGGAGCACATCATATCCGATAAGCCCTCCACCTCAGGTTCCGATTCCTTCTGAGACTCCGGCGATGTAGCCGCGGTGCGTGGGCTGGAGTGAGAATCTACATGAGGGGTTGAGTGGTGCGACGACGCCGAAGTCTGTTGGGATTGAGCATTGGATTGAGGAGCGCTGAATTTATTCGGACTTCTAGGGCCATTTAGCGCGCCATTTGCCAATGATCGATCGGCCAGGCGTTTCTCCAGGGTTCCCAAATCGGTCTTTCCGCCATCGTCCTCGGACAAGAGACCAGAGAGACGAAGCAAGGACTCCATCCTTCCGAGCCGATTTTCCAGCCCTTCAATATATTTGGCACTAGGCAACAAGAGATCGGTCAGCGCGCAGACATTGACGGAAAGGTTTGAAGCACGCATACCCTTTCGGCGGATTCCGTTTCTTCTCGACCTGGGTAAATACACATTCGGTCTTGTAGTTGCTGCAATGCGAGCACTTTGGCATTTTCCCATCGCACTTGATTTTCTTCTTTCGGCACATATCGCAGGCCTATGCGGAGAACGATCAGCGCACTGAGATTCAGGCCCCGCCACCATGCGCATCACAATCCACTCACCCTCGCGATTCTTCGTCTCTTGGCATCATTGCTGTCGTCTCCCGCGCCCATTGACGGGTCATCCTGGAAAGACAGATTCTGATGAGCCGAGGCCATCGGCGAACCGTCGGGTCCATAAGCACCGAAAAATTGCTGCTGCTGATTCATGAGCATGGGCATGTCGAAGCCCATCCCATCGGGCGCTTCCCCGATGCCATCCATTGTGACGGAGCGACGACACGGAAACGAGTAAGTGTCCGAGGCACTCGCCAGTGACAGAGTGGAGTTCCAGTCCAAGCGGGTATGCTTCGAGCGTCCTGGGCGATGCGGGGTTCGTCCCCGAAGCCGTCAACGGGGAGATGCGGTGTAGCGGCCGTTTGAACCGGGGGGAAATGGAGGCCGAAAATCGAGATTCCGATAAGGAATGACTAGGGTGAGCCGGGTTAGAGCCTGTAACCGGTGGGGAAACGCTGCGAAAAAAAAAAAAAAGAGGCCAAAGGGGGGAAGGGCAATGATGGAATAATGGATGAAGTGTGGCTTACTCAATCAAATCTTTCCCCGATAGAGGCACGTGGCGAGCGTGCCTCAGACGATAAGGAAAGGACTGGGTAAAAAAGAAACGACGAGGATGATGTCAAGGCCTAGATAGGGAGGAGGGGGAAAGAATGAATGTCCAGCTCTCAAGCAATGAATCATGGGGGCATGCAAAGGAAAAGATGAGCCGGAGGGAAGCTAACGAAGGTTCGTTGGTCACGTAAACGGCTGCTGCCTTTTGGCTGGCGCCTTTTGGCTGGCCTGCCCTAAGTGAACGTAGTCATCTGTATCATTCAGATTGTCGGAGAAGCGCTGCTGACGGACTTAAGGTCGCCAAGATCGCCTCTAGCCTTAAATCGCCGAGGGGTTGGAATTAATTTTACTATGTATTATCCAGGACCGCAACGTGCAATAGCTTCGGTTCCGAAGCTTCTGATTCCCCTGTCGCGACGGGATCCTCAGCTAAACCTATCTAGATAACGAATCCTTTGCTCTTCTCGTCCGTCCACGCCGGACGTGAGCAGTGACTGGGCCAACACGGAATCCGCTACGGCCGGGCTCCGTTCTAGACGAATGAAAAAAACCCTGGTGGCGGATGGCGTCTCTCCGTCCCGACCGGCCTGGCCTTGGCACGCGGGCTTTCGGACTTTGGAAATGCCGGCCCCTAGCTTTCTTTGACGGACCCTGTCACCCTGGGGTGCATGTTCTTTCTTTGTCGGTGGGGTTCTTTGACATGCTTACCACATCGGCCGTGGTTTAGGCTCCCACCTTAGATATAAGATTGATTTCAGGGGTGGTCGGACCCCTAGGGGTACGTAGTCTACTGAGTACGGAGTACGAACTACAGACTCCCCTAGCTGGATTCTGAAAACGCTCTGGCGCAATGCGCGCTTGGCTATCTACTCACCTATAATTACAGGAGAAACGACAGGGAACCACTTATCAAAGCATGGCGGAGCAGCCGAATAGCTTTCTGGAGCATGCATATTCACACTTCTTCACACGTCTCGATGTCCCTTGCTGAATGCGAACAGAAGCGATGATCATGTGACAAACGTATAGTTGTATATTCAAGAGCGGCGATCTCTCATCAGGTTATAGTAACAATACAAAAGCTCCCCGTAAGGAGCACGAAGATATATCTTTATTCTTCGAAAAATCCGACCAACGCCTCGCTATGCACCCAAAGAAGAAACTCTCTTGTACAATAAGAGATACGTAAAAGTATCCTGTGCATGTCCGTGTTTCCTCTTCCACCCCACAAACGCCCCGAACAGTCGTTAGTGGAGGATCCGTGTCGGAAGAGTCTTAAGTATGTTTGTCGAGGAACTCCTTGGCCTCGTTGATCTTGGTCGCCAGGTACGGGCTGCCACCACGATCGGGGTGGTTGAGAAGCATGAGCTGACGGTGCTTCTTGCGGATCTTGTCCTTGGTCATGGTACGCTCCCTGTTGCTTCATTAGATACGAAGGACACACGGTGGATATAAAGTTGGACATACGGGAGTTCCAAGATCAGGGAGGCTTCACGACGAGTCATACGCTGCTCAAAACCACTGTATGCTAGTTAGTACTCTGTAGCGGCATGTCACTGCATCCGCGAGAACCAGAATACAACTGACCCTTTGTAGAATGCCTTTCCCATGGCATTCACACCTCCCTTGGACCGACGGTAGGCAACAAGACCGGCACGGCCCTAATAGATGAAACGGAACGGTTAGCCTTCTGTCATCCATGATGCGGATATCATCCCCGGGTACTCGACTTACCAAAAAGGCCGCAGTAGCGACACCGACACCGATAGCAATAGCAGACATTGTGAAGCAGTCGAGCGACTAACTCAGAAGTGGGTGGGGGGGGGGTCAAGACACGAGAGTAGAAGGGATATCGAAGGAGTGACGTTGGGGAGAAGCGGAAGTCCAGATAAAAAATCGGAGCGGCGCCGCATTACCTGTTCTGGTTTAGCGCCGGCTGCTCCACGCTTCAATTTTTGATGCGGTTCCTGTCCTGAACATCGGAGATCTTCTCGACACGACGGTGGGATCGAGGAGTTCTTTGCGGCTTCAGACCTCATCTTTCGGAGTTCTACGTTCTTTATCGACCGCCACTTTTTGGGTTGACACACACCTCAAGAAATAGCCCAACATGAGGTGAGCATACGAAATCTTTTTCTGCCGGGCGAAAATGTCTACCGGTCAGGACTTTTTGGCTGACTTGCCTGACAGAGTTGAAACCTGCCACTTCTGCTCTAGGCCTGTTTACCCTAGCAAGGGTATTCAGTTTGTCAGAAATGACGCCAAAGCATTCAGATTCTGCAGAAGCAAATGATAAGTAACGCCCCGCCGGTCTTATCAGGTTTAGGCTAACTCCTACCACCCATCAGAACTTCAAGGCTAAGCGGCAACCGAGACGTGTGAAGTGGACCAAGGCCGGTCGCGCTGCCAAGGGCAAGGAGATGATTGTCGACTCGTCGTTGGTGCTGTCCCAGTTCGCCAAGAAGAGGAACGTCCCCGTCAAGTACGACCGAAACCTGGTGGCGGCTACGATCAAGGCGATGGAGAGAGTGGAGGAGATTCGGCAGCGCAGAGAGCGGGTGTTCACGAAGCGTCGACTGGCAGGCAAGCTTGCGCGGGACCGCAAGCGCGAGGAGGATCGCAGGGTGGTCATGGAGGGCGAGCACCTCATCCGCAAGGAGCTCCGCGAGCGCGAAGAGGGACAGCCGCTGGTATCCGAGACGACCAAGGCAAGCAGACTGCATGGCGAGGAGCGGCTCAGACAGAAGAAGAAGACCAGGATGCTGGTGGATGGAACCACCCAGGAGGAGATGGATGTCGATTAAAGGGTATGCGTTTCTTACGGTTCTTTCTCTCCGACTGTCTGGTCGGGTTCGATACCTTGAGGTTATGATGGAGTTGGGTTTGTTCTGTGTTTCAAGCTTTTCCTATCCAAAAGTATCCAGTGGTCTCTGCGATGAACTTTCATGTCCAAATTTGTTTCTTTGCAGGTACTATATTGAATTAATCATACAAATACTTGCTCTACACCTTAGTCGGAGAGACGGTTGACTTAGCAGAGAGGCTCGTAGGTCTGTACTATTATGCATGAGGTGATTGTTTCCTTCTCGTCCTTTTACCCTCAGCCCAGGGGGACATGCAGTACGAGAATCAAATCTCGGCAGCGATAGCACTTCCCACCACCCCACCCCCCCATTGTAAGCATCTACGCCATAAATGACTGGTAAATAAAAGACATCGCGTGAGCACCCACCCTATTACACCGTACAACATTGCTGACCATGTCCACCAACTTCCTTGGGGTTCTGGCCAGTGGGCGGCGGTGGGCGGATGACTCAGCCGGCGAACGGAACGAGGAAAAACGAAGGCGGGAAGCGTGGGAGCGAGCGAACTTCCAGCGACATCAGCTCCCCCAAGAGCTTTCACCTTCCCCGCCACACCCTATTCCAGCAGTGCCTCTATGGCTGCAATAGCCTCGACTTGCCATTGAGATATTAGATACCCCCACCCGCTTTACCTTAGCCCCCGGGCTCATCTTCCTCGACCATGGCCTCCTCCCTGCTCCGCCGGCCAGGCAATCTTGCTCGATACTCGAGGAGAGCCACAGACTGCATTTACCGCGCAGGGCCGCTCTCTGCACACGCTCCGCAGTCAAGACTTTCAGCACTTATCATCTCACACCGAGCTAGGACGTATGCTACACAGCCTTCTGGCGGCCCGAAACCCCCGAACGGTAATGCCAACAACAAGAAGACGGCAAGCTCAGGAACCGGACCCGAGGATAATGGCGGAAACCCGAAGGCGGAGGAGGAGCCTGTGCTCAGCAAGGACGAACAAGAACACCTCGACCAATTCATCGCGCACTTGAAGGAACGGGTACCTTTCACGCAACATACGATCATCAACGACGCGCGAACGGTGATAATGAGACATGGCATTCCTCCGCCGGTGAAGGATTTCATTGATCAGTATGTTAAAACTGGGAAGGATGCATCTCTCATGACTTATCTGCGTCTGATGCGCGACCTGGTTAATTATAACGATGAATTCACTCGTCGCTTATACGAAATCGAACAGGAGAGGTTGTCGAAGGAGAAAGACGAGGGACAGACACAGAAGGAACCAAAGGAACAAGAGTCACGACGGCGACCGGAAGAAAAGCAAGGACAACAGCGGAATGACAAGAACAAGAAAGCGCCGGAGCCTCAAGAACTGTTTTCTTTCAAACTCGACAACTTATATCTTTGGGCGGGCGTGCTTCTCAGCTACTATGTCTACCGCAGCTTCTTCCCCGGCGAGAACACCAACGAGATAACGTGGCAGGAGTTTAGATCGAATTTCCTCGAGAGGGGCTTGGTTGAGAGGCTGGTTGTCCTCAACAACTCCCGGGTTCGGGTAGAACTTCACCGTGATGCGATAGGTCAAGTCTATCCCGACTCGCCTGCTGTCCATCCTGGCTTCTTCTACTATTTCACCATTGGATCCGTTGATGGCTTTGAGCGGAAATTGGATGCAGCTCAGCAGGAACTCGGGGTTCCTAGTGCAGAACGGATTCCCGTTCTGTATCAGGGAGAACTTCCCTGGGCAGCTACGATCATAAGCTTTGGCCCCACGGTGCTTCTCCTAGCAGGTGTATACTTTCTGTCAAGACGAAATGGCGGCGGTGGCCAGGGTGGGATCTTTGGCATTGGAAAGAGCCGTGCCAAGCGCTTTAACCAAGAGACCGATATCAAGATCAAGTTCGCCGACGTGGCTGGAATGGACGAAGCCAAGGTGGAGATCATGGAATTTGTCAGCTTCCTCAAGAGCCCCGAACGATTCCAGAAGCTGGGTGCCAAAATCCCCCGTGGCGCCATTCTCTCGGGTCCTCCCGGTACCGGTAAGACGTTGCTCGCAAAGGCTACCGCTGGTGAATCTGGCGTGCCTTTCTTCAGCGTCAGTGGATCCGAGTTTGTCGAGATGTTCGTGGGTGTCGGTCCCTCCCGAGTTCGTGACCTATTCGCCAACGCGCGGAAAGCTACACCGTGCATTATCTTCATCGATGAGATCGATGCTATTGGTAAATCGAGATCGAAGTCGAATTACGGCGGCGGCAATGATGAACGTGAGAGCACCTTGAATCAGATTCTTACCGAGATGGACGGCTTCAACACTTCCGAACAAGTGGTGGTATTGGCTGGTACGAACAGACCCGACGTTCTTGATCAGGCTTTGATGCGCCCCGGACGTTTTGATCGGCACATTTCCATCGACAGGCCCACCATGGATGGCCGTAAACAGATCTTCGCCGTTCATTTGAAGAAGATTGTGACGAAGGAGGACTTGGAGTACCTTCAAGGAAGACTTTCGGCTTTGACCCCTGGGTTCGCT
Source organism: Aspergillus sclerotiicarbonarius CBS 121057 (assembly GCA_003184635.1). Lineage (NCBI taxonomy): Eukaryota > Fungi > Ascomycota > Eurotiomycetes > Eurotiales > Aspergillaceae > Aspergillus > Aspergillus sclerotiicarbonarius. Next base: position 279,723 of record KZ826343.1, on the reverse strand, counting down.
GGTGCTGATATCGCAAACTGTGTCAACGAAGCGGCTTTGGTTGGTAGGTTAACTCCGTCCCTTTGCAGAAGAGATGTTTTTTTTAAGGATTCCTAACTGAATGCTATACAGCGGCTCGTGAAAACGCCGATCATGTCACCATGAAGCACTTCGAGCAAGCTATCGAACGTGTGATTGGTGGTTTGGAAAAGAAATCTCTTGTGCTTTCGCCCGAGGAGAAGCGCACGGTCGCCTACCACGAGGCCGGCCACGCTATCTGCGGATGGTACTTCCGCTGGGCTGATCCTCTCCTCAAGGTTTCTATTATTCCCCGTGGCCAAGGTGCCCTTGGTTACGCCCAATACCTGCCCGCCAACGGCGATACCTACTTGTTGAATGCGAACCAGCTCATGGACCGCATGGCCATGACCCTGGGAGGACGTGTCAGCGAGGAGCTGCATTTCGAAACTGTCACCAGCGGAGCTAGCGATGATTTCAACAAGGTCACCCAGATGGCCACCGCCATGGTGACGAAATGGGGCATGTCGTCCAAGCTGCGCTACATTTACTACGAGGAGGACCCGAAGAGCCAGATGCACAAGCCGTTCTCCGAAGACACGGCCCGGGATATCGACGCCGAGGTTCGCCGAATTATCGACCAGGCCTACAAGCAGTGCCACGATCTCCTGACCCTGAAGAAGAAGGAAGTCGGCATTGTGGCCGAGGAACTCTTGTCCAAGGAAGTCCTCAGCCGTGATGACATGATCCGTCTTCTCGGTCCCAGAGAGTGGCCCGAATCCAACGAATTCGCCAAGTACTTCGACGGCCGCGGCACCATCGCTCCCCCGGAGCCTACGCCACCCGAAGGCAACGATGGCCGCGACTCTACCCCTATCCCCCCATAGATGATGCATTTTTGGACTGTTCAATTATTATTTTCTCTCGAGCAGGAACATCACGGCTGACGAAAGATGGGGGCGGGGGTTGCATGTCATGGATATCATATATCGTTTCTCGCTTGGGTTTTGTATTTATTGTGAACACACACACACACGGAGCATCTCCTTTCCAACAATTTCCCTCTCCTGCTGTCCGGCTCGTTTCGTTTCCCCTTTTGCAAAGTTGTTATCATAAATATTAGGACCTATGTGTTTTTTTTTTTTTTTTTTTTTTTTTTTTGCGTGCCTTCCCCCCCTTCTCTCCTCTTTCCCCTACTTCCTTCCCGTTCCAATTCCCAGTCCAGTTACCCCCAGCCATCCGTCCCATTCATCACCTCGCTCTTCTCCTCTCCTCGTTCGCCTTTTCCTTCGAGAAGGCGTTCACTGTGTATTGTACTTGTATAGTAGGTAGTCTTATTTCCATTGGTGTTTCTGATACTTAGACGGTAGTGGGATTTGCAATGGCATTTGACTAGATCCTATCCTATCCTTTCTCTTTCTCTCTTATCTATTTATTGTGGTTATTGGTATTATTTAGATGATCTACGTGGGTGGGCTGGGGTGGGTCTGGGATTGTAAGTAGTATCTCCGGATTTCAATGGTTCGGGGAGTTGAATTAAGGCTGTACTAGCAGCAATATATACTACGTAGAACGTGAATGCGAAGTAATATACGATACGAAGGAGGTCCGGAGGCCATGCTGAAGCTACTTACTTCCAGCTGGTAAGGATATTATTATCATACATGTGGAAGACATGGACCAACCAGGAAACGGTAGTAGATGGATGGATGCCTCAAGAATAAATAAAGAAAGGTAAAAAAAAGGAAATGTCAGAAAGGCGCTGACCATTCTGGGTTGGATTAATGGTTTGTCTAGCTATTTTAATAATAATAATAAAAGTTTATCGAGATTAGGTAGGGTGCTTTGGTATTATGGCATTAAATGGTGGGTTCTGGTTCCAATTCTCGGAGATGAAGTTTTATGATATGGGTTGGGGGGATGAGATGTGGTGTAGCACGTTATTATCCTAGGTATAGGAGGAGGTCCAGAGCATCAGATAAGCCTCATTACAGTTGAGATTTGTTGCTGGTTTGTCTCCTCTCCCTCCTCCTCCGATATAGGTGATAGACAGGGCTCCCTGGAAGAGAGCCAGAATTGAGCTCCCTCTGGTTGAAAGTCGAGACCTTCATCCAAGTCACTTGGCAACTGTTGGGGACTTGCAGATCCCCCCATAGTAGCGAATGGAGTTTGAGAGCTAGCATATGGGTATGCTACGCGTTGTCGCAAGTTATTGATACGCTCGACGGAATGTTGGAGCTCAGTTTGAAAATCATCACAAAAAGCCTCATATCTTTGAGGTTCGGGCAGATTTTCACATGCCTGTTGGATTTGTGCTGTGGCTTCGTCTAATCTGAGCAACTGCTCTTCGAACTGAATTCGGATCTGGTCTTGGAATAGTTCCCAGATTGATCCGATCATGGTGTCCTGCAGAGGGGGGAGGAGTTTACTGGATCTTTTTTTCTCCTCGAGAACTTGACTTTCCAGGAGGGAGGAGTGGATGTTCATTCGTAATGATAGAAGTTTGATGCCATCTGTCAGCCAGATCGCCTCCTCTTTGACTTCTCTCAGCAGGCTCAGGGTGTTTTCCCTCACTTGGTTTCCGTTCTGACTGGAGGAGGATGCTTCTTGGATATCTTGGGATGTGGGGGTTTCTTCCTCGACGGCTGCAGCACTGTGCACTGCCCTCTCCTCCATGGTGAGAACGGTATCGATAACTGGGTCCTGCGTATCACACTCATGCTTATTGATGTGATTTTCAGGTGTTGCGGGCCATAGTCGGTCCGCGATAATCAAAGTGTATGCGAGGAACATACACGAGCCGATGAGAAGAATACGCTGCGTAGCTGGTTTATATGAAGGACACGGGATATTGGCGACATATGAGGCCCATTGTGATGCTTCTTCAGACAAAGATATTCCGGTTCCATTCGACCTGGGTACCAGTTTGTTGCTAGTATCATTATCCTCGGTGGCCGCAGCGTTGAGGAAAGCCTCAGCAGGCCCCAACAATAACGCAGAGTTGGCCTCTCGAAATGGCGGCTTATCATGCCAAGGATATGAGTTGTTTGCTAGATGAGAAGCCAAGGGCGAGAAGACAGGCTCATCGCGGTAGGCAAAAGTGTATGTTGGGGGCGCAGCTAACTCTGGCTTACGGTAAAGTGATAGCCCGGGTGAAGACATGGGATAGAGGCTGCCAAGAATGGCTGTCAGGAGTGACAGAAGAGAGATAGCACATGGAGTCATGATTGAAAGAGCTCCGAGAAGATGTCAACGATGGTAACCGATAGGTTGTGGTAGATGAGGGGGAAAGGAGAAGAGAGGAAAAGAAAGGAATATGTAAAGATATTGCTTGGGTTAACACGGCATCTGCCGTACAATTGTAGCCTGCAGCCACAGGACTGGCTATGGTGACTGGAGAGGAACTTTCCTTTGCATCTGAAGGGCTCAAGGAATAGTGTTGTGCTCGACCTGGCATTTTATTCATCTCAGTAGACTATTGGGTCAAGGGTATCATATCCAGTTACTGCAAATGCAACTCCACCTCAAAGACAGCTAGGAGGCCGCCTGTTCGACCAGGTATCTTCGACAGGCATCCTTCAGCTTGTTGATTCGCCGCTGAGTATGCACAAACACCTCCCGGTACATATCCAGGCTCTCCTGTACAACTTGCTGTCGTGTCCGCATGCCAGCGCAGATCTCCCGCATGCGGAGCTCCATCTCCTTACGGAGGAAAGGCTTGCTCAGGGAAGGGCTATCGGGCATCCCGGCAAAGACATCATCGTATCCTTCCACCAAAGCAATGCCCAGCCGAGTGGGGATCAGCTCTTTGACTGCGTTCCGGCCACTTCCGCGCGAGTGAACGGCAACGTATTGTCGCTCCTTGATCTTCGCAATGTGCTCCGCCATGGTAGCATCTGTGCCGATTCCATTGGCGTCCATCAGGCCAATCAACTCCGGTTCGGTCAGGTAGTTTGGGGGCGTGGTCTTGCCGTCGAAGATCTTGGCTTCAGTTGGTTCGAACAGCTCGCCCATTTGAAAGTTTGGGAGCTGCTGGCTGCTTTCCCATTTATCGTAGACGTAGACGTCTAGGTAGTTTCGTTCAAGGACGAGGAGACCCTTGGCGTGGAAAAATTCGTCACCGTATTGAATCTCGACTTCCGTCGATTGACCTTTGGCATCTTCGGAGCAGCAGGCAAGGAAGCGTCGGACGACAAACTCGTAGACTTTCTTCTCGTCAGTGGTGAGAGCAGTGGGTGCAACCCAACAGATGGGGTGTATGGGCGGATGGGCTTGATCGTTGTGTCGACCTGCTCGGGGGGTCTTGAATCCGCCATCCAGGAGACTGGGAACATTAGTGGCTGCAGGAAATGAGATGCCAGTGGAATACGTACTGCCGAGCATATTGACCCCAGTTTCCGTCCGGGATTTGTTTTTCGACTAGCTTCTTCAAATCAATTGCTTTATCGAATTGGTCTGTCTCGGTACGGGGGTAACTAATAAACCCCTTCGTGTAGAGGCCTTCTGCGACCTGGATCGTGTGAGTCGTTGCTCAGGTACATGACGGAGACCACACGCCTTACCTTCATGATTGTTTGACTGTCCATGCGGAGGTATCGACTTCCCATCATTTGCAGGTCCACCGTCGTCAACGGCAGAGGCCTCCATTTGCTGGTGGGCTTCTGACTGACCTTGATGACCTTGGCTTTCTTTGCCACCAGGCACCGTTCCAGCATCACTGTCACCGCAGCTCTGTCGAAAAGATGGACTCGTTTCCAAAGGAAATTGACCTTGATGTCATCCCGTGAATACATGACCTTGAGGCCCCAAAAGGTCTCGGGTTTAAAGTTCTTCACTCGAAGGTAGCGATCAACGACGAAGCCGAGGGTCGGGAATTGACAGGATCCTGCTCGATGGTTAGAAGAGTCCCCGCAGGGTAGTCCATTCACATGAGGATAGCTCCGTACCATAGCTTATGATAGTATCCTGCAGAGCTGCAGAAAGAGGTTTCAGCTGAAGAGTTTGCAAGCGAGTGAACGCCGCGCCGATCCGGAGATCGAGTTCTATTCGAGCCGCTACTGCATTTGCTTGGAGGTCATCCAGCTCAATGAGTGCGCGAGCAGCATTGAGCACATGGCTTTATCCTACAAGTCAGATACCCAGCGATTATGAAGGGGGACTGAAACTCACGCTTTCTCCGTATTACTGAACCTCGCCCGTTTGACGAGGATGCGAGCGTTCCCTTGCTTTGCTTGTTTACGGATTTCCGTTCCAATATGCTCGCCTTCTCGATCGCAGTCGGTCCAGATGAAGAGGGCCTTGCATCGCCTGGCCTGTTCTTGGATATTAGCCGCAATGGCTACTTTATCCTGACGCCAGATATCAGCATAGATCCTATACTCGAAGATGCGCAGGACTATGTACTTCTGCCACAGACTCGTGCACTGGAGCTTCGAAAAGCGCAGCTGGTGGGCAGGACAGCCAGGTTTTGTATTGACGCTCGAAATCCAGGCCTGTTAAATGCCCAATGACGCTGGTCATAGTCACGGAGCAAGTGCCCCAAGGGCCACCGAAATTGAACTCAAATACATAGTTCTTCACGTACTGGTTGCCCCGGATGGGGATCTACAACTACTTCAGTATACAATACTACCCAGGAAGCCTTGGCAAGACCCGATCAGAACCACTTACTGTTTGAAAGGAACCACCGGACAAGTGCTGGGCCACAGCCCTGGCGATGGCCGGCTTTTCAGCCACGCACAACACCCTTTGAACTGGCATGGCAGTGGGCCTGGGTTAATCCGGAAGACTAAAGAGGGAACATTGCAGATCCTCCCTGGAAGAAGCCACTGGAGAGAGAATTCTTGAACATTGTCGCGTGCGCATCGCAGTAACTACTTGCCTCGAACGCGAAAAAGACGCGAGTCACGGGATGATCTCTGGATGCCTTGATGCCTTGGTGCCTCGGTGCCGTCATGCCTGAATACCGGGGGAGCTGTCGGTATTTGGTGCCTGAGGCAGAAACCAGGCCGTTGCTCGGCCATAACGTTGTTTGGGTTCCCGGTTGTTGTTGTTGTTTTCCCATCCCACCTTTTCCCCCCGGTGCTCTCCACTCACATGCGAGAGCTTTGCCATCACCCCAGCAGCAACTGACTCCAGTCCAGCTTACCAAGATGGCGCTACCACTCCCTGACGTCAAGTCCGTCGCCGACTGTGCATCCTTCGGCCACACTGTCCTACCTTTCCTGTCGCAAATCACAGCGCTCCCCGAGCGACTGCAGCTGGCGGCGGCGACCAAGGATGTGGACATCCTCAAGGACATCTATCTCTCCACCAACCCTTTTATCACGGCCCTGGCCTTCAGTCTATTCCTGTCGGCTCTATTCCTGATCACCTCGGAGATCAACCGCAACTACTCTCAGATTGACCGGTTCTGGAGCATCCTCCCCCCCGTGTACAATGTGCACTTTGCTGTCTGGGCACGCCTGTCGGGTCTCCGGACCCAGAGTTTGGATACCATTGCCGCCATCACCTTGATCTGGGGTGTAAGTTGCCGGGATCTTTGACTGAATAATTGCACCCGTATTAATCTGTGCAGGTCCGTTTGACGTTCAACTACTGGCGCAGAGGTGGCTACTCCATCGGCTCGGAGGACTACCGCTGGCAGATCGTGCGCTCCAAGGTCAACAACCGATTCGTCTTCTTCCTCTTCAATATCCTCTTTATCAGCCTGGCACAGTCCTTGCTGCTGCTTTTCATCACGGCCCCGACCTACAACTTTCTCCTTCTCTCGCGCCTGTCGGATCAGAAGTCCTTTGAGCTCCCCGACCTCATCTTCTCCCGTGTCGCCTTCTTCTTCATCATCATTGAGTACTTTGCCGACCAGCAGCAATGGAACTTCCAGACCGCCAAGCAAAGCTACCAGAAGACGGCGCGGATCCCTGACCAGTACAAGGGGCAGTTTGACCCCGAGGATCTGGAGCGCGGATTCGTCGTCAGTGGCTTGTGGTCTCTGTCTCGCCACCCGAACTTCCTGTCTGAGCAGCTTATCTGGCTCACCCTGTATCTTTGGAACTGCTACCGCACCGAGTCCTACGTCCAGTGGGCCGGCATTGGCGTCTTGGGCTACCTGCTCATCTTCCAGGGTAGCACTCGTCTCACCGAGTCGATCAGCGCCAGCAAGTACCCCGAATACCGCGAGTATCAGGCTCGCGTGGGACGGTTCATTCCCCGTCTGTCGATCAAGCCCAAGTACAAACGCAGCAGCAAGAAGAAGACTCGCCAGGTCACCGAGACTGACAATGGCGAGCAGATCGTTCAGGAGGCAGACAAGAAGAGCCAGTGATGTAGTGATATGGCTAATGAATTGGGCTGATATTAGCCTATTTGTTCGGTTGTGGGTGTTCAATATATTCATTTATCTGGGCTTTTTGATGCTTTGAGTTATTTGGGGTACATATCTTTGGTGTTGGATTTTTCGGAAAACATATATCATCTTGCTTTTTGCATATACCTTTATCATCTTCACTCTTCGATATCCTTGTCAAATTTATGAAAAGTTCCGCCATTGAAGGAGTATGCACCAGTTATGTGGACTTGGGTCTTGGGGACCTGCGTTCACGTTGGTCAGCTCTCTTGCATCCAATTCCACGTATTGTGAAGAGCAATGAAGGCAGTAGTGGGGCTCAAATGAAAGGAGGGTGACTCGAACCTCCTTTCCCAGAGAATTATGTTTTATATTATACCTCATCCCCCAACTATATCATACAGCTTTAACTCTATGCTGAAACAGGAACTGCCAGATCTTGTAGAAATAACGAAGTATCCTGATTTGAATTAAAAATTTCAAAAAGATATATAATATCATGTAGCCCAGGATGGCCAGAGCCCCCATAAGACAAGTTCTACCTGTCATCACCTCCTCCAACATCAATGAATATAGTTCCTCCGTTGCCCTACTAGTATGTACAACTAAAGTTGAAAGACACAACCCCATACCTTCAGCAACGGTCAATATCAATAAGCAGGCCGAATAACCCGACCTGCCAACAGCGAAGCGATCAATCCATACCTCGATGCATGCATGGTAAACAACCCAGAACCTCCCTCCCATCTATATATAACCTTATGTAATCAAAATATTCATCAAACTGGGGTTATAGCTCAGTGGTAGAGCGCTCGCTTTGCATTCCTACAGCTAAAATGCGAGAGGTCAAGGGTTCGATCCCCTTTAACTCCATTTCTTTTTGCTTTTGTTTTGTTCTTTTGATGGTGGCGCCGGTGCCGATGTAGTATGTGCCCCACCGAGTTTAGCAGCTGCTTGTGAGTAGATATTATTGTCTCGAGAAAAGATAAAGAAAACAATCTCTACCAGCAACCGCGGAACCCGTGCATTGGGTCAGCACGCCAGTAATACATGCCTTCCACCCACTCTTTAGCTGGAGGCCCGGACACCCGGGTATCATGTCTCCAGGTATAGTGGTCTGGATCGGGCGAATCTTTCCAGAGCTTCAATCGACCCAGTCGCCGGGGATCCCATATCAACATCCCCATCGCCCGGAAGGGTCGATCGTCCCAGTACGCCACAGGCCGATGCCTCATATTCCATTGCATGGATTGCCACCACCGGTGCAGGTCACGATATATGCTATCGTGAATATTTTTCTCCAGGGGTTCTATAACCTCAGGCTCTGCCGGGGGACACCAGACTGAACATGGAGAGCGGCCTTTGACTCGGGACGCATCGGGCATCCGGGTGATACACTGGAACTCCATAAATCGGCAATGGCGGGGTGTCCGAGGATCAAATGTCTCGTCATCCCAATAGTGATAAACAAGACACTCGGACACTGCCTGCATCTCCCGGGCAGTTGCCCCCGTGAGTCTAGACCAGGTGCTTTCCGCGTCGGTCCCAAAAAACAATATGAAACTTCGACCCGGTTCCCGAACCCCGGCCTTGATCAGATCCGTGTGCACTTGCAGATTCCACAGAGCACGATAGACCCGATACTCCTCGATCCATGAGGGGGGGTCTTTAACGGGGTGTCCATCCGGGAAGGCCTCCATCCACATCCTTGGTCTAATTTTTAGATGCGAGCACCGCGGCAAAACCTCTTCCAGGCGCCCCAAAAATGTCGTCAAGCAGACACACGCTAATCGCCGGATATTGACAACTACGCCTATCATCTCCCGTAACGCGACCCGGGTTGTGGTGGCAATCGAGTCAGCAGAGGGAACCTCGCCCCTCACAAAGTCAGCCAGAGTGTAATGGTTGACAGGGTTTGAGGGATTTCGGATACTTGCGCATAGCCAAAAGTGGTGGTCCAGTCCATGTTTCATGATTGGGTCCTTGGATATAATGTGCTTGATGTGGCGTAGCACCTCAGGGTCTGCCGCTGTATATGGATCCTTCTCCCCGGGCCCAAAGAGCGCAGCCATTCGTGGTGAGGCCTGGATTAGATTGTCGAGGTCAGTCCATTCTGTCAGTTTCTCGAAAATCATGAATAGCAACTCGTGGGGAAGCATATTGAAGGGGTCCATGGTGTCTGGAAGGTCTCTTTCTGTCGGGAAGGGTGTATGTAGGCAGCAGGTGAACCTTTCCATCTTCTTCAACTTGTCTGGGGTATCCTATCAGCTTAAATAAGTGCAAATTAGACCAACCATGACCGAGCAGCTCTCTCTGTCTTTGTTCTTCTCCGCCTATAATGTTCTATAACTTCAAACTGAAAGAGAACATTGTCTGTTACTCCCTATAAAATACCTCGTATATCATCGGCAAATCCCATTCCCATCCCCTGTACTAATCTTTACTACCACACGAAGATAAACTTTCTCTGAATACTTTCCAACACATACACCGACTCTTTCCTCTTTCCTCCTTCCTCTATACGAGTATACAAATCCACGAATAATATCTACCCCTCCCTCTAAGTCTCAATGAATCAGCACCTTGGATCCGCGATTAAACCCCAAGAAAAAAAAAAAAAAGAAAGATAACTATCTTGTTTACAACCCACCCCCTTACCTACCAAGCCACTTGAAATACCTATATGCGCCATTCTCGGAAATTTGTATCGAACTCTAGGGATTTGTCTCCGCCAAGGTCCCATGTATATCTTCCACGGCCATACTAATTACGAGAACAAGAAAGAAGAAGAAGAACGCCATATTTCTCTCGGAAATAGCCGGCTTCTTTACGTATGAGAGTAATTAATCCTAGTGAATACAGACACTTACCTGCCTACTGACTTACTTCTCTTACTCATCGCGCGAAAGCACAAGGAGCAAGGAAGTAAGCAAGTGAGTGAGTAGGCACTCACTACTCGTCGCTGCGCAGGTGGCTCAACCAACCAACAACCCTTTGATAAGTACTACATATACAATGGAAACTCCCGCCGAGACATATAAAAAAACAATCTACCCAAGTAACAAACAAAAGCTATTTATTCTGTTGTGTTTGTTGGATTTATTTAGTTGATTAGTTTCCCACAAAAACAAACGAACGGACGGGGACAATTTTCGATGGGGCCAAAAAAATATGGAGTTAAAGGGGATCGAACCCTTGACCTCTCGCATTTTAGCTATAGGAATGCAAAGCGAGCGCTCTACCACTGAGCTATAACCCCAGTAGTTGCGATTAAGGTTGGGGAATACTGTTTTATAGGTAAAGTACTTTTTCTAAGGATGTAGATGTGTAGGGCAGACCTCACTTCATTTGTTTGGAAGATTTGTGCTTTACATTATAGGAGGAGTTATGTGCAGTGGGGTTGGCCTTGGATATTGTTTTCTATTTCAAATATGACTGATCTGGATTGTGTTGTATAACTAGACGGTGTATGATCGGCCAAGGTTGAGCTGTCAAGCAGGGCTCATCTATACATCCTGTACATGCTCTACCGCTACACTTCCCTTTCGAGCTGCCGTCTCCACGTACCCCGGATTCTCTGCTTTCAATTGCGAGAACGTCTTCTCGGCATCCCATACCCATGGACTATCCGATGCGAAAAGTAAATCCATGTCCTCCAGGGTCCGCTGGTTACTCTCCGGGTACAGCGCCCATACCATCGGGATTGTGATGACGTTGCTAGCGGCAAATACATACAGCGTTTTCTCGCCGATGGCGCTGAACATCACGGGGCAGAGTAGTGTCTGACCAGTTAGCTGGCTTTGATTGTCAAAGGGTCGAAGGATCAACTCACCAGCCACCCGTTCCCGATACTCCATCCAACAACCCCCCAGGCGTTTCCGCGGGCTCGCACGGCCAACGGGTAGATCTCTGCGGGATAGATCCATGGCACTACATATGTCTGAGTTAACAGGGGCCTTTTGCGGGGAAAGGGAGAAGATAAAGGAAGAAACAAAGTAGGAATACCTGTCAGCCATGTCGCTCCGAACACAGAAGTGAATATGAATATCATTGCGGCTGCTGCTGCTCCGAATGAACTGGCACGCCCGACATCACCCGAATCTCGGGCATTGATTGCCAGCCGGGAGAATCCTCCGGCTAGGAACATGGCGATGCCTTGGCCAACGGCCCCCCAGTAAAGGGTCCACCGGCGGCCGATACGATCGAGAGTGAAGACACATACGAGAGTAGCGAACTGACTCGTTAGCGGGAGGGCTGGGGCTGGAGTTTGGGAGAGATTAAATGGAGGGTATGTGTTCGAGGATCATGACTGGGATAGAGAAGAAGATGAGGATGGCGACAAAGAGAACGATCCACACGCAGCAACGTTCTCAAGGCAATGATGATTCAGATCCAATTGATCGAGAACCACCAGAACGGGCAAAGATGATGACAGGGCCCTACGTAGTGAGGACCTCGTCAGGATCGAGATGGTATAGGCCCTGGGGCGAGGTCTCGTGACCATCTGACCTTTGGAGCCCTCCCTACCCTGGCAGGAGCCTTCCCCTACCTACTAGGGGACTTCTGATAAGGATATACATGTGCGTGGGTTCCAGGTGATCGCGAGAGACGATGAAAGAAAGAGGGTAGGCAATGCCCCGCCGGCATCCAGAGAGACAGTGCCCGACGGTGGAGGGGCTAGAGGTGTTTCATGAAGCAAGACGGAGTACTTACCATGTAAAAAACATTGTTCAGTCCGCTGAGCCATTGACTCTTCATGGAGTCGAATCCGGCAATGCTAAAGATAGTGGGCGCATCTGTCCCCGTTAGACTGGCTGGCCCAATGGTTGCGTCATGGACTACATACAAACAGTAACACCAGCAATACCAACCCATTCCTGCATAATCTGTAGCCAAATGACGAGCTGAACGCGCCGCCCAAGATGTAATTTGCCGGTTTTGTAGCCGAAAAGCATTGAAAGGTATGAAGTGCTGTAGTTCGTCGATCGTTCCATCTCTGCGACATTTTGGATATCTCGAAACTCGGCTTCAGCACGGACAGCATCATCCCCACTACTCCCTCGAAGACGGCCGAGGATATAACGCGCTTCTTGCTCACGACCAACTTTAACCAGCCAACGTGGCGACTCGGGGAATAACCAGACCGAAACGAACAGGAGAAGCAAGAAGATGATCTGGAACGCGATGGGAAAGCGCCAGCGGAATGCAGATTTGCCACCATCGATAAAGGACAGACCACTGAAATGATTAGAAAGACTTCAAGAGAGGCGACGAATACGTACAACTCCAGCCAATAGGCAACCACAACACCGAATATATTAAGGGTGAATTCAATCGCAATGAACTTTCCCCGGGACGTGTGTTCAGCTGTCTCCGTAGCCCAGACTGGCACGATAGCGTTCAGAATTCCCGTCCCAATGCCGTTAATGAAACGTGCTGCAGCAGATACGTCAGCAGGATGACATGGTGGGCATTCTGGGTTACTCACAGCAGATCATCCAATTATGGTTCTGCGCTGCACACTGCAAAGAAGCCCCCAAGACCGCCCAGACCGCGCCTGAGGCGATAGTCCTGATTCTGCCAATTCTATCACCAATCCAGCCACCGATCAGCGCACCGCACAATGTGCCCAGGTAGTAGACGGACACGATCCCGCCTTGCAGCAGACTGTTCGTGACAACAGGGGTAAGCTCTCCATCTTCCACTTTGGTGTAGCCGAAGCCCATAAGATCGATATAGTTCTTGGAGTTGTTCACTCCCGACATCATCCCCTGGTCATATCCGAAGAACAGGATCGACAAGGCTGCAATACAGTTGATAGAGATGAGAAGATTGCGCTTCTCTAATTTGTGGACGATATTCCATGATGGTATTAAGTCACTCATCGTGACTATGCTAGAATATGCGCTTGGAGTATTGGGATAGGCTATGTAGAGGCGAAACGTCTTTCTTCGATCGAGAGACTTGGGGCATAAAGACAAATCAACCACTGTATAGAATCACGTGGGAATAAGAAACCAGGTTGCTGAGATAGCGGGGTCACACAATGGTTAAATAGCCAGAGCTGCAAGCGGCACCGCTTCGGTTTGCGCCTGACGATCGACCGGTTTCCAGGAAGCAAGCCTACGGCGTAGGGCCGGGGTGCCAGCCCGAAGAGTCGAATATGGTTACATCCCGGGTGGGAGGAAATAAAACAGCCACATAAAGGCCTCGGTTCCACCCGAATCAAGGACAACAGTCGAACACGGGACCCGCACGAGAAAGTCTGGGGGACGAAGGGTGGGAATCGACCCCAGGCCGGGACGCAGACGAGTCCAAATCGGTAATCCGGCCAGCGACTATTTCCTACCGAGCTGCAGACCGAAGGATTCTGGTCCAATGCCTGAAGTCGGAGAAACGCAGCATGCTGCCGTGTGTTATCGATGGTATGTAGGAAAGACAGTCAAGCCCGGCTGCTCGAAAGGCAACATCTGGGGTTGGCACCTGGGGAAATCACCCATTGTGTGATGAAATCGGCGGGGCACGGAGAACCCGCGATAAGATAGAGCGATTGGCAGCCTGGAGCCGTGTGGGAGGGGCCCAGGCCAGTCAGTACTCACGAATTGGGCCTTGAGAAAGCGCATGGGTTGGATTGTGGGGATTTCGTCCGGGGATGTTGGTTAGGCGGGTGGGGGAAGCCGGAGATGCTACGGCGGATTTCCTCCGACTTCCCTCTTCGGGCAATTCCGTGACCCAGCCCCATCGCCAGTTGATACGTGGGATCAACCATTGAATATAAGACAGAAGCCTCAATCTTCTGCTAGAATGGACATGTGTCATTGGTTGTGCACAATTTTTTCTCTTTCATGTGAGCCTTGCTGTTCTCGAGGATGGAATCCTTGTCAACAGACATGATGGCCTGTGCTGGGCTTTATACTTAGTCACCAAGCTCGTTTACTCATGGTGACCCAGAAGAATTCATTGGATTGATAGTGAAGTGGCATGACCGGTCTGTGAGCATGAATATGTTTGGTTATCAGGCAACTGGGGAAGAGGAGTGAGTTTTCAGAGGACAGTCGAATCATTGCAACCATCCAAGGCCTCCAGGTAGGTGCTGTCGTGAAAATTTTAGCCTTATAAATGATATATCATACATCTGTCCTTATGGTTGACAGTGTATTGCGAGTATCATATGCACGCTGATGATGATAGGTGATGGGATGCTCACTTCCGAGTCACAGTTGCTTCACACATCATTCACTCCAACAACAGGCACTCTTATCCAGATGTAATAACATTCCCTATATGACTAGGCAGCCGTTACCCCCGGAAACACCGTGGCGACCATATTAATCCCAGGTAGGTTTGTTGTTATGGCGGAAAACACATCTGTCATCGTTCTCGCATCGTTCTCGCAACTGTCACTTTGCAGTTCTTGAAATATACTGTCATCCAAAACAAAAAAAGGGTTCTGGGCCTGAACTATAGCTAGCAGACAGCTTAGTTAATTCGCCATGGAGAGGCCCATCGATACGAAGTATAGAAGGCTTTGGAGTTCAACGTGCTGCGACGATGAGAGCATCTTCTGACCCCGGATAAGGCCGGGTTTCAAACAACTCCAACGCGACGATCATTACTTGGATTGATTTCTAGGAGAAGATTGCAGCAGTTTGGTATTCTGCTTTTGCATGGTGGTTTGGATTCATGAGCGCAGACTCCAGCATGGCTGGGTTAGAAACGCTGGGCCTTATGAAATCTTTGTGCATGAACAACCTCGAGAAGACGAGCATTTCAATACTTACCCCACTGCAGCGGAGAATATGGATCGACACAATCCATACAGAGAATAGAGACGAACTAATCTCTTTGAAATCGGTTGAAGTGTCCAGGCAAGCAAACTGCCATATGCCATATCTATATACTTGGTCGCCGCTATCCTCGGTTTGGTAGCCTGCTGCTCCACCTGGAATGAGAGGGGCAGATATGCTCAATGAGTTCAAAAGACTAATGTTGCTCGATGTCTTAGGGCATATGGTCTCTAGGTACAAATCCAGACGGCATCAGAGGACCTGATTCGAGGATTGATTGGCTCAGTCTACAGGGGTACAGGGTACAGGGGTTCCCCGCCCCTCGGTTCTTGATCTCGGATAGAACCTTGGGCGAAACAATATATTTCCGGATCTGCAGAGTACCAGATGGCTGCCGAGGATAAGGTCTACAAACACAATCCACCGATCCCCAGTGTCTCGACATCTCTCCAATCAGCGGCACTGACATCCGGCTTCTCAAGGAACCAACTGCCAAGCCTGCAATCAGGGAGCATGCCCGTTGACCCAAGCGGCCCAATATCTGTAGTCTGGCTGATAAAGTCCACCACCTCCACGCGAGTGACCTTTCTCATGCCTAGTTTAAACCCACGGACGTCCATGCTCCGAAAGATGCGCTCTACCAATGCTACCCACGTCATATCAGTCAAAGCTCACCCGAACCACACTATGCATACACCCAGCACACCGAGACAGATTGGCTTAGATTGATTCCGAGCCACTCACCTCGCTCCCCCGTCCAGGCCAATGATCTCCGGTCCAAGGCCATGGATGACCTTTAGGTGCGGTGCACTGGTCTAAGAGCGGAGGGGCTTGACGTATGCCGACGATAGCCTTTATGGCCCCAGGTGCTTGGCCAGTTACCCGCGGAGACTAGTGAGGGTGGTAAGTTTGCTCATTCGAGGTGCCGGAGAGCACGGGATGCAGGTCTCAGCAGAGGGGGCGCGCTGCAGTGAACTGCAGTTTCCCTGATCATTCACATTGTGACTGGAAGCGGGTGAGAGTCTGGTTCCTTACCCGTTCGGGTGGTTCTATGAGGTATTTTGGGCCGTAACACTGACCGGTATCCAGGCGGGCTCACCACCGGTACGGCCTCACACGCTCTGCATCAAGCGATACGGACAAAGCACCAGAGGTCTGATCCAGGAGAATTTCCTGGGGATTGAGGAGGCCGTGCCTGCAGCGGAAATCCGGTTCTACAGGGACCCGGCAACATGGCAAAGGTTAGCCGAATTGACCCGGCGGTCGCTGGGGCGGATGATTACATACGCGAGGGATACAGTATCGATACCGGGCCGCCAGCTTTTGCTGGCGAACCTCCAGAAAGCTTCTTGTCCCAACATCGTTTTTCCCTATCATCCTCTAACCACCTGAGCCCGTCTCCTTCCACCCGCAATTGCCCCCTCCCCTCTCCTCCGTTGCTTGTTCACTGGGAGGATTGGTTGTCTGCTGTCATTTCTATCTCCTCCGACTTTTTCCTTGGCCTTTTCTCCTCCTTTTCACCATGTTCCGGAGTCTTTTGCCGCGGGCGACGCCGCGGGCTGTCCTCCGCTGTGCCGGTCCTAAGGCCGTCCCCTCCACCTTTGTCGCCGCTCCTTCTCTCGCCGTCTTCGGACGCTCACAACGTGGCTATGCCTCTGAATCAGGTAGGTGACCTCCCCGCGGTGCGATCGCCCTGTCGCGGGCGGTGCCTGCGCTCCCGAGGGACGGCCCCCGGCTAATCATCAGCTGTTGTGCATAGGCGAGCACGACCTTGTCATCATTGGTGGTGGTGTCGCTGGATACGTTGCTGCCATCAAGGCCGGCCAGGAGGGTCTGAAGGTGCGACCTATATCAGTCCCCGAAGTGGTCCGGCTGGACTAGTCCGCTAACTGCTGTATTCCGACAGACCGCATGTATCGAGAAGCGTGGCCGTCTGGGTGGTACCTGCCTGAACGTCGGCTGTATCCCCTCGAAATCCCTGCTGAACAACTCCCACCTCTACCACCAGATCCTCCACGACACGAAAAAGCGCGGTATCGAGGTCGGTGATGTCAAGCTTAACCTTGAGCAGATGATGAAGGCCAAGGACACCTCCGTCGAGGGCTTGACCAAGGGTATCGAGTTCCTGTTCAAGAAGAACGGTGTCGACTACTTCAAGGGTACTGGTGCCTTCGTTGACCAGAACACCGTCAAGGTCAACCTCCTTGAGGGTGGTGAGCAGACTCTGCGCGGCAAGAACATCCTCATTGCCACCGGTAGTGAGGCTACTCCCTTCCCCGGCCTCAACATCGATGAGAAGAGAATCATCACCAGCACTGGTGCTCTCTCCCTGAAGGAGGTCCCCAAGAAGATGATTGTCATCGGTGGTGGTATCATCGGTCTGGAAATGGTACGTACACGCGGTGGAACAAAGTTCCGATTTTGCTGTCTGAAAGCCCCTGCTCATCACATTACTTTTTCCAGGCCTCCGTTTGGTCCCGCCTCGGCGCTGAGGTTACCGTCGTTGAGTTCCTGAACCAGATCGGTGGTCCCGGTATGGATGCCGACATCGCCAAGCAGGCCCAGAAGATCCTCCAGAAGCAGGGTATCAAGTTCAAGACCGGCACCAAGGTTATGAAAGGTGACGACAGCGGTGCCACCGTCGCCCTGAACGTCGAGTCCGCCAAGGGCGGTAAGGAGGAGACCCTCGACGCTGACGTCGTCCTCGTCGCCATCGGTCGCCGCCCCTACACCGAGGGCCTTGGCCTGGAGAACGTCGGGGTTGAGAAGGACGACCGCGGCCGTCTGGTCATCGACCAGGAGTACCGCACCAAGGTCCCCCACATCCGCGTGATCGGTGACTGCACTTTCGGACCCATGCTTGCCCACAAGGCCGAGGAGGAGGCCGTCGCTGCCATCGAGTACATCAAGAAGGGCTACGGCCACGTCAACTACGCCTGCATCCCCAGCGTCATGTACAGCCACCCCGAAGTTGCCTGGGTTGGCCAGAACGAGCAGGAGGTCAAGGCCGCCGGTGTCAAGTACCGCGTCGGAACCTTCCCCTTCAGCGCCAACTCCCGTGCCAAGACCAACCTCGATGCCGAGGGTCAGGTCAAGTTCATTGCCGATGCTGAGACCGACCGTATTCTCGGTGTCCACATCATTGGCCCCAACGCCGGCGAGATGATCGCCGAGGCTACCCTGGCTGTCGAGTACGGTGCTTCCTGCGAGGACATTGCCCGCACCTGCCACGCTCACCCCACCCTGGCTGAGGCCTTCAAGGAGGCTGCCATGGCCACCTACTCCAAGGCCATCCACTTCTAAGTTCCCTGCCACGAACCACGCCATCCTGTATCTCCCCTTTAGTCTAGCTCCGCTAGCCAATCCCGTGTAGCATTGACATCATTATATTTCCTATGTTGGTTGTGTATCCAGATTTACGAATCAATAGTCTTGATTAAACATTTTAACTTGATAGACAAAATGACAGAACATCACACAATGTACCAGTAAAGTGTAAATAAAACACGCTATCCTATTTTTATAGATCTAAACAAACAAAAATAAAACAAAAAGAAGAATTGAGCTCCGATAGGGGGAATCGAACCCCCGGCTGCCGTGTGAGAGACGGCGATGTTAGCCACTACACCATATCGGATCTTGTTGGAATAGCAACTCTAATATACATAAATAAACCAAAGATTACCAACAGTGAATTTTATCCAATCTTTGTTCAGTTTATTGTCCTTACTACACTGCAGCATCAACACTTCATTCACTAGGGGTTCTTGCCATTCCTGCAATGGTTTTCTCAATTGAAGGCTTTACGTGCTAGATTTGTAGAAGAATGGTTTATGAAGAGCCAGAGACATGCCTGTGCACGCCTCTAGGGGCAGGTAATGTGTTGCTGTCTTTCCTACTCTGCTGGGGCCTTGGGTGTTGGGATTATGGATGCTTGGTAGGAGTGTTCCCCTTCGTGAGCTGGGGAGGCATATCGAGTGGTAGGCTTGATTGTTGAAAGAGATGTTGAGATGCTTGTATGCCCAGCAGAGACTGCGAGTAGTAGCTATTGGATTGGGGCTGTGCTGGAGCAAAAGCAAATTGTAGGTCGCAAGGGTAGCGCTGGGTGCCTACTACGGACTTATACGTGTCTGAATGTTGCGTATGGCAAGCGGGCTAGTGTTGAGACACAGCTCCGCCTGGCTTGACCTGCTACACCGAGTTTGCTGTTCTGTAGGTGTTCTTCCAGATTGTCCCTGCTCAAAGCCTAGGCCTCTGGCAAGAGGCAGATTCCGCATGGCCGACTACGGCCCTAGTCATGGTACTGCCTGAAAAAGTCACAGTGGATTCATTGCGTCGTATTCATGCAAGTCTTGCTGAAATGGCAACACAGGGGGAGTCAAGTCCCCTGTGTTCTATGGTCATTCGTGAACATAAAAGATCGCCCAAGCATCTCGCCACTATCGCTGGCTGCTTACTCCATCTGGAAGATAGTGCCAGAGGAGGTAATCTGTTGCTTGCTCCAGGTCATCGATGTAGCAAAAGGCTTAACCCATTCTTTTAGAACGGTCAGGAATGTGTCACGGACAGCCTCGATGGCTTGTTCTCGCGAAGCCCCGCTGCTTTCAATATAGACTGATATACTCCGTTAGCACTGTGTCAGGATCTGTTCAGCTGCAACTTACTCTTGACTTTCGGTTCTGTGCCTGAGCCACGGATGGTGAATCTCACGCCCCGATCCAGCCATAGTGTCAGCATCTGGCTGCTCTTGTCAATCGGCAGCGTCGGGCGGTGGTCTTCTGTTCCGGAATCATAACCCTCCGTCAAGTCTCGCCACCTCAGAATCTTGAATGGACCGAAGGACTTTCCAGCGCCGAAAGGCCCGGACCTAATTTCTCGGAAGAGGCTCATTGTGAGATCGGTGCTTGACGAGCGCACATAGGTATTGAGAGTTTCGTGGTGTCCATGTTCCTTGAAGAGTTGTTGAAGCTTCATGTAAGGAGTGAGCCCTTGTGCCTTCCATTTGGCTTCAGCCAGCAAGAAAACCATAGCTGCGGAGATGCCGTCCTTGTCATAGCACACCTCTGGAAACATGTAACCAAGAGCTTCCTCAAAAGCGAATGGGACATAGTATCCGAGTTCCTCGAGTCTGCGCGCTATGTTGCCCATCCACTTGAAACCGGTCAAGGCTTCCTCGTAATGCATGCCCTTGGCTTTTGCCATTTTCTCCAGCATGCACGTAGAGACGGCCGAGTTCAGCACGGCGATTCGTGTATCGCTGTCGATAGTCTCCAAAGAATCGAATAGGTGTGATGCGAGAAGGACTCCGAGATGATTTCCGGTGAAGCTGAACCATGATCCGCTACAGCGAAGTCGAATTAGCGTAGGATCTGTAGTTGGAGGCAGCAAATACATACTTCACCTTCTCAGCAGCAGCAAAGCGATCTGCATCTGGGTCATGTGCTATGATGAGGTCTTTGCCCTCCCGATCCGCCGTCTGCATCGCGAGATCGAGAGCCCCTGCTTCTTCGGGATTGGGAAAGGCCACCGTGGGGAAGGCCGGATTCGGTTCCTCTTGCTCTGCGACAACCGTGAAATCATTGATACCCACTGAACGGCACAAGCTGGGGAATACCAGGCCTCCAACACCATGTAGAGGAGTATACACAAAAGGCTGCGGCTGCTTCCATTCCCGGACAGTGTACGTCTGTCGAGCGGTTAGCCCTGTTGCGCAGAAAGACTGCATGTAGACTCACAGCGTATTGCCAGACTGCCGTGTTGTAGTGTGGCAGGAGGTTGTCATACGATTTCGCGCGTAGGTATTCACTCGGCTGCAAATCCTTCCAAGCGTTGGGCCATGGAACCAAGTTCTCCTCGATGGACTGGGCTATCTCCGCATCCATGGGAGAGTTGATCTGAGCACCATTTTTGAAATAGCTGGAGCATGTTAGTGATAATCAAAACAGGCTGGAAAAGCGTAACCAGACACTTTGTAACCTATGAACCATCATTGTCAGTGAGCCGCTCAGGTTGTCAAGGAGCAAACCATGTTGACCTACCATTATCTTGTGCCGGATTCTGCCAGGGGTATTAGCTACGGGAGTTTCGAATATCTGGCGGGGAGCCTTACATGGCTTGCCGTAACCATGATGCCTGCAGCGGCATGCAGTTGGGTTACACCGAAAGGCACCGTTGGAGTAACCGAAGGCTCGGAGTAGAACCAGACCGGGATCTTCTGTGAGATGAACGCATTGGCAGCCAGGGCAGCAAACTTGGCGGAATTGTAGCGAGCATCATGGCCAATAACGACGCCATAGGAGGCAATGTCGCCGTGGTGGTTCTTCAGGTACATGGCCAGGCCCTGGGAAGCCTGGATGACGGTCAAGGAGTTCATGCAAGAGAAGCCTGCTGCCATCCGACCACGGAGACCGGCGGTTCCAAACTGGATTCCTGCAGGGTGCGATTAGACATGACAGGCAGGGGAGCAATCAGAGCCTAAATTTGGTACGAGGAGATCAGAAGAAGCAAGTCTCGAGCCCACACGTACTCTTTTGCAGGCGTTGGTGCAGCTCCGCCAACTCGCCCGCATCGCGGAGCCGCTCAATTTCCCCGCGGGTGGTGGGATCCTGGGATGGGGGAATTAGCAGGTGGTCGGTGGTGGAGAGATATGACAAATGCAGGGGACTCACCTGGTCCCACTCGAGCCATTTTTGGATCAGCGGCGAGAGGGAATCCTGTCAGAGAGGGCCAGGCGGACCGAGTCAGAACATTCGCACTACATAGGAAGTAGAGAAAATGATAATAGATCGATAGATCGATGGCTGGTGTAGCCGCGCACACCGGGACGAGTGACTATACCTCTCCTGGGTTGGCGGCCATGCTGGATCATACGACGCTGACACGATCAGAACGGACGGAGGGACCGGACCAAGGCCAGGTCTGGGTTGGGGGCAGAAGAGACGGTCGAAGAAGGAGGCGAGTCGGGGGGGAGGGAATAATAATGGAAGGCTGATGATGATGATGAATGTGGGTGGAATGACACTGGATGGATCGGGTGACGATCGCCAGCACGTTTCACCTTTGCGTCCCCGCTTTTTTTTAGTGACAATACCACCGTATCCCCGGGAAGCCGCATCTTTGCTTTCTTTTCAACGGGAGTTCTTCTTCTCTCTCGCTTTCTCTCTCTTTCTTACTACGTGTCTCTCTTCCTACCTCTTTCCTCTCTCCTCTCTCCTCCCTCCCCCCCCCTCTTCTTCCTCCATATGGTGTCCTGAGCTGGTCCTTAGCACCCGTACCATGGTCACCGCTCCTTCGCTAGCCGCGACCCGCAAGGACACCCTCTTGTCCCGGCGGTATATCGAGGGCCTCATTGCCGACGGCAAGCATGTCATAATCTTTGACAATCGCGTCCTCAAGGTTGACGCCTGGATCCCCTACCATCCCGGTGGTGACAAGTCCATCAGGCACATGGTTGGGAAGGATGCCACCGATGAGATCAATGCGTACGTGGCCTTGACCCTAGTTCCCCAGATGGGATCAATCCATTGACCCAGGGGTCTCTCTCATGCAGGCTACACTCGAAAGACGCGCGCCAACGAATGCTGTCCTTCCAGATCGGTCGCATCGACGGTCCATGGTTGAACTTCCTCCCTCCCATCCAAGGCGGCAAGTTCCGGCCCTACACCGAGGATTGCTTGTCCGATGACGACGAGAGCTCCGGACAAGAAAGCTCCGGCCAGGAAACATCTCAGCCGCCGTCCCCGATCTTCGATGCAGTCGATAACACGTCCGGTGCTCGTCAACGAAAGACCACGTCCTCCACAACCCCAGCCACGACCACCGAGAGCGACGAATTCAAACCGAAGCCGTTCTTTCTCGATGCCCGTACTCAGGAGGAACTTGTCTTCGACACGGCCAAATATCCATCTCTAGATGCAGAAAACCAGGAGAAGATCAAAAAGAGGTATCGTGAACTGGACCAGCAGATCCGTGCGGAAGGACTCTACGACTGCCGCTATTTTTCCTACTTTATCGAATGCTGCCGGTATACGCTCTTCGCCGCTTTGTCCTATTACTTTCTCCAGATCGGATGGTATGGGACCTCTGGGTTCTTTCTAGGATGCTTCTGGCATCAGCTTGTGTTCAGCGCCCATGATGCTGGCCATATGGGTATCACTCACAACTTCCACGTCGACACGGTGATTGGCATCATTATAGCCGACTATCTAGGAGGACTCAGTCTGGGATGGTGGAAACGCAGCCACAATGTTCACCATATCGTGACGAACGCACCCGAGCACGACCCCGACATTGAACACATGCCCTTCTTCGCCGTCTCCCATCGCTTCCTCACCAGCCTCCGCAGCACCTACTACGACCGTGTCATGACATTCGATGCCGCCGCGAACTTCTTGCTACGATTTCAGAACTACCTCTACTACCCCATCCTAATGTTCGGTCGCTTCAACCTGTACCGGCTGAGCTGGGAATACCTCTTCTGCGGCCAAGCACCCAAGAAGGGCCCCGCCTGGTGGCACCGCTGGTTCGAGATTGGTGGACAGATCTTCTTTTGGATCTGGTTTGGCTACGGGGTGATGTACCGTACCATTCCGGACTGGAGCAGTCGACTCACCTTCCTCTTTATCTCCCACATGGTCACTTCCCCTCTGCACGTGCAGATCACGCTCTCTCATTTCGCCATGTCCACATCCGACATGGGAGTCAACGAGTCCTTCCCGCAGAAAATGCTCCGCACCACCATGGACGTCGACTGCCCGACATGGCTCGACTTCTTCCACGGCGGTCTGCAATTTCAAGCCATCCACCACCTCTACCCGCGCATCCCGCGCCACAACCTGCGCCGGACCCAGAGACTCGTGCTCGACTTCTGCCGCGATACGGGGATCCCCTACACCATCTTCACCTTCTATGACGGCAATAAGGAGGTTATCGGCAAACTCGGGGACGTCGCGAAGCAGGTCCGCATTCTCGAGGAATGCAGGAAGTCGTGCGCCGAGCACGGCGTATTCTCGGATCACCACTAGAAGGTCAGATGAGCCTGCGGGTCTGTGTCCGAGTTAGATTCCCTTTCTTGTTTGCCAGCCACATATCCTTAGATCGTTGATTTGATGTATATAGTCATGCCCCACAGCCTGTGTAGTCTATGTGGTGGCTTGCAGGCCAGAGTTCTGATGTGCCTATGATGCCTCCCTGCAGTACTTAATGAGATAATGCCCTGTTTTGTGTTTTATTTGTTGTTTTTTCCCTGATAGAAATATGTCACAATCACATGGATATAGAAATCCATCTATATTTCTTAACGTTACATCCCCGAGTGTCACTTGAGGAAGATTCCGTTGCCGCGCGGGAGTTGCCTGAGAATCCCACGGATCGTCCCTTCGTACTGACGAGGTTGAATTGGTCCTGACCGGAATTATGGATGATAGATGATACGACACGAAACGATTGAATCGGTAGAGTCAGATGATTTGTGTTCCTTGATATGGCCACGTGTATAAGCCTAAGTAAATACAGCAAGGTACTACCTATGTAGGATCCTCGATCCATATCTCCTATCTGGCCCCCTAGACCACCCGTCTTATCCGACTGCCTGCCATATCTGGTTGATTACCCTCTCGTTCTATCAAATACCTCCCCCAGTCCCGAACACCCGGCACCCGCCGGGAAGCGCCATAGTGTCTCATCATCAAGCCTCACGTATAAGTCTTCTCGTGCCTCACAGACCGTAGCCGTAGTCGGGGACGAGCTTGGGTCCAGCCTCCCTGGTGAAACTGTTAGATTGTATACTAGTCGAGTCGTGGAACATGGTCCAGTATTCTTGCTATACTTGTAGTGGGTGGGTGACTTGGACGGGTCATGAGCAAATGATGCGAATATATCCTGGTCGTGAGTTGCGGGGTGGGTCCCTTTTGATGCATCCCATCGAAGAATAGGTTGTCTGTTATCGGCTGCCATGGAACCGCCCCGGTGTTTGTTGTCTGGAAGTTGGGTGCTCGCTCGCCATTCGGTAGGATGTGTACGACAGACAGTATGACGGAGGCTTCTTGTGTAGGCTGGTGATCTAGCACACGCCTACTCCTATACCAAGGGTCCTAATTTTGTTGGTTAGTTGTTTATCATTAGCATTATTAATTTAGTATCCATCAAGTTAGTGATATCACATCTAAATCACCTACAGATTATAAGTCTGGGGTCTCTATCTCAGGATCTCCATCTACTTATTCCTTCCATGTTCATCATTCCATTCATAAAGTTATTCACACCCCAATATATTAGCCAACGTGCAGTCAGCTACGAAAGTCCAGGAGAGCAAGAAACCAACCTGTATTTTCACTAGCTCAAGTAACTAGTATTCATAGAGTCTTCATATCAAAAACCAACTTCACACTCATTTAGCATGTGTATCCTTCACAGACGAGAACAAATCACCAGGCAGTGTTTTCTTTATTATTTATAAAAATAATTTATTAACTAGTCTATTAAAAGACACCCTGAAGTCCACGAGAATCAAGGGATATCAGGTTTAGTTAGTTACTAGTAAGATGATCTGTTAGGTGTTTGGCCAGCGCGTATGTCAGTTAGTATGTATAAGAGCGAGTTGGTTCATGTTAGGGATCAAGAATCCGGTCTAGTGTTCTGATCAGGGAAGTTTTCTAGCAAAGTGTTGAAATTACTGGTTTGAGTGTTCTGTGTAGCTTTAGGCGCTTTCTAGATTAGGGGGGAGGGGGAGGGGGTTGTATAAGATTCTGTTGCCGTGTATGAGATGCCTGAGGATCTCACGGATCTTCTTTGTGTGAAGGAGGCTTCCTGTGTAGGCTGGTAGGTAATCTAGCGCGCGTTTATGCTTATATCAAGGCTCCTGGTCCTGTTGTTTAGTTGTTCATTATTAGCATCATTGATTTAGTGTTGAGAAGGTTGTTGATATCGCAACTAAATCGATCACATCACTTAGACTGAATCCTAATACCCCAAGACAACGCAAGTATGGTATCCTTCATATTCAAAAAATAATTATCTACATCCAGAACTAGAACTGCCTCGGATATTTCTCCCATCCCATATCGGCTCGGCTACCCCACCAATCCTCCAGCCCTAGCCACCTTCTTCGCTCGCTGTTGTCGACGATTATGATTCGCCCGACTGGATTTATTCTCCTCCTTTCTCTGGCGGGCAACAGCGGGATTTTGCTGCTGGTTGCTGGGGTTACCTCCTCCACGTCCACCACCACCGCCACGTCTCCCGCCTCGACCACGGCCACGGCCTCCTCTTCCCCTCGAGCTGGACTGTTGGTCTTCCGTATCGCTTGGGGAGTCACCGGGTCCTGGCTTGCGGTACGCTGTGGGAGGTAGGTCCGGTTGGTTGAGAGTTCCGTCTGGACCGCCTGCGGAGAGGGACATCTTGTCTTCGAGCCTGGAGAGGCGTTTCGGGTCGCGGGTGAGCATGACGGCCCAGCCTTCGATGGCTTCGTCGGTCATTCCGGTGTCGCGTTTAAGTGATGCGCGGGGCTGCGAGCGGCGGGTGGTGGAGTCGCGGGCGAACAGGGCGGGGTTGGACTTGTAGGCGCGGTAGAGAAGCATTTCGGTTTCGTTGGGGTCGGTGGTACTGCGGGGGTCTGTGTCGTCGGTGGCATCGATGGTCCCACCTACGTCGGCGATGTCGTAGGTGTCGTCGCGTTCATCGTCGTCGGAGTCAAAGGTTGCGAGGGCGGACATGATGGCGGCTTTGTTGGCCGTGTGGTTAGTGCGGTCCGCCAGGACAACGTCGGCGGTGAGGTCTGCATTGGCGCGGCCGAGATGGAGGGATTGGGGGTCGGTGAGGGCCAGTTCGGCGAGGTCGACGTCGTTGTCGAAGATGTTTTTGCGGGATGGAGGGGAGGGGATGGAGGGGGGTGTTGGGCGTGGTGGGAGGGGATCGTGAGGGAGGGTTGAGGGGGTGGTGGGGAGTTGTTCGGTCTTGTTTAGGTCCTGGAGTTCGGGGGGAATGGAGTCGTCGAGGAGATGGGCCACTATGGTTTCTGGGTTGTCGTTGTAGTGGTCCAGGAGACGGGTGATATAGCCGGAGCCAAGGTCGGGGAAGAGGTCTTGGACTTGAGTGACCAGGGACATCCTGTGAATGTGAAGGTCCTCAGAGGGAGGGAGGTCCGTGGCGCGACCTTTGCCTTTGTCGACTCGCTTCTTCTGCTTCTGATGTCGACGGTGGAAGAGCTTTGATTCTTCTTGGTATGTCCGGAGACTGGAGACGAGGTCTTGGCCACGTTTCTGGGGATTGGCGCCGAGGTATCTGTCTAGACGGACCAGGAGGTCTGTACTGCAGATTACGTCTGACAGGAGGGTGGGCTCCTTCTTCGTCGTTGATGTGCCGGCGCTGGATTTCAGGCTGTATAGCTGGTCCAGCAGCGATGAGAGGTTCGGCTTGGCACCCTTGAGCAGCGATGCCAGGCCAACATAGACGTTTGCGACGAGGACGCTACGGATGTCTTCTCTCTTATGCGTCTGATATGCATCTGAGAAGGTGTCCAGGAAGTCAGAACCGGCCATGAGCACCTGGCCGCAACCGGGCAGCGCAGATGTCAGGATGGTCAAGAGTCGGACATCAAAGAGGACAGCCGTATACTTGCTAGGATGGAGCAAGGCAAGCTCTCTGATGATCTTAGCTTTGGTCTTCTCGAGGCTGGCCGTTATCGCATCTGGATGCTTGTCCCAGGTATCAGACAGTAGTCTCTTCAAGGCAGAGCTTGAGGGATAGCAGGTGCACATGTTGGCCAGAACGCTGCATTCAAGGAGTTCAGGTGGTACCGGAGAGGCCTCAAGGAGGAACCGCCTCGTTAACAAGAAGCAGAGCTTTCGTAATGTTCGTGCTTTGGGTCCAGCATGGACGCCGGATGACCCAGATTTGGCAGACTGAAGATAGAAGGAGGTCAAGAAGGCCACTGCGGACCCATCTCCAGAGGCGTGTTGTTTGAACTGTGAATCAGGGGCCTCGATGCGCACCCCGAGGAGCAAGATCCATGCATCTATATAGAGCTCCCACTCCCCAGGTGGCACGGTGCTCTGCACCTCGGGAGGAGGGACGGGTGCCAGAGGAGGTAGTTCCGGCATGACACGGGATTGTTGTCAAGTGCAAGTCAGATGGTGAGATTAGATGAAAGAGTGGAAAAACAGCCCAACGCCTGGATTATGAATCATTATGATCACTTGACGTTGGGCCAGCTCCCATGCTGGCCCCATCTGGAGTAGCCTTAGTTTACAAGGCAAGTACCGCATGCTGACTCACCGCCCAACCGGGCTAGCGCCAGATAGGCGAGCGCCAAGGCCCGCACCCGCACAAGGAGCCACTAAGCGCACCGTCGAAAAAAAAGATTCACGATTTGTCCGCAATATCAGATAGACCCTCAACGGCCATCATCACCTTACCGAACCCCGAAGTTCAGGTCTTGATTGGTATCCAGCCTCCCTTGCGGTATGCCCCCCCCCTCCCCTGGACTTAACCTCCTTTCCATCCCGACCACCACTAATCGACCTCATCGACAGCATCTCAATCCCACCGGTCTCCTCACCGTTCAATTACATTCAAGATGTCTTTCCAGAAGCCCGAGAAGGATTTCGGCGAGGGCCCTGTACGTGACCGACACCCCTAGGACATGGCGTTGTCTTCGAAGTACATCGCATGCGTCGTACATCCAAGTGGAAAAAGTACTAACCAGGTCCCTTTCCGGCTCAACAGAAGGTCCACAAGATCCGTATCACCCTGACCTCCCGCAAGGTCGCCTCCCTCGAGAAGGTGTGCTCGGAGCTGATCGACCGTGCTCGCTCCAAGTCCCTCCAGGTCAAGGGCCCCGTCCGTCTTCCCACCAAGACCCTTCACATCTCCACCCGTAAGACCCCCAACGGTGAGGGTTCCAAGACCTGGGACAAGTACGAGATGCGCATCCACAAGCGTCTCATCGAGTAAGTTTGGCCTTTTCCTGTGCGAGAGTTGGAATGGCGATGCTAACGGACGCGATAGCCTCCTCGCCCCCACCGAGACCGTCAAGCAGATCATCATCAACATCGAGGCTGGTGTTGAGGTTGAGGTCACCATTGCTGCTTAAATAGTTCCGTCATGGAACGGTGACAGGGGCGGCGCGGACGATGTGCTCGTCTGGCCATGTGGTAGATGTTCTGCTTCAGGGCCCATGCTAGGCCAACGTCGATACCCGCCAGTTCCTGGCATAAAAATGAAAAAGTTCAAAAAGCAGTAAAGCTGGGTTGCTGAATTCTTCCTAAAATCGTAGTGCATGGTATCAAGTTGTGGCCTTGGTTAATCCGTCCCGTTGAAATCCCGCCTGGACGCCGCCTGTCCGTTAAATGCTAAACAGCTATATACTACAATGTCCGAATAATCATATCAAAGTCCAAGAGACTGGCTCATCAAAAGTCGAAGTTCACCCATTCAGTCTTCGGGGGTACGCTCGGAATCACGCCATTCTCAAAATATCCATTCTTCACAAAGAACTCGTACTGCCCAGTCACCTCGGGCGTATATTCATCCGGCTTCCCCTGGACATCCCGTAGGCTCGCCGCATCGGGTGGACCATTTGGGAAGAAGATGCGAACGTAGGTCTGACGGTCCTGAGGGTGTAGATAACAAGGCTCGTTGTTGATGTATTTGACCTGCTGTCCCTTCCAGGCTGACAGTTTCTTTGTGACAGGGTCTCGAATGGTCTGACCAGTCAGAGGTGGGATGGGGTTCAGATCATTGGAGTTGTCAACTTTGATGGCTGGGGGAGGCCCTGTTCCTGCTTGAACAGTTGGTGTGGGGGCAGGAGCAGGTGTCGGTTGGACCGGCTGTGAGAATGCGCTAGGAGGCTGTCCAAATGCTGAAGGAGCAGCTGGTTGGCTTGGGGCCCCAAACGGACTCGGGGCCGTAGCTGGCTGGCCAAAGGGGTTTGAAGGTGCTTGCGGTTGGCCGAAGGGGGAAGCTGTTTGTGAAGGTTGACCGAAACCAGCCGGTTGTGCCGTTGATGGCTGACCAAACCCTGAGGCCGCAGCGGGTGTTTGGTTCGCGATCTGTCCGAAGGGAGAAGCAGTCGTTTGTCCAGAAGACTGACCGAAGCCACTCGATTGTTGGCTCGGAGCCGAGATTTGACTGAAAGGGGAGGCTGTACCGGACGTCCCGAATGCTGAGGTTCCAAGTGAGGATGGTTGGCCGAAGGAAGACTGGCCTGAGGAAGGCTGGCCAAATGTCGGTTTACCAAATGCGGGTTGACCACCACCCAAGCCTGATGGCTTTCCAAATGCAGACCCCTGACTTAAAGCGCTGGCTTGTCCAAATCCAGATGCTTGTCCCAAGCCAGAGGGCTGTCCGAACGCTGACGGTTGACCGAACGCAGAGGGCTTGCCGAAGGTTTGACTGCCTAGCCCTGAAGGCTGGCCAAAGCCCGGTGCTGAACTGGTAGCAGCGGGTTGTCCAAATGGCGACGGTTGTGAAAGTTGCGAAGGCTGACCGAAAGCAGACTGCCCCTGGGTGGGAGCCGGATCGGTTTTGCCTTCTACAATATCGATTCGGTTGGGATGTTCATTGATTCCGCTGAGGACGTATTTCACGGCACCATCAAGATCATTCAAAATGACATCCATCTGTTTCACAGCCTCTGCATATAGAGCCTGTGCTTCTTGGACTGCCTGATTCGCGTTTCCTGCTGCGGCCGCCTCATAGTGGCGCAGTCGTAGCTCTTCGAAGCTCTGCTCTCGTT
Organism: Aspergillus sclerotiicarbonarius CBS 121057; assembly: GCA_003184635.1. Lineage (NCBI taxonomy): Eukaryota > Fungi > Ascomycota > Eurotiomycetes > Eurotiales > Aspergillaceae > Aspergillus > Aspergillus sclerotiicarbonarius. The sequence continues at coordinate 248,861 of KZ826343.1, read as the reverse complement.
GAACGCCACCAAACAATTGCCTCGGGGCATTTCTTCCAGGGCCATAGCAGGAGAAGACCCATTCTGGCCGCCCTTTGCCGGCAGTGAGGTCGACCTTTATGTCCTCTGTGGTTATTCCGTAGCTGTCGGGCGTCAGCAGGAAGAGAGAAAACTCCATTAGAGTTGGTCCGGCTAGAAATGATTGACTTACTTGGCAGCTTGCTGGTTCTGTGTCTGTGCGGCACGACCTATGTGGTAGAGTTAGAAGATGTCACCAACACAGATGGGCTGCTTCAGAGGCAACAAGGTGTGGAACATGTAACACAAGTTCATAGTGCTGAGAGATCCAAAGGAGAGGACATAGCAAAAGAATCAAGCGGAGACATAACGTCCCCTTCTCAAGTTCATGCGCAAGGGTAGAAGCTGAAGGGAGGACGAGAGAGATCGATTGCGTCGCGTTGCTATATCGAACAGGACCGACACTGAACGTACCTCCGAAACCTCCTCCGCCGGTCAGTGCTCCGAACCGGTTCCCGGAGCTCAATGTCTGGCCAGGATGCTCATACTTGCAACGGTCTGGAGTCTTGTTAGTTTTCTCTTCAGACGATAACCGGAGGTCGATTGTAGAGAGCTAGGGAAAGACAGGCATACGGACCTCCAAATCGGCACCGGCCTTGCTGGAAGTATGTGCAGACAACCATGTCGTTTTCGCGTCTCCGACCAGCCAGCCAGAGAGTACGAGGGCAGCCTGTCGAACGTCTGACGAGACGCTTAGAGGGTGAAATCGAGCGTCAAAACACGCGGATCCGAGCTACCCGCCCGATCGATCACTAGGAAGACAGGTACAGCACTATTGACCCCTGGGCCAAGATATCTGTTGTGTATAAGAGTTCTTCGGTTTGCAGGTGTGGTTGGATTGTTCCGGTAACAATACATTTCCCCGGCCCGGCCTTCGGTGTTAGGGGCGATCCCATACAGGCCGTACGGGCGAGGTATCGTAATTTACAGCCTTAATTTCTGCCGGCCTATCTATACATTCGATTTTGTCTTCTACATGAATATGTTCACCATTCAGGCGAATATTGAAGAAAGATCACGGCTGGTGTATACCGGTGGTTATATGTTCAGCCTATTAGTGAAACAACAAAAGCAACCTCGCCTGTTAAATGCCAATGCTTCGTAAAATTACAAAGGATCCGATGCACAACTCCTTTTCTCCGAGCCATTTCCCATAAGATTGAATTCGTATCATGCCTGTCCGTTGCCAGAATGCGATGACTGCGTGTGCATCATGCTCTGTCTCAGGACATCCCAGTTCAGCCCGTCAATCTTCGTCCCGCCGAGGGACTCGAGGTCCGTGGAGAGTCCACTGAGCTTGCCACTGGCGAGGCGGCGCATCATGACTGTATCCTTGGAGCCATGGAGACCCTTTGCGCTCCCATGCAGTAGAGCATGCTCAAACCATTTCTCCTCTTGATCGTCAAATGGAAGCCCAATCAGTTCCATCGCCCGCGTACTCCGCAGCTGGCCAGCTTCCGTCGTGTGGACAAACCCAATGAGCTGTGTGAGGTAGCTTCGACGTAGGTTTTCGTCGTACCTCCGGGTAAAGTAGAAGGCTTCCGCAATGCTTGCGCGACAAAGGGTCTTGAAGAATGCTCGCTGGACCTTCTCCGAGGCCAAGGGTGGGGCAACAGTGAGGTAGTATGCCATTACGAGGCTGTCATCGTGCTTTGGAAGCCGGGGAAGGGTAAGAACGTAGAGAATCTCATCCGGGAAAGTTGGAATGATGGAAGGCTCGGTCAGATATTCGATAGCTCGCTACCCGCGCATTCTAGTCAGAAACTGGTTATTCGCAAGTCTGGCCTACACGCACCTTGAATTCCAGCCGATCGAGGTTCCAGAGCCCTTCTATGAAGAATCTGTACTTCTCCGGCAGGTGGCACCGGCGCGAAAACTGGGAGGCCGCATCGCCAGCGGCACGGCAATCTTTCAGGATGTAGTAGATCAACGCTTGCTTGTGATGTATGTCCAACGGGGAGGAAACAATATGGCCGACCAGAGTTCGGAGGTCTGCGTTCGAACGGGGAGGGTATAGTTGCGTGACTGTAAGGCGGTCTTGGTCAAAAGTGGCCTTCGAGTTTCATGTGAGGGCGTCTACCTGCTTTAACACCAAGCAATCCCAGGAGTCTGTCGGCGAACAGCTGGTTTTCTAGCGCACGGCGGTTGGCGATGATCTGCTCGATGACCTTGCCATCATAGGTGAAGTTTTTGTTGAAGTAGAAGATCGTGTCGAAATCGTCCCAGGGTGCCATCTTGACCCGTGCCTGTAGGTAGGATTGAATTCCGTTGGCGCAAAGACGTACTTACTGAGTAAGTAGTACTTCATCCCGGACCGACGAATCGCAGTGGCAGCCGTCACATTCGGGCGGTGAGCCAGAGGACCCAAAGACGCACATGTTGTGGCAGAAAAACAACGCCTTGCCGCTTTCGGCGGGGATGTAAACAACCCACTTTCCACTGGCGGCAGTTCCGCCGTCAACTTTGCAACTGCGCCCGCTTCAACCTCGCCTTGATGAAGCAAGCTTTGGCGACGACCATTCCTTCAGAGTAATGTCATCCATCGCAAAGGGCAGGCCAACCAGGCGCTCCGCCGCCGCCCGGCGGAGCTATGCTATCGAAGAGACGACGTCCGAAGAGGAGGATCCCGGAAATGTCACCCCCACGCCGTCTCAGCACGACGATGAAGAAGACGACGGCGAAGCTACGCCCGTTCCCAAGAAGCCCAGCGTTGCCAAGAGGTCTTCGCGCAGACGAACCACGACCGAGATGACTACGCCCACTGCTGCACCCACTGCTGCGCGCACTACCCGGAGATCTCGACGGTCGAGGGTCTCAGTCTCAGAACAGTCGGAGGCGCCGCAACACACAGATACAAACGAGGAAGGGGATAGCGTTGCGACGGTGGAAGAGCCCGAGTCCCCTTCGCAGAAGATGGCATCGGCAAAGAAAACCCCTAGTATGGCTCACCCCCGCAAGAGTCGTGTTTCCCTCACTCCCAACCCGGAAAAGTCCTTACTCCCAACTCCAGAGCCCTCCGTGTCGCCGCAATCTCAACCACGATCGCAGAGGGGTAGTGTGCCCCCGCTCGCCGATATCACCGAGTCAGTCAACCAGACGCCACCGCCGAAGACCGAGGACGACCAAAAGCCCCAGATTCCCATGATCAACCCGAATACCACCGTCCTAGAGAAGCCCATGGATATCATGATGAAATCCCGCTTGATTGCCCCTTCAGGCCCCGAGGAGCCGGCTGAACCCAAGAGTCGCTTGATTATCACTACACTGATTTTAATGAACTTCAAGAGTTACGCAGGAAAGCAGATCGTCGGGCCCTTCCATGCCTCCTTCTCCTCGGTTGTCGGACCAAACGGATCTGGAAAGTCCAACGTTATCGACGCCTTGCTCTTTGTGTTCGGATTCCGAGCCAGCAAAATGCGACAGGGTAAAGTTTCTGCGCTGATCCACAATTCGGCCAACTTTCCGAACTTGCCATACTGTGAAGTCGAGGTGCACTTCCAGGAGGTTTTTGACCTGCCCGCTGGAGGGCACGAAGTAGTCCCAGATTCCCAACTGATCATCTCTCGAAAGGCGTTTAGAAACAACAGCAGCAAATACTACATGAATAGCAAGGAGACGAACTTTACCGCCGTGACCACCCTTCTCCGCGACCGGGGTATCGACTTGGATCACAAGCGTTTCCTGATTCTCCAGGGTGAAGTCGAGTCTATCGCCCAGATGAAGCCCAAGGCTGCCAATGAGCATGAAGATGGACTCCTGGAGTACCTGGAGGATATCATCGGAACATCAAAGTACAAGACGCCGATCGACGAAGCGGCCGCTGAACTTGAGACGCTAAATGACGTTTGTGTTGAGAAAAACAACCGTGTCCAGCACGTCGAAAAGGAGAAGAATGCCTTGGAAGAGAAGAAGAACAAGGCTCTCTCATTTATCCGCGACGAAAATGAGCTGTCCCAGAAACAGTCCGCACTTTACCAGATATACATCGATGAGTGCGCTGACAATATCCGAGTTACCGAGGAAGCTATCCTGCAGATGCAGGAGCTTTTGAACCTTGAGCTAGAGAAACACGAAGGCAACGAATCTGGTATCAAGGAGCTCGAGAAGGCCTACAAGCGCGGCATGCGCGAATACGAAAACATGGAAAAGGAAATGCAGGCTCTGGCCAAAGAAATGGCCAAGTATGATAAGGAATCCGTGAAATTCGAAGAGAAAAAGAAGTTCCTTGCTGGGAAGCAAAAGAAGCTGGAAAAGGCCATGCAGAGCACCCGTCTTGCTGCCTCTGAATGTGAAAGCTTGGTGCAAAAGCATGCTGACGACATCGAAAAAAAGACGAAGGAGACTACACAGCTGGAGAAGGAGATGAAAGCGGAGGAGGAAGAGCTGTCCTCAATTCGCGAGAGCCTCAAGGGCAAAACCCAGGGTCTTTCCGATCAAATCGCCGCGAGACAGAAGTCCTTGGAGCCTTGGGATGAAAAGATTAACAAGAAGCTCTCGGCTGTTGCAGTGGCTCAAAGCCAGCTTGATATCATCCGGGAGAGAAGCAATGCCGGGGCTGTCTTGTTGGAGGAGGCTCAGTCCAAGGTGGCTTCCATTGAAGAAGCATTGGCCACCAAAGAAGCCGATCTTGAGGAACGCAAAGGCCAGAAAGTGACTCTCGAAGAAGAGGTCGCGAAGCTGAAGCATGACCTCAAAAAGTACGCCCACAGAGAGCCCGAGGTTCGAACCCACGTCTCTAGTGCTCGACAGAAGGCAGAAGAGGCCAGGGCAAGCCTTGCAAGCACTCAAAATCGCGGCAGTGTCCTTTCTGGACTTATGCGTCTCAAGGAGTCGGGTCGTATCGACGGCTTCCACGGTCGGCTCGGCAACCTCGGAACTATCGACGAGAAATATGATGTCGCTATCTCGACCGCCTGTCCTGCATTGGACAACATGGTGGTCGACACGGTCGAGGTCGGCCAGCAGTGTATCGATTACTTGCGCAAGAACAATCTGGGCCGAGCCAACTTCATTCTTCTGGATCGACTCCCCCGACGGGACTTGTCCTCCATCACGACTCCGGAGAAGGTCCCTCGACTGTTTGACCTGGTTAAGCCCAAGGACCCCAAGTTTGCCCCCGCTTTTTACAGCGTGATGCAGAACACCTTGGTAGCCAAGGACCTGGAGCAAGCCAACCGCATCGCCTATGGAGCCAGGCGGTGGAGGGTTGTGACGCTTGACGGTCAACTCATTGACATGTCTGGTACTATGAGTGGTGGTGGTACCCGTGTTGCGCGTGGCGGCATGTCCTCGAAGCAAGTGGCAGAGACGAGCCGCGAACAAGTGGCCAAGCTCGAGGGGGATCTGGAGGAGATGGAGAGGAAGTTCCAGCACTTCCAAGAGAAGCAACGGCAGATGGAGGCGGCGATCAGGGAACGATCTGAAGAGATACCACGAATGGAGACCAAGATCCAAAAGATCATGATCGAAATTGAGAGTGCCAATCGAAGTCTCGCAGACGCCCAGCGGCGTGTCAAAGAATTGAGCGCCGCGCATAAACCGTCAAAGACAGATGCCACTCAAGCCGCGGCTCTTGAGAAACAGATCGCCTCTCTGGAGGAAGAAATCGAAGATCTTCGTGAACAGAAGGGTGGTATAGAGGAAGAGATTCAGACTCTCCAGAACAAGATCATGGAGGTTGGTGGTGTGAGACTGCGCGGTCAAAAGGCCAAGGTCGACGGACTCAAGGAGCAGATCAGCTTGCTTGCCGAGGAAATCTCCAATGCGGAAGTTGGAAAGTCGAAGAACGAGAAGGCTATTGCCAAGCACCAAAATGCTCGTGGTGACGCAGAGAAGGAGCTTGAGCATGTGACGGAGGAGCTAGAGAAGCTCAACGAGGATGTTACTAACCAGGCTAATGATGCATCTGGGTGGAAACAAAAGGTGGAGGAGGCGCAAGAGGTAAGAACTGCGATATGACCGTGTATTAGATCAGCGGGCTTACCAACTGTGACAGGCTCTCGACGAGAAGAAAGAGGAACTCGGCAAAGTGAAGGGTGAGCTGGATGAGAAGGTGGCAGAGTTGAACGAGTCCCGAGCCACGGAGATCGAAATGCGCAATAAGCTTGAGGAGAACCAGAAGGCTCTGTCGGAGAACGAGAAGCGCGGCCGATACTGGCAAGAGAAGTTCTCCAAGCTCTCTTTGCAGAACGTTAGTGATCTGGGTGAAGAGCAAGAAGCCACGGAGCTCCAGATGTTCACCAAAGACGAGCTGTTGGAGATGAACAAGGAGTCTTTGAAGGCAGCCATTGCTGCCCTCGAAGAGAAAAGCCAGAATGCATCTGTTGATCTGAGTGTCATCGAGGAGTACCGTCGCAGAACGACCGAGCACGAAGCACGCTCGGCCGATCTAGCCACTGCCCTGGGATCTCGCGATGGCGCAAAGGCCCGGCTTGATGGCCTCCGGTCTGCGCGTCTGAACGGCTTCATGGAAGGATTCGGCACTATCTCGCTTCGCCTGAAGGAGATGTACCAGATGATCACGATGGGAGGTAATGCCGAGCTGGAATTGGTTGACTCTCTGGACCCCTTCTCTGAAGGTATCCTGTTCTCTGTCATGCCCCCGAAGAAGAGTTGGAAGAACATCGGCAATCTTTCCGGTGGTGAAAAGACGCTCTCCAGTTTGGCGCTCGTGTTCGCTCTACACCACTACAAGCCGACCCCCTTGTACGTGATGGATGAAATCGATGCTGCCCTGGACTTCCGAAACGTGAGTGCTGCTAGACTTTGGTCTCGAAGAGTGATCGACTAATGTGCCTAGGTCTCAATTGTGGCGTCATATATCAAGGAGAGAACCAAGAACGCCCAGTTCATCGTTATTTCCTTGAGAAACAACATGGTAAGGACATCTCATCCTGATGCTACTCGCAGACCACTAATTATCAATAGTTCGAACTTGCCGCTCGACTGGTGGGCGTCTACAAGGTCAACCACATGACCAAGAGCGTGACGATCGAGAACAAGGACTACATCACAGGGCGATGAATGATTTGATCAGCACGTATGCATGTTATGACTCTTTTTTTGGGATGGGTTTGCCGGCAGGGGCGCGGTGTGGGAATGGGTATCTGCTCAATGGTCGCAGGATGATGATCTATCTCTTGTTTTCGTCTCAATAACCTGTTGATACCGCGGAGTGAAGTTTGAGATTCGGTGTTTGCTTCCATATCTCTACTGACTTCTTGTATGAATTGGATATGACTTTGTTTCTTTCTGTTAATCACGCTCGATAGTGAGTACATATCTACATTTGGATACTTTTCTGCATGAAGAGAGAGATCGATCGCCTCTCCACACTAACTACTATAACCACCTCCAAACCACATGCAACCAAGACCTCTCTCCTTTCCACTCCCACTCCCACAACCCCAACCCCAACTCCCAACATCAATACCACCCCATAACGTACAAAACCTAACCTAACATAACCTAACATACATACATATACACATCCCCCAAACCAGTCAATTAATACTACTTTCAATATTACATTACTAATAATCCCCCCTTCCCAATCCGGTTCCTTGTTACACACCCCACCACCACTAGCCAATCCCACCTAGCACCATTAACAAATAATTACTAGCAACCAACTAACCAAGTGACTGACGTGCATGCTCATTCCCCATCTGCATAGATTTCATGCATATAATAACGATCATATGACAAAACATAATACAAAAAAAATAATAATACAGAGGATCTTATTCGTTGGAAAGATAAAGATAAGGAAAAGAAGGGGTGAAGGTGGGATGGATGGCGTCATACATACATGGCAACCAACCCGCAATCGGGAACGTCCGTATAAGGTTTATGGGATCGCGATCCGATAAGCACGACATTGCGGATTCTATTTATCGAGGTATCTAGATAGTAGATAGGTAGATAGCTGAATCTACCTTGGTAGCTTGAAGCTTTATCTTAGACTTCGAGCTAGTATCTGTACTAACTACTAAGTACTAAGATCTGGGACCTTGGTGGAGGCGCTGTCTTCCTATCTTATCAGCGCTCGGGGGTCTAGAACTACTGATGATGACACGCGGTCGAATACCAAGTTACAGTCATGATTAAGCCCCCAGTAAGTTCCTTCCCATAAAAGTACATACATCCATGCATGCCAAATGCCTCACAAGTGCATCCTTCGTTGCCTCGTAATGACATTCAATCATGAAAACAAGCGTCCTTCCATGCCATTCGCTCCTCGTGATTAATAAGGTCGTAGTTAAACAGTCCGAATCGGATCGGAGAGAATTGAAAGGGTGAGGCGGAATAGAACAAAACCCAGATCGCTCGTCTATCCACGCTTGAAGAACAGAAACTCAAAAATAAGGCATGTATCCTGTAATGTGCCGTAACTCCGCCTCCTTGAAAACACGCCGTAGTCTATATTGAGCCCTGTCCATGAACCAGAAGTAAACGCCGAGAATAATGTGGATCATGTGAGCATAGTATCACATGAGATTGCTGTCTGCATCCGGTGATGCAGACCCGAACCGCGGTCAACGGTTGAATTGTGCCGCTTTAGGTAAGTTAAGATGTGAAAATTGGCCGAATCCGACGGTGCGGCCAATTAGAGAAATGTCGTAGATCAGGTGTGGCTCACGGCCTAGGCGATCACTGGTCGGCGCGGTGCGATGGGAATCGGTTTGGGTCCCGAAGAAATATCAAGAGTGGACATTCCCAAGTCGCTGTCCTCGTATTGTTGCGAAAGCTTATCCTTCGGCTTTTCCTTGCCGCCAGCAACCAACGCAGATTGCCGCGAAGCATTGGCGCCTTCCTCTTCGCGTACCGTACTGCAAACAAACCGTTCTTCGGAAATAGGGGCGGCCCCAAACATCGTGCCCAACTGCTGTAAGAGTGCAACAAAGTGTGCATGGATCTCAGCAAAGATGTATTGGTTTCCCACAATCTCCGAAAGGTTTCGTGCCCGAACCTGGCCAGGTCGGCGCGGCTGTCCATCTGGGTCAAAGGCGCGCCCCGTGAGAAACGAGGAAACCGGGTGGTATTGTCTGCTCCCGCGTCTATTTGACCCGTTGTTCTGTTCATCGCGGCGCTTTTCCTCCTCCTGGTATTTCTCTGCCGACTGGACAATTCCCGCCGCAATTCGACCGAACGTGCGCCAGATCGCGGGACAGGCACGGAAGGCTTTTCCGGCATCTTTGCCTGCCAATGCCACCAGAGCGTAGCTACGCCGTTTCCCGCGAGCCATGGGGTCAGGCAGGCGAAAGATGTAAGCGATCGTATAGCCCGCACTAGAGTCGCCAAAGCACAGGGGGCCCGAGGAGAGACCCCGCGGTAGAAGTTCGCAGCTGAGGGTCCGGATGGAGGAGCGTCGAAGAAGCGCGTAATCTGCCGGGTTGGGAGGCCCGCGCAATGAGAGATAGGTGAGTATATGTGTGTGACAAGAGGCGTCCGATGTAACGGAGGACGAATGGAGGGAGTCCGGGAAGGACGCATGAGCATGCGGGTCGTGTGTGCTCTCGTCGTGATCGGCATGACTGGTGCCGCAGGAATAGACGACCTCTCGAGACCGCAAGACAGGGCTACCATTCCTTCCCTTGCCGTCACTCCGGGCCGTTCCTGGAGCACCGGGCGGTAGCTGTTTGCTCACATCTTCGGGCAAAGTCAAGCTACAACTGGCGCAAGTGTCGCCGTCCGCGCCTCCCAGGAAATTGAACTTCTGTTGAGTTTCACCAGGCGAGGTTTGCCCTTTGAGAAAGTACGGATGGTCTTCGATTCGGGGAGACCTGTCGGACGGGTCTAGCTGTTTCTCGGATGGTTTAGGATTGAGGGGGTATTTGTTGTTTGTGCGGCTCTGCAGGCCGTGGGATGAAACGGTGTCGTGAGAAGTTGCAGGAGTATCGTCGGGAGAAAAGTCAGATTTGTCGGGATAGCATTGCGAACAAGGAAACGGTAGGACCTGCGAGCAGATGATCGAGGTAGGACCATGCACCTCGCAAAAATGCGTCAAAGAAAGCTAGTAGAGGGGAATTGTTAGCTGAATTGAGCCGACAGGGACCAGGCGTCCTGGGAGAGAGAGCGTGGGGAGGACAAGAGAGAATCATAGATCCCTGCCAGGTCGCACGTATATTATGCGCGGGCTGCGCGGTGAGAGACAGGCAGAAGGGACCAAATACAATTCGAACCAGTCGAGGGGCATGAGGGGGGACGTCATGCTCACGCATCCTCGTCGACGGCGATGCAGAGGGATCTCAGAGGCACATGGTGCGCGAGGAAAAGAGAGCCACTTACAATGAAATCCATATCCGTGGAAGTTATCGTCTAACAGAACCCAGGCACCATATTAGACCATTATTGCAATACATGCTTTCCCAGATGTAGTCAAGGTGACAGCGGTGGTGGGTTCGTGGCAATGACGCAGGATAACCACCAAACCGAGAAGGGAGGGGAGGAAACCGGGTATGGCTGGCGCAGATCCAGATCGTAGTGGAAAGTGGTCGGTGGTCGTGAGGGAAGGTTGGATTGACCACACACCCGGCAATGGGGGGCCTTGGGAGGGGGGGGTTCGAGTCAATGAAGCTGCAAAGACCAGCTTGCAGGCCAAAGACGGTGGAGAGAAAGAGAGAAAAAGAAAAGGAAAGGAAGGAAGGAAGAAAAGAGAGGCGAGAGTCGCGGGAGAGGGAGAGAATAAGAGGATGAACAGTCGAGGTTGACTTGCTAGTAGTAACTTCCTTGGTCGTAGTATGAAGGATATCGGAAAGGAAGGGGGGCCCGGAAGTGGAGCGCATCGGCTGCGTATGAAAAGACTAAAGAGTAAAGAGAGGCAACAACAAGCTGGAGCCAGGCCTGGCCGGGGCTGGCCTGGTGCCGCTGGGTAATTTCCGTCCCGTATGGTTCCGTATGGTACTTCCTCTTACTCCTCTGGATCATTTCTCATTTCGCATTTCACATTTCGCATTTCTCGACCACTGCCTTCCTGCCTGAGGTGGTCCAAGAGGCCCAACGTCCAATAACCCCAAGCAACTATCCGATTACCAACCTGCTGTCCTCCTGTGGCCCCCGCGGCCAATGCCCCCCCCCCCCTCTTCTCTTCTCTCCTCATCTCTCCTCACCATCCAAGAAAGATTCCCGGTTGGGCTTCAATACCATGACAAACCATGGAGGGGTCCTCTCCGACTTGGCCGTCTCCTCCTTATTGCGCTTATTTATTTGATTCTGCTGTGGACGAATCGTCTGTTCCAGGCCGAGATCACTAAGCTCCCTAGTCCCCCTCAGCCTGTCAGCGGATGGAGCCCGACAGAAAACGGTTCCGGCCTAATGCGACTAGATGCCAATATGGAGAGACAAGCATGGAGGGCTACCTACCTACACAGTACTAGCAGTCTAGCAGTCTAGCATTCTGGTTCAGACGGGGCCTAAACGACATCAGATCAGTCGCAGACTCGTAGGAAGGAGAATGATTCTCCGCCCAAGCTGTCGATCATGGCCGTTTCCCACACACCTCACACATGGCGATGCTACGGTGCGTACCATCCAACGGTCTCCCAGCCGCGATGGAAGGAATGATGAGCCCAAAAGCGAGGCGGACAATAACCCCGGGTGTAATCCGGCTGTACGGAAGGCATGAACCCCGGGATTACCGTGTATGTATACTCCGTAAGTTAAGACTTAATACTACTACCTAGTAGTTACTATACCTACTTAATAGTAACTAGGTGGACGAACTCTTACTAAACCCAACCCGTCACCGCGCCCGAGGACTCGACCCAAACAAACTTCCGTACCCAACTTGACGGGACAGCGTGTGGCCGCTAAGCTGGATTTTACGCAATCGAAGGTCTGTGGAACGGGGGATGGAAGAAGTCAAATTATCACCTGCGCCATTTTTCAAGATCAGAGTGCCAGTGGGTTCCCAAATGAAGGTCTACCAGCCTTGAGGATGCTCCAGCTACTCCGTAGATTTAGAGCCACCGGATCTCCAGGCTGGATCAAACGGTCAGCAAGCCTGCTGGTCGCTTCCGACGACGAACTTCCCAATCCAGCCAGGTTCGGCAAGGAACCTCAATTACATCAATTACAGGAATGCACCCTCGAAATATTTCTTTGTTGATCGCCTCATAGCTCTCCTTCCCACCCCCCTTTTTCCCTTTTTCCCTTTCCTTGGCCTCGGTGTCAAAAAGCAACAGAGCAGGGAGAAAAAAAAAAGAAAGAAAGAAAAAAAAGGGAAACTGCCGGCCTGATCGCAATCATAGGGTCATAGATCCTAGGGAGGTGCATCAAATAATTGCCGCCTCCCATGCCCGAGGTTTCCGATACGAACCAGGGTCGCACCTTGATCCCTTCGGCACTATCCCAGTTACCGAGTGCAGCCAAGGAAGCAAGTGGGGGGAGCATTAATCTTGACTAGTGGCATCGCGATAACCATCCATGCCCAGTCAGATAGCTGGGACGCAGGTAAGGCAGGGAGACGGGATGAGCATCCTCATCCGGAGCAATCACAGCCCTCCCAGATAATACACAAAAGGGAACTAATCTCCATGGTGCCTACCCGAATATTGGATCCTCTGCAGGCAGCTCATCCCGCTGTCAGCCACCGCTTCACCCCAATCCCAACCGAGTAAGAGTCCCAGAGGCGACGCTATCCCGCCGGTCACATGGACGATGATGCTGTCCGGGGGACGATCGGGATTCTCTCAAGCTGGACTTTGGGTCGCTATCCCCAGGCGGGCGTATCCAGCGGCCGTTTTTCCTTTGTAGATGGACGAAACCGACCGGGGGGGACTCCCTGTTTCGCCCTGTAGCAGTACGGAGTACATCAATGGAGTATGGAGCCTCGGGCCAGCGATCCGGATCACCTCCTGTTCATCACTTGATGCCTCAATCTTTGGGATCCGGAGTCCGGAGTATTACCGTCTGGGCAACACGACGGCTTCCCTCCTAAACACGGCGACTCACTTATTGTCCGGAGCACAGTAAGATTGGGGGTTTCATCCACGCCCTCAGAAGGACCCAAAGCTGTCTGATACTTGTGATTTGTAGCACTTGGTGACCCCCAAAATCTAGCCAGGCGTCCGACGAACGGCCATTTGCTTTTCCCCCGGCTCCGATTTGCTGCGCGAGTCTCGTATTGGCCCGATGTGAATGGATGAATCCTTTATCGACGGGATTCTATTCCGCCGCGCTGCCACCTCCTTGGGGGGGGAGTATCTGCTACCTGGACAAAGTACGAGGAGACGACTCGGGGTCTATTAAACCTTGCTGTACGGTCGGCCCAATCTCCAGCCAGCCGGATGATTCTTCCTGAGGACGAGCGAGTCCGACGCATCAGGTGTGCTGCATGCGGAGTGCAGCCGCTGTAGGTGATATTTGGAAGGGTACCTGTACCAGCCTGCCAGGACAATGTACAATGGTACGGAACTCTATACCTGTCTGTCCTCTGTACGGAAGGATTCAACGATCAGCTCAGCTAAGACACTTCTGTCCCAGCAACGGAATGTCTCAAAGGCCAAAGGATCCCCCGAACATTCTAGTATCGTGTTTTGACGAGATTTCGCCGACCCGAGATGGTCGAGGACCAGGATGCGACCGGGAGGATTCCCTGTCGCCGGGGACTACGGGGACTCCAGGCATCACGTCACAGTGCAGCCGGCAGGACGGCATAATTCCAGCCAATGTGATAGTTCGAAAGTTAGCCCGATGCCTTGGACACGCCTAGCAGGTTTCCATGGGTGATTTCCTTATCGCATCGAGCGATATACTTTGGCCGGTCGCGATAGATCTCCCGCCGTATATAGATCTATCAACCGGAAGATGTGTATGACCTATCGTTAGACAGTTAGACAGTTAGACAGGTACTATCTCAATCGCCAGTGGGATCCCTAGTTGGACAGATCACAAGCCCGTCATATTATCCTCCGCAGTTGCAGGATGACTCTTGGTGGGATTCTTTCCGAATGCGGATCTCTTATCGTCTATCTTCAGCCTCGTGGTTTGTTAGACACTTACATAGGAACAGCTGAACAGCGAACCAGTCCATGACCTGCTTACATACAATTCTACCTTACTAGTCAGCCTGACTTCCGATCCGATGGTACATCCGTCTTCCTTGATCATAATTCATCATAACCTCCTCACCCGCAGGCCAGCATCACCCAGCCAACCTCGCCAACTACACAGTATTCACCCATCCATACAGCGTTCTGTACTCTGTACGGTCAGTACCGATACCAGCAAGGCAGGCACACGACCTTGCCCCTCCTCCCAGCCGACCCATCCATCATCCACCCATCCACCATCCACCAGCCGACCCGGCAAAATGAAACTGGAACAGTGGAAACCGCCCGACGGGAGAAACACGCTCCACTCCAGCGTGCAAAGAAGGACTCCAGTTCGAGTTCCCATCTGCATCCCATTGGATACCCTGTCCCATCCACCCACGCCCCATTGGAAATTTGACTGACCAAACTCCACGTGGTCAATGAGAGTTTTGATTTGCTCAATGCGATTACTCCAAATAACAGTACAGTGAGTACACAGCACGGCAATGCGGCGCGCACGGCAGCACCGGCACAGCTAGGTACAATCTGTAAGTAGATACATATCGCGAGGTACCTAGGTACCTACTTTGTAGATGAGAACTAGGTAGATAAAAGCTAAAGTAGCCCATTTATAATCACCAATAGGAACCCCAGGAACTAGGCAAAACAAAGAAAAGAATTTATTTAGTCCGGGCCAAAAAACAATCGGAGTAGGTAACTTCCACGGCCCCAAAAGCCCAGCCCTGTTTAGTTTAAGTCAAGTAGATACTTAGTTCTTACTGTGGCTGCAGGTCTGGCCTGGGCTTCCTTCCCTTCCCCTCTTCTTGGTTTTGGTTTTGGTTTCTAGGCTGATCGCTTCGAGTTACCTACCTACCTATAGTTTGATGAATTATACCGGTATAGGTAACCCACTATCTACTATTGTTGTTTTTTGTTATTGTTCCTGGATTATCAACCTCAACATCAACATCATCAGCAATAATAACAACAATGCTACTACCTACCTACGGAGTACATAGTACCTACGTAGATAATTAATTATACCTACCGTCAATAGATTGAATAAATAGTCGGTCAGCTCTATCCATCCGTCCGTGCGTGCTTGCTCAATCCTCACGAAGCTCTAGTGGATTCACTTAATTAATCTATCCAAGTCCTAACCTGCAACAGACAAAACAAACCTCTTCACGAATTCAATTTCACATGTGCCAAAATTAAAAAAAAAAAATCAATCAATCAATCAATCAATCCACGGATACTTACTATAAAACCACATCTTATAGACAAGACAAGACACCAATAACACTAATAAACATAAACAGTCCGTCAAGTTTCAACCAGACAAGCGAGAATCAAACTATTTGTCACAGATACATAATACACCCAAGGCTGGTTACATATCACAGTTCAGGAAATTGTAAGCAAGCAACGTAGGTACTCGGACGAGAAAAAGGTGAGTTAATTTTTTTTTTTTTTTTTTTTTTTTCACTTCGGGCCCTTTCCGTTGGTTGTGGAGGGGAGAGGGGGGGGCCGTGCTTGGCCCGCCACTGGATGGATGCAAGCAGTTGGGTTTGGTTAGTGGGTTTGGGTTTAGTGGCCTTGGAGTGGTTCTGGGTGGGGGAGGGGGGAGGGTGTGGGTTTGGTGCTTACATATTGTATTTGGTAGTTAGTCAGTTAGGTTATGTTAGGTTAGGTTACTATATGGATGGGGACGGATGGACGGATGGACGGACGGGAGAGACTAGGCAGCATTATTGTATATACTGGAGTTCATGGATGGATGTTGATGGGTGATGTTGGATATTGTATATACATACTGGTGGTGAGGTTCAGTGAGGATGGGAATGGGAATGGTTGTGGTTGTGGTTGTGGTTATGGATGGTTGTGGTGATTTATTATTCCCGTGGTGTTTATTTTATTGCTCTTGGGAATTGAAAATGGATTCATATAACTAATAGAGCTGTTCTGGACGAAGAAGATGGTTATGATGCGTGTAGTAGGATAGCAATTTCTCGCTCAGATCTCCTACAACTATACTATAAGATGGTTGAAAATCCACAGTAATAATAACGAGCACGATCCAAGTGCTCGAAGATCGAGATTACTCAGAAAGATAGATCTAGGTCCATGGATGAGATGAGATGAGATGAGATGAGATGATACTCGGAGTGAAAGAGCCAGGATGTGGTACGGTCCAGCTGAAAAGGACCCTGACCGAGGTCCACATAGGAAGCTAGATATGAGACTAGTTGGGGTTGGGTTGCATACCGGGATTAATAGAGCAAGTATAGCTTATGCACTGATAAAATACCGCAAATTAGATAGGTATTAGTTTGTTGAATGGTGAGATGGGATGTTCGGGGTTTGGTAACTAGTTGGTTTGTCGGACTTGGGAGGTGACCATGCGTGGGGTTGTCTTGAAGACAGGGTATGTTCTTGGGTAATTAGCTCTGCGTATTTGGAATGGAGGTAGAGACGATAAATACTAATATAGAGGTATATAGATTCCAAAATATAGTATTAATTTACTGATCAAGTTAGTGAGAAAAGAAACCATTGTCTGTATCTCCAATTCCTCAACCTGTAGTGTGAGAATATATGGGTGAATCACATATCTACATCTATATTATCCTCTTTTGATACATCCAACTTGGATAACATTGATGATGGACATGTCACAATTAGTCTTTCCTAACCACAGTTCTAACCAATTTGATTTTCTGTTTATTAACCAACCTACCTACCAAGTGGAACACTAACTCTATAGCTGCATAGTAAATCAATTGACGTAACATGATACAACCCTCTTAATTGATTACACATCTCAAGTTCCTGGTCCTCGGAGGATAATATCACAAAAGAACCATGATTTCCATCCACAGCATGTAAAATATCTTGCTTTGCTCATAACCCAGACGTCCCCGACTACCAGGACATGATGTTGATGACTTACCTCACTATTACTACATTCAATTCCACCAGCGTGGCGGCGTCTCATGTCAATGTTACGTTTCCGTGAATGACGTGACGTCAACAGGCAGAGGAGTATACCACTATACTACCCACCATCAGGGAAGAAGATAACTATAAGCTTTCTACTATGGCACTCTGTATCCACCGGCAAACAAGCCCCGTGCTTCACTGTAGGCACTCCCCACAATATTCCCCGCCATATGGAGTACTCGGGGTATCCGTTGGCCCCGGCGCAACTTTCTCCTGGGAACTAGTAGCTCCACCAAAACCCACGATGGGGAATTTTTGGCTTTGTGGATGGAGAACTCGGGGTATTCTTTTAGCCCTGAAGTTAGTTGGGTTGTTGATGGTTGTCGATGGGTTGAATATATATATATGTGGCGGTGGATACGTCGCGTTGGGAGTTTTAGTACTTAGTGAAAGATAGATGGTTGGTGGCTGGCTTGGTTCGGGTTGAGTTACTAAGTTATTGGAGGAATCGACGTTGATGTCCTCTGGATTAGCTTCGGTTGGGTTTGGGGCTATTGCGCGTCTCGGTTGATGATGGGCTGATGTATCTATCTACCTTGGCATAGATGGATATTCAATGCCAAGGTCACCCTGCCTTGTAACTATATCTTGGCTCTATGATGTAATCGGCCAATGAGACTTGGACCTATTACGCAAGCTTAGTCGCAAGATGTATACGGATTAGGGGCCGGGAAAATGAGAGGGTGGCTAGGATATTGTGGGATCTGGTCAGATTCTGGAGGACTTTGGGATGTCTGGCTGGATTTAGAAGATGGAGTATGCAGAATGCAAGAGTCGGAATAAATGATACTAGGCTACCGAAGATAATGAAGGTACAAGATCGAGGTCTGTCTTGTCCATCACTCAGTGTATTGATCCTCCCAACTTTTCCCAACCAACTCGTCCATATATACATGCAACGCATCGTAAACGCCAGAAACTGGATTCATAATTACCAATCACCCTCACTATCGCTGCCTGGGTACGCCTTCTTGCGGAGCTTCCACAAGGATTTTTCCCGTTGCAATGCTTCTCGGTGTCTGCGGCTGTTGTCTTCAACCACCGTCATCCAAGGAACCTTGCTCGCACGCCGTATTCTATCCTTCAAGACCTGCTTCTCAGCCTCGAGGGTAGCATCCTCCGCAGCCGCGTCCTTGTTCTTCTTGAGCTTTTCGGTCAGCTCCCGATGGCGTTTCTCGGCGGCCCGAGCTGCATAATAGTCTTCGCTGATGGCCCAGTTGGGGTTATCCAGCAGACCCCGCACAAGGACTATGTTGTGACCTTGCTCGAGAGCGCCACGGAGCGTCGATCCAGCGATAGGCGTGACCAGTTCTAGCTGGCGCGATGCAACATTCACGGAACGGACGAGAGCCAAGCCCAAGCAATGGGTCACCTTCGGATCAAGAGGGTTGCTGCTCCCCGCTCCGACGAAGAGATAAGGTAAATCCTCGTTTGGTGTCCGGGTGATGCTAGATTCGATGGTTGACGACCCCGCGAAAGGAACCGCATCAGTCGAATCTCCCATGTCGACATCGCGGTCTGCATCTGGGTCATCGTGGCTGCCTGCCGAGTTGCCACCATTTGCAAACATGGGTCCACTGTTGTGACCCAAGACGGCATTGGGCGATTCCACAGCTACAACAGCGACAATCGACCCATCTAGAACCTCAGACAGCAGATCAGGGTGAATCTGAGAGCCCATGACCATGATACCCTGGATGCCCTGCTGCGGCCCCGAGTAATGAACATGGAAAGGTTTTGTGCGAGAAAGCGATTGCTCAAGCCACAGTGGGTTGTCAATGTTGCTTGGACGTGCCATGTGGAAATAGGACTGCATTTGCATGGAGCGGAGCTGTGCGCTCGACCTGCTAACGAAGTCGGTTGGTTGAGAAGGAAGGATAGTCAGAGGAACCTTGGCCTGGTGGGCTGCCTGGCCAAGGGGTTGGACAACCTCAGCTGGGCCCTTTTCGCTCATGTACACCACATCAGAGAGGCCGAGGGATCCCACGAGCCAAGTGGCAACTTCCAGACCCAGGCCGAAGATCCACCCGGGGTAGTTGATGATGAGAGGGCACTGAGGGTAGCTTGCCTGCAGGGCCCGATAGCGATCCATCAGATCCATTGCGGCAAGGACGTAATGATCGGGGTCGTCCTTGGGTGATGTGGCTCCTATATGATGGCTTCGAACTATCGTCCCATCACGGGCACTGTCCAGAGACGGATGGGAGAAAGGAGGACCAAAAACGGGCGAACGAAGGTGGACCAGATAGACTTGCCCCATGGGGGCGAATTCCGGTTGACCAGGGTCCAGGTCCAAGAATGCAACCCCATCGGTGTTATAGTAGTTGGTCTCTGTCTGAGGAGCTGGGCTGAGAAGGTGGTTTAGCATATAGCGACTGAAAGTCGACTTTCCTGATCCCTTCGGCCCGCATATGAGAGTCTTCAAGCGTCCACCGCGCTGAGACAGAGACTTGATGGCAGAGCTCCATTGCTTCTCGAGATGCAGTGGCCTCAGGTGCCGTTTAAAACTATCATCTGCAGAAGTATACAGCTGCGGCTCTTCGTTAGATGGAAACTCGAAGGATGGAGTCAGGTAGCTTACCACTGAGAACGTTCTCTTGGCAGAAGGAGAGGCCCCCTTCAACGTGAGTTTGTCCGCCGCAGTATTCTTGCCATTCCATATCCGTTGATAGAGAGGTGAGAGATCCTTGAGGCGATAGATCCCACTGTGGCATGACTTGAACTCAACCTCCGCCTCACCGTTCACCCCAGAGACGCACTTGATGACAGGTAGAGAGTGTGTCGAAGGCGCGTAGACCCTATACACTCGGGATGAAGGGTGCAGTTTCGCTCCCATCAAGCTGACCACACCCCGCTTAACCCAAAGGTCGTAGTGACCAAGCATTACCAGACTCTGGAGGAGGTCAGCTCTATACATATTCACCAGGCGGGAGCCATACCATCTTCTCCTTGATACGGACACACAGCCTATGCTCATCACTGTAGACTATGTTGTTCTTGTTCAAGCGAGTCTTTGACAGCGGGAAGTCCTGGACCTGGACCGGAGTGTCTGCAGGTGATTCGTACCTAAAAACATTAGTTCAAGGCTCGAACTGCATTGTAAAGGCAGCATTTACCCCTCCTCGTCATTCTGAATGGCCTCAAGTCCGATGACATTGGTGTCTTCCACAACATCTTGTTCTTCCGATTCCTCGTCTGAAGGCGCCTGATCCTCGCTAGCTTTGGGCGTGGCGGCCTCCGATACTTGTTGGTTGATCTTCGGGGGTTGCTCGTTGCGCGTCTTCTGCGTGGCCTTCTCAGCCTTCTCAACCTTCTCGGCCTTCAATTGCTCTTCCTTGCGCCTTGATGATCGCCTTGTCTGGACTCGGTTCTCTTCGCTTGCGGGCGGAACGGCCGCTTCTTCGAGTGAGCGCCGTGGTCTTTTAGGCGGCGGCTCTACAGCTGGCTCAGCAACATTGGGCTTGCTTGCAGCTGCGGTGGTCTGCGCCTGCTGCTGCCGAGCTTTGCGGGCCGCGAAAGCGCTGACCGGGGCTTGGAGAAGTCAACGTCAGTGATCCTTCTTAGAGGATAGATGGCTCAATCCTTACCTGCAGCTTGCGCTTTTTCAGCCTTTCGCTTCATAGTCCTTTAATTGCTCTTTAAACCAGCAGCGTTGCGCCGAGTCGAGTCTGGGCGCGGGACTCCCAAAAAAGGTGAATATTTGAGGCCGCGGACTTCGCAGGTGGTCCGTGCTCCGCAGAGCAGAAAAAAAGGTTATCGCTCAAAAGTTCCGGATCGCTTCTCGCAACCCGCAGATTCGCGCTGCGCTGATACCCCGGTTTAATAATACAACTCGCTTGATCCACTCGGCTTCGACCCGTTCGCAGTTACGTTGAGTACCTGGCAGCAGTAATCAAGCAAAGCGTGTGACTTGGCGCTCCCCATCGCAACCTCGGAGCTGTTCCCCTCTGATCGACCACACGAATCGGATCGGTCAAAAGCCACAATGGCACCCAAATCGAACAAGAAGGCTGTGGTGGAAAGGGAGCCCACTCCTATGAGCACATCGTCCTCTGAGGCCGAGTCGAACAACCAGAGCGGAAGTGAAAGTGACAGCGATAGCAGCACTTCTTCCACTGAGAGAACTTCTAGCCAGAAGTAGGTCTTCTAAATCAACAGGGCAAAAGGTGCCAATGGCTAACGGCTTTCTCGCATAGGACTTCCCGTAATGTGTCCATCTCCGCCCCCCAACCCTACAAGCCTCCTTCTGGATTCAAAACCTTGAAACAACAAGCGTCGCCCAAATCCAATGTCTCCTCCCTGCTGTCCGATCTTCGCGGCAAGCAAGTCTTCCACATCACGGCGCCAGACTACCTTCCTCTTTCCAAGGTCGAGGAGGTCTCATTGGCCAAGATTATGCAGGGCAAGCCGGTATTGAAGCACAAAGGCGTGCAATATGGAATTCCGGCGGAGAGCATAGCACAGCCCGACCTGGGTGGGAAGGCGCTTCATCTTTACGACTCGAAGAACAAGACGTACTACAGCACCAACGCTAGCAATATCCCCAGCTATCACATTCAAGAAATGGTCGACGTCCCCGAGATTTCCGAGGAAACCATTGCGCAAGCTGTGAAGGAACAGGTCAAGCCCCCGAGAAAACACCCCAAACACCTGAAGATGCGTTTCCGGCCAGTCGGAAGCGGCGCGGCCCCGCCGGAGACGCTCGGGTCCAGTTCGGAGGAGTCAGAAGGGGAGCAGCCTACGTTCAAGGTCCCCAAGACATTGGAGAAGGAGAGAGAGGAGAGGAAGCGCAAGAGCCACCCTACTGAGGCGGAGGGAAACCAGGCCGAGGCCGGTGGTGTGCCTCGCAAGAAGTCCAAGAAGTCGTCCCAAGAGGCTGGTGAAGGCGAGAAGAAAAAGTCCAGCAAAAGCCGAGAGGAGAAGAAGAGAAAGAAGTCCGACAAAGCTTAAAGGAGTCACCGACAATTTTTCTTTTCTCGTCCTGTTCTTTCATCAAAAGTTGGCATTATTAGATGGGATGTTTTTGCTATACTCTTAAGGCGTGGGGTATTTCTGACGAGCCAGCTGAATTCTACGTTGCACGCCAGTCATGGGTGTGTTTGTACATAAGTCCAGAGTTAGATCTCATGCATAGAACTCGAGTAGCGAGTGGTCCAGTGCATCGAGCCGACTCTGTACCGCGTCCAAGCTCACAGCTGCAACAGTTGAAGGCTGGCGAACAGACGCTAGCCCCGGATGAAGCGTTCCACCAGCACTGCCTGTCGACAAGGCCCCGATGACGGCTAGAGTAAGGTGGTCAGGCGGTTCGCGCGCTCGAGTGGTAGGACGGCTGGCTCAGTGGCCCCGAATAGAATCCGCTTGGCAAGTAGGCAGTCGAGCAGTCGTTCATTCTGGCCGGAGGTGCTGGGTAGATACCTAGATAGATGACTCGAAGTGACAGTGGCAGGCCCACTTGGTCAGTTAGTGTCGATCAACCCCGGCCTCTGTTTCGACCAGGCTGCTAGGCTGTGGCCACTAGGCCCTCGGGCTGGAGCCTCGTGGATCACGTTGTGCCTGTCAGACTCCCACCCCTACTAGGTAAAGGTACTGCATCCAATGTACTTCTTTTCGAGTCCGAGAACCGACAAGATTCCGGTTTTCTCAGGGATTCCAGGGTCCCCTTGCGCCAGACGGTGAGTGCGTATTTTACACTTTACAGACTGTTACCGCTCCCCAAAAATTAGCTAATCTGGCCGGCCTATCAGCATTGTGGACCGACTGGCCCCGGCCCGACACTCATCACATGTATCGGGCCTGATTGGCCGAACGGGTTCCCGCGAACAGCTGATACGGGCAAGTGACGCCAGACCCCATGAATGGCCGGGCTCCCATCGTTCATCTATTCAGTCGATGCTGCTTTGCTTTCTGCATCACACAGGCTGCTGGCTCGACCGCTTAAGCCTCTCGCTCTTTCCCTCCCTCGCCCTCGAGCCATGCCATAGTCCCTCTCTCTCTCTCTCTCTCTCGCCCGGTCATGGTTCGCTAGCCCCTGTCGGTCCTGCTTTGATGGCCCTCGTCCGTCCGATCTGTACCGCTACTTGACGTTGCTTATCAACTTTCTGCTGGCACACCGTGGGTGTCACCTTGCCCTGCTTTTGCTTTTTTTCTGCTCGCCCGGGAGGAGCTGTTACTATTCCCGATTGAGATTGACCTAAGCTAACATGTTTGATCATCTGCCTTCAGCCATGTACCCATTCGTCGAGCGTCTACCGTGACTTCAACCTACTGACTCCCTTGACCGTGAAGCTGGATCACACTTCGGCGCCGTCATCTGCCTGGGCTCCCCTGGTTGTTGTAACAACTACTCCCTCTGAACCCTGTTCATTCCCGCTCGCTTTGTCCTACACTTTCCTCTCTTTATCCAACGAAGATGCGACCCTTTCTAGATGACGCAAAGCGCCGAGTCGACCGTAGGCTCAGCGCAAGCAGGCAGTCGATATCGAACAGCCGCATGTTCGCCAGTGCTCTACCAGAACGACTAAGAGACGACCATGACGCCCAAGTTGATTTCAGCGCTCCGCCGGGCGGTGTCGGAGCCCGAGATGGTCATATGCAGTATATGCATCAGTCTATATTCGGCATGATTGCCGCGGTGGGCTCCAGATCTGATTTTCACGCGCGCTTCGACGAGTCCAGTGATAGCGATGGCGAGGCAGAGGACCGTCCCCGCAAAGAGTCTGAGAACCTGTCTGCTACAGCCGGTACATTGCCAAAGAGCGAAAATGAGCCGCGACGGCTATCTTCCAAGCCGCAGAGCCCGACCCAGGAGCGTGGGCGTCGCCATCGAAGAACGATATCCGACAATAAATTATTGCGCCCGTTCAAGACGAATTCCAAACAGAACAAAGGGAAAGACCCAGCTGTTCAATCCGAGCCTCCGACCGGCGATGAAATGTCTCGAGCCTCCACCCCTAAGCGGCCTCGCAGTGCTACTCCTAGGGCAGCCCCTGTCCTTAGTCGCATGGTGGAAGCACAGGCTCTCCTGGACACCAAAGACTCAGCCGGAAGCTCTCAGGCGCGTACGGAAGAGAAAAGCGACGAACATTCGACCCAGTCGTCTGCGTCAGCACTTTCTCTGCGGTTGAAGGAGATGTTCGGCTTTGAGACACCGGAAAAGGTCGTTGTCGAGTATGCATGCTCACTTCTGCAAAGTATGCTTCTGCAAGGATACATGTATGTCACCGAGGGGCATATTTGCTTCTACGCCTACCTTCCCCGGAAGTCCACGGTGGCTATCAAATCCGGTCACCTTCAAAAACGTGGCCGTAAGAATCCCAAATATAACCGATACTGGTTCTCCTTGAAGGGAGATGTCCTCTCATATTATGCGGACCCGTCCAATCTTTACTTTCCCAGCGGCCATGTCGATCTCCGGTACGGAATCTCGGCTTCTCTAGCGGAACCAAAGGAGAAAGGAGGGGAAACTCGGGATTTTCAGGTCGTGACCGACCAACGAACATATTATTTCAGAGCAGATAGCTCTGCAAGCGCCAAGGAATGGGTCAAGGCTTTACAAAAGGTCATATTTCGCACCCACAACGAAGGCGACAGTGTCAAGATCTCTTTTCCAACCGAGAGCATTATTGATATAGAGGAAAGTCCCATGGTTGAATTTTCCGAAACGTTCAAAATCCGCGTGGTTGAGAGTGAGGAAACGTATGCCATCGATGAGGTATGTCTGCCGTCCTCAATATTATGCTCGCTGCTGACTATTGCTGCAGTATTACTTCACGTTTTTCAATTCCGGCCAGGATGCGTTTAATATCCTCAAAGGTCTAGTTGGCGATACTCCGATGAAGCGGTCTCAGGCCTTATCACCCCAGCCCGAGCAAATGGCTCGTTCTCGCCGTATGCGAGGGTCTCAGAATAGGTGGTCGCTCACCAGCGCCACGAGCCAATCCCGGGGCTTTGGTAGCACGCAGCGACGACGAAGTGCAAGCACTGGTCATTTCAGTCTTAGGCATGATGCCCTGGGGATGTCTCCACCAACGAGACAGCAGGACTCCTCTGTCTCCTTCGGAAACTCCTTCGATCAGGCAACTGAGTCCTCTGCCATTCTGCAGTCTATGACCGATACGGCCGAATCGGCCAGCCAGATATTGAATCGAAGCGATGTTTTCCAGTCTCCTACGATTCATACATTGCGGCGAGGCCCGTCCGGTGCAGATAGAACTCGTCGGTACTCGGATGAGACAGCTCGATCGGTGCACGTACACAGAGGCCCAGGGTATACCAAGGATGGGCAAGAGATTCCGGGTGCTCTGAGCGAGTCGGATCAGGATACTCAAAGTCCCTCCAGACTTCAGCCCTCGGCTCCAACCCTAAATGAGATTGTTCGCGCTGGCTCTTATCCGTTGCAGCGCGCGGCAGGGATTGCAGAGTACCTGAAAACGCGATCCAAGCAGATGAGTAACCTTCTGGCAAGTGAATCGATGGGCTACATCGAAAAGGTCTCTGGTATGTGGGCCGGTGGCCGCAAGCATTACGGGGAGTCCGAAGGTATCCTCCCAGATGATCAGGCCGTGGATCCTGAAGACAAAGAGGGTGGCTGTAAAGATGGGGACCGATTCCGGGCGCATTTTGCCCTCCCATCGAGTGAGAAGCTGCAGGCCACCTATTTTGCCTATTTACATCGGGTGCTTCCGTTGTATGGCAAGATATATATCAGCCAGAAAAAGCTCTGTTTCCGCAGTCTTCTGCCCGGAACTCGGACGAAGATGATACTCCCACTGAAGGACGTGGAGAACGTGGATAAGGAAAAGGGGTTTCGATTTGGCTACCACGGACTCGTCGTCGTCATCCGAGGTCATGAGGAGCTATTCTTCGAATTCCGCACAGCCGACGCCCGAGACGATTGCGCCGTTACGCTACACCAAGGCCTTGAATCCATGAGGTTTTTGATGGAGTCTGGATTTCTCGCAGAGGAGGATGAGAAAGACGTGTCCGAAGCGGCCCGAGCAGAGCATCGTATGCTACAGGAAGCCAGGCTGGATATTACCGGAACGCACGGTTCCCCCTCGACGCTGACCGAATCCGCCGAACTGCATCCTATCTTTGATGACCCTCGCGCATCGATCATCAACTTTAAGCCCACCGAGTCACTGAGAATCACGTGTCTTACTATCGGCTCTCGTGGCGACGTGCAGCCGTATATTGCTTTGTGTAAAGGTCTGCTTGCCGAAGGGCATAAGCCTAAGATTGCAACTCACGCGGAGTTTGGGCCCTGGGTGAGAAAGCATGGCATTGACTTTGCCCCGGTCGAGGGTGATCCTGCCGAGTTGATGCGTATATGTGTCGAGAACGGGATGTTCACCTATTCGTTCCTCAAGGAGGCTTCGTCAAAGTTCCGAGGCTGGATTGATGACTTGTTGTCCTCTGCGTGGTTGGCCTGCCAGGACAGCGATCTCCTTATCGAATCCCCAAGCGCGATGGCCGGGATCCATATTGCCGAGGCCCTCCGGATCCCATACTTCCGTGCCTTCACCATGCCCTGGACGCGTACACGGGCCTACCCGCATGCGTTTGCTGTTCCCGAGTACAAGATGGGCGGTGCGTACAACTATATCACCTATGTCATGTTTGACAACGTCTTCTGGAAGGCGATCGCAGGACAGGTAAACCGCTGGAGGAAGAAAGAGCTGGGCCTGAAGGCAACCGGACTGGATAAAATGCAGCCGAACAAGGTCCCGTTCCTCTATAATTACTCCCCTACGGTGGTGCCCCCACCGTTGGACTATCCGGACTGGATTCGCATTACTGGGTACTGGTTTCTCAGCGAGGGTTCCAACTGGACTCCTCCAGCAGGGCTGCTCGATTTTATCCAACGTGCTCGCGACGACGATAAGAAGATCGTCTACATTGGATTCGGATCCATTGTTGTGTCCGACCCTTCAGCTCTCACCCGCACCGTCGTTGAGTCCGTCCAGAAGGCCGATGTTCGTTGTATTCTTTCCAAGGGCTGGTCTGACCGTCTAGGAGACCCGGCGAGCGTCAAGGCAGAAATCCCTCTGCCTCCCGAAATTTATCAGATTCAGTCCGCGCCCCACGATTGGCTCTTCTCCCAGATCGATGCCGCGGCGCACCATGGTGGTGCTGGCACTACGGGAGCCAGTCTGCGTGCCGGTGTTCCTACCATTGTGAAGCCGTTCTTTGGCGATCAGTTCTTTTTCGGGACGCGGGTTGAAGACTTGGGAGTAGGCATCTGCATGAAGAAGTTGAACGTGAGTGTGTTCTCGCGGGCTTTGTGGGAGGCCACCCATAGCGAGCGAATGATTGTGAAAGCCCGGGAGCTGGGAGAGCAGATCCGCAGCGTAAGTTTTTCTGATCCTTGATGTCATGACCTTTGCTAATGCATGACAGGAGGATGGTGTGGACACTGCTATCCAGGCAATCTACCGGGACCTTGAGTACGCCAAAACACTGGCTCGGCAGCGCTCGAATGCGTCCTCGACGCCCTTCTCGCCCACTCCGTCAGCCACGGTAGGGGAACATGACGCAGACGACGACGTGGCTGATATTGAAGACTGGACGTTTGTCGGAGACGATACCGAATTTAATACGAAGTTGAACATGACCTGATGTGGATGCATCGGGATAGACCAGCAGTTGATGACTTATGAATTGTGGCACTTGCTCTGTTCGACAATATATGACTTTTAATATTGTTTTTCTTTGACTTCTTCGGGATTGCATGGGTCTGGTTGAATTCGGGGTGTCATTGAGTTTCTGCAACTGATGAGTTATGATATGCACAGGTGGATGCATAATACATTTTTAATTGACGTTGATTACTTAGACGTCGTGAGTTGATAGATGCTTCTGTTCGAGATAGCGATATAAAATGAGAAAGGCCATTACCATAACACCGACCCGGGAATAATGAGTTGTTCAATGGTAGAGTCAACTGGCACGTGCAATAGCTACACAGCTCAAAGGGGCCGTTTGTGGTCCTCTGTTCATAAGGTCCTGTAGACCTTCATATGGCTTTCGCAGTCTTGTTGGGGTCTTTTTGTGGGTTTCTTCACGTTGGTTTTATCCTGTCATTCTCTTTTGTTCGATTCGTTGATCCATCTCGGTGGCCAGAATAACAATGCTCTTAATATCAATAGGACGAAGTTTCCAATAGAAGACATCAAAGGAAGTTCACTCGTCCTGCAATTGGTATCATGTAGACTTTTATTTTCCTTGCCTGTTTTTGACCAGTAAATACATACAGAAGGGTAGTCGGAGACCAAAAAAAAAGAGATAACAATGATATTAACGTAGCTATGCGGACTTCTCCTCTCCCTTGCCCTCGGTCTTGTCTTTCCGTCTCTGCACGACGTCCCAGTTGTAAACACGAGCCGTAGCAACCTCAAGTGTCTATTAACCACATTAGCATATCATCACACACTACAGAGCTACAAGAAAACGATCTCTACATACCGTAATCTGTTCCCGCAAGAACTCCAAATCCTCCTCACAATTCGAAAGACTCTTCTCCGCAGCCGATAACTTATCATCCAACATCGTCTCGGCCTCCTCAATCGGATACGCAAGCATCACATTCGCTCCCAGCCAGAGATACACTTCCTCCGTGTCGGCCGGGGAGACGCTCGCGCGCGCGTACAACGTATCGTTCAATTCGAAGTTGGTTTCCAGTGGGTCGGAGTTGTTCTACCATCACACCACCACATCAGCATGCATCCATTCATATATTTCATCCTTCTGTTCACTTATATATTCCCGCAAGGAATGAATCATGTGGTTGGTGTAAGCATATCATACCTCCCTCCTCATCTTCAAAAACCGCACCATCTCCAACGTCTTCTTGATGTCGGGGATCTTGTCGCGCAGTCCCGCCCCCCGGCGCTGCGTGTTCACCTCCATGAACTGATACTTGGAGATCATCTCCTGGAACGAGCGCAGCGTGGGCTCAACTTCCTCCCGCGAGGAAACGTAGTCGGCGACATTGTCGACGAAGGGGGCGACGGGGATGCCGCGCGGGTTGGTTTGGGCGGTTACTCTGTTTTTTTTTTTTTGGGCCGTGGGTTAGTTTGGGGATGTTGGGTTTGGGGGGTCAGTGTGGAGGGGTATAGTGAGGTGGGTGGTGATGGTGTTGGTGGTGGTGGTGGAATTTTTGTGCCTGGGATGGAAATGAGATGGGATTGGAATCACTCACGAGGAGGATTTCTTGTCTACCATGGTGTTTTGGTGGCAGACAAGCGCATATATTGGGTAGAGTCGAGAGGGAGGGGGAGGCGCAAGAAGATCGAGCGGCGAGTGATGTTATCGAGAATCCCAGGCCGCAAGTGGGCGGGGGAGTTGATTGCCCGTTTGGGAAAGGCGGCGTCTTCTCCGGCGCCGCGGTCTGCTTCATACTTACTTTTTCCTATCTTCAATTTATAATCATACAGCCAAGCAGCATGGCTTGAGAAAAGCACAATGGTCCTTCTCACCACAACCCCTCCCATCCTCGCCGCCGTCGAGGCCCTCCCGACATCCTCGCGGAATGATCTCGCCCTCCCCGAGGCCTTGAATCTCAACGACCCGATCTCCCATGCTCAGTTGATTCAAATCGCCCGGTATTTCTGGGCCCAGACATCAGCGGACACAGACACAGACACAAGCAAAAGCAGAAGTCTAGATGCCCTCCTCCGAGGAACAAAAGTGTATATTCCGCCTCCGCCCAAGAAACCTGAACCGGTGCGTCTATCTCCATCCCAATCCCATCCTCATCTCCTACCTCCCCCAGTCCATATGCGCACAAACACATATACACCAACAAAGCTAATATTCAATGGCAACAGAGCCCCGAATACCTCGCCCTCAAAGCGCGCCTCCTCGCCGCCGCCGAAACAGATGCCTACAACCGCATGACTTCATCCAGCCTCACTCCGTTCACCACCACCAGCAGCACCCCAGCACCAAATTCCATCTTCACTTCCTCAACCCCCACACTCTCAGCCCTGCATGACAAAACCAGCTCATCCTCCGACAAGAGAGAACAAGAAGATCCACTGACCCCATCCCTCGTCCTAAACATCTTCCTCTCCGTCCTGATCACCGGGTTTAGTGTGTACTGGGCGCTGAGCAGTTTCCGGACGCCCGAGATGCTTATTGAGACTGTTGCGGGGGTTTGGGGCGGAGGGGGGGGAGGGAAGGGGGTTTCGGAAGCGGTTAAGGTGCTCGTGTCGTTGGGGGCAGCGTTGGGGGTGGGGGTTGCGGAGGTGATGATTTATGCGATTTATTTGAGGAAGATTGAGGTGGCGAGGGGGAAGGAGAGGAAGATGAAGGAGAGGAAGGTCGTCGTTGAGAGTGAGAGGGTCGGGGGTACTATTGGCGAGGGTGAGGAGAGGGTTGAGCAGGTTGGTGATGATGGGGAGAAAGAAGAGATATGGGGGAGAGGAGTGAATGGAGGCCTGAGGAGGAGGGTAAGGGAGAGATGGGAGGAGAAGGAGAGAGATTTAAAGACTGAGGTCCACGACTGAATATAGCAATGTAGTCAGGTCATATTCTAAGCCTGAAGGAGCCCGCTACGTGTGATGCTAGTTATGTAGGCAGCTTGCAGGTGGCGTAGTGTGAGAATATCACCAGGCAGGGCTTTATATGAATAAGACTGGGGATATTCTATGAAGTATAAAGACGACACAATACTCTACCCCCCGGGCTAACCCAGGGTGGGTATAATCTACTACAATCTTTATGTCCCGTATGTATCGGTTAAGAATATACCACTGTACTAAGAACTATGGTCTGAGCAACTATCACGCATATAGAACACGCAGGGCGCAGTATTTAGGTATCATAGTCCCCAAAATCATATAGACGATCACAGCGAGAAGAAACGAAGCCAGGCACAATCTGAACGATTTTAAAGACTTTAGGAGATATTACTCTATCAGCAAAACAACTTGGAGAGTACAGTAAGAGGGCCGTCTATATAATTATTTTATGTAGAGAATATCTGCACAGAAAAGCTTATGTAGAAGTCTCGGCTATACCGGATTCATGGGTAGTAAGTATGACTAGTTCAGTAGGTACTTTATCGGTAGAGAAAGTTTGCTATAACCCGATCATATGCGTGCATATATGTATAAATATGACTGTGTAGGCCTTCAGCTGGCCATTATATAGCTCCAATATCTTCTAAGTCAAGGGTTTGATCAAGCAATTTCTTATTGCTGTCATATGCTCTCCTTCCCATTGTCTAGTCCAACGGTCTTTAAATTTCCTGCGAACGGAGTCGCAGAGCAACTGGCTGATATCACAGTTACATGTCATCGTGAAGTTTTAGTTGTGTTGGCGGTGTTTGAATTCTCCCTATAAGGGTGGGTTGGTTCATATTGCGAGATTTGGGATTTGGCAGGCGTTCTGGGCTAATATTCATGCTTCAACAGTGAAGCGCCTACATAGCTAGTAACACACTTAGCAGGATCCATTGACTAAGATAATACGATTTGACTAGACTAGACTCCCCCGAGCTGTGCAAACGATGCTAACTACGCATTGCAAAAGAACAAAAAATGCTCCTAGTTAATCACCTAAAGAGAACCTCCTTAAACCCAACGATAACTTAAAACCCACCTCATTCAGCATCCCCAACCTCTTCCTCGTCAACAAACCCCTCCGGGAGCCCGTTCCCGCTAAACTCCCTAATTATCAATCTGGCTTCGCAGTGATTGGGGTCTGCAAAAGTCTGATCAAGCCATTCGACCATATTCTTCCATGCCTGAGGCATGATGCATTCGATATTCAGTGCCTCTCCGGAAGAATAGCAGTTGCAGCCGTGATCGTGGGACGAGGCAACAGGCAAGCCAACGGGCTGGTTGGAGATCATATAGCCACGACAACGTGAGGAGATAAAGGCCGCAAAGGACGAGGGGTCTTCCGGGGTTTGCTGGGCTCCGAGACCAAGATCAACTGAGGCTAGATGAAGGGGATGAGAGAGACAAATGGCGGAGATATAGGGACGCCATTCTTTCCCTGTAGTGAGTCATGGATCAGTGACAAGGCCATCTCATAAATATATATATATATATATATATAGAGTGAGTTGAAGGTGAGAGAAAGAGGACTCACAATCATTCGCCAAGTACCTAATGGCGGCCAATCCACCATCAACCAGTCCGATAACGCCAATCTTCGCATCAGCCCTCACAAGCCGTCCCCGAGCAGCCAATATCTCATCAAAAACACAATTGACATGTTCCTGCCAGTTTTCGTTTCCAGGGATCTTGTTTCGACGAGTCATAGCCGGAGGAGAATCGACAGCCGACTCTCGGGGCATGCAAGGCCAGGAAGCCAGTGTCATTGCTCGGCTGGAGCGGCAGTGCCAGACCAATTGGCCGGTGTTTGCCAGGACAAGAGCTGTATCTGATAGGTCTTTGTTTGGGGCCTTGGAATCAGCATCGTCTTTCTTGCTCAGAACAGCCCGGGCAAAAGCAACGGCAGAACCGGCATCAATACCCTCTTGCCCGACAGTGCGGTAAGCCCAGATCCCAAGATCCTGGACAGGCTCTCCAAAGACGACGATGACGCGGGAGGCGGAGGAGATGTTCTTGGACACTAGGATCGGGACATGGGGGTCGGTGGGTTTGGCAGTTAATGGGAGGCGTAGAGTGACGAGCCCAAGGTCGCGGAGACGAGAGGAGACGATGTTGCGGATGCATGCTATAGACTAGGTTAGAGCACACGAAAAGTGATATGCAAGAGGAAGATAAGCATCGTCAGAACATACTGTTCATCGCCTCTCTCTGCATATCGTTCCAGCGCTCGTGCTTGTTGATCTTGTACTGGAACTCCTTCTCTGGATCCGAGATCTTTCTGATCTGGTCATTGTCATTGATGGAGTATCTGGTCTCCGTTAGTGGCGTTTACGACAGGCTGAATTTCATATCTGCTCTCTTACCCCAACTTCTTCAGGTCCGCAGGGAAGATGGGGTCCGCAGGGAGATCCTTCCGAGTGAAGACGAACATCCTGGCGAAGGAAGTTGAAGTTGATGATAGAACATGGGCTTAGGAACGAGGGGAGGAGTTTATGAAGAGGGGTGCCGAAGAGAGAGGTGAGGAGAGAGAGGGGAAATGAGATGACAGAGGAGATCCAATGGTGAGAGAACAACAAGGACAGGTCGAAACTGCAGCTTTCCGAACCGTTGCAGTGAATGAAAGGCGTTTGCCGAAGCAGTCACTTCCACTGCTCGCTCAGACCAATCGCAAAGATGCTCAGGTTTCACATCCGCCCAGGAAGAAGACAAATCAAAAGTGACTGTCCCCGAGCCATCCCTACAACCCCATTTGCCAGTTGCTGCCACAAAGAGCAAGACATCGATGATGAAGAGTCTTTATTCTCACCACCACCCAAATCCTATTGTACATGTCTCACTCACGAGAACAAAGAACAAAATAAACGCCTTTAGGAACCGGCCAACCCAAAAGCTACCAAAAAGTCTTTTCGCATAATCCACAGGAAACAATGATAGGCTTTACCAACTCGCCTTTCTCACACCCGGGAGCTCACCGGCCAGCGCCTGCATACGGAATTGGAACTAGATAGCCGTCAGCACTTATTCATACTCAACTCGTAAGTAATCTTCCATGCTCCATGTACTTACTCTACCCAGTCTGAATGCCCGGATCACACTTCGAGGAACACCACCCGCCACACAGCGGTTCTTGACCTGCGTCGAGCGAGTGTAGGCGTGCATCGAGGCGAGCTGCAGTTGCGCCTGAGCCCGCACACGCTGCGGAAGAGACGTATTGTGGATAACGTAACGGAGAGCTTGGCTATAGCATAGCGAGAGCCGTTAGACTTGATTGTTCGTTCGCTTGAAAAAAGGCCGGTCAAGCTTACCGGTCGGGCTCGAACTGCGCAAACACCTTACGCTTGGTGTGGTCGCGGACGACGCGGGGGTTGATGAAACCGCCCAGGTCCTGGATCTTGGCTCGGAAATGCGACATTTTGGCTGGTATGGGGGTTCCTGATGCTGGTGGACTGGGATTGAGGGTTGGTTGATGGCGGAGGTTTTGGCCGCCGCGGCGAAGTCACGGGGCCGGGATGGACATCACCCGATTTGGTATAGGGCCATCTCGGCCTGCATTCAACGAGGGAGAATTTTGAGGAAAACGAGGTGTTCTTTGGATGTTTGGGATTACTTGATTGGCGATATTCTGTTTCTATTGTGATAGTCTGTTTGTATTGAGATGTGTGCTTCTGATACTGTGCTGGAATGGATCATGGATATCCTCGCTGTGCAAGCTACGCGCATTATCAAAATCTAGTGGCACCTTGAAGCTCTGGATATGAGCCCTAGGGGCAGTTTGGATGACATAAACTCGGGTCCTGTGAAGACAGCAATGGGATGGCCAGCATAAGTTACTATACGCTATACCTGAATACTTCACATTCATAGCCAGAGCCAATCTTTCTTGAACCAGCATTCGTTAGAACTCAGCACACCCAGTGCTGCAATGTGCACATATACCAATTGCAGTGCGTCCAAGCTCTCGGGCAAGTGACTACAAATTGCCTCAGCCCGCCTTAATCGCCGTAGACCGGCGTATCGTCTTCCGAGAGCTTCCGTCCACGCCGTCAACCAATACAGCGCTCATCAGAGAAAAGGATGTTATACAACTTGTCAATTCGCCATATGTCCTAAGACGGTATCTTCTATAAGCTTATACAGAGTAAATGCCCGCAAAACGAATCATCGGCGACTCGGCAATCGGGGTCTCAGACCACCCACGACCATCGTTCTTCCGCCATCTCAGCGTGCTCGAACCTCGTCAAGGGCTAATTTAATGCTTCTGGGCCTTGGCGTTGGGGTTGCGGGGGTCGTTCTTGAACTCAGCGGCTAGAGAAACAACCGAGGTTAGCATCATTCCGTTCAAGTGAACAAGATCTCGAGCCAAGCGGAAGCTCAACGGTGGAGTTGGAGTGAGGTAGTGGCAGGTTCACTTACTGTTCATGAGAACGTTGGCGAAAGAGTTGACGCCGTAGAGGATGACCACACCTAGACACAAAACCGTCAGAACCCGAACGTTACCCCTCTCAATGTGCCCCAGTCAAGCCATTCTCCTGAATTCACAGATTCCACAGCCAGACAAGCCACTCAACAAGACAATGGGTGCATACCGGCAGCGAAGAAGGGGCCCAGAGGCTTAGCTATACGAGCAAGCAGGTCAGTTCATATTCTGGTTTCTCGGCTCAACGGGGGTGCGCCAGGACCGCGTGCGACTTACCAACGGGAGTGGGGAACTTCTTTCCGAGGAGAGACATGGTGGCAGTCCGTTTGATTGAAAGCGAAGTGCTGGGGATGGAGGAGAGACGGAGTGGGAGCAGCTGGTGAAGGAAGACGAGACAGGAGCGGGTACAACGAGGTTTGTCCGGGAGTCCGAACTCCCGGCCGTTTTAACGCTTCGGGAAGAGTCGCCGCGCCGCTTTTGCCCGACCGCATCGCTGCCCCTCCAGATGTAAACAATCATCACTTATCAATAACGATAAACGAAACCACACCTGATCACTCTGGACATCTGAGCATCCAACACCGCACCATCACAATGGCAGAACATCTCCAAGCTTCGGTTGGATCCCTGCAATCCTCTCTCCAAATCCTCGATTCCTCCATCTCCACCCTCGATTCCGGCATTAGCGACTTTCCCCGACTATGCAAGGTCTTGCAAACAACCCGGGTAAGTACCCTGCCAAATCCTCTGCAATACGTAACTAATCCACCCCAGCACTTCGAACTTCTCCCCGAACCCACCCTGCGTGAAGCGCAACAGTCTCTCCTGGACGAAATCACCCCAAGCATCGCCCACCTACTGTCCCTAGCGTCGAACCATGTTGAGAAGCTCTCCCGACGTGAACAGGGCCTCCGAGCCAAGTGCGAACTGCAAGAAGGACGACTCTACTCCAATGAGAGTCGCCAGCCGTCGAGACTACGCAGTGCCTACGGTGATCGACAAGGCGCTTCTGGTAATGCGGCGAAAGCGGCCGAGTTGAGGAGATTGGTCCAGAAGAAAGAGCGTCTGCAGTATGCGGTGGAGAGATTGGAGTTGCAGAGTACACAAAGAGAGCGGCAGCTACGGAAGAGTATGGCTTTCCAATGAGAAGTCTGTGGAAGTTGGAAAAGAAATTAAAGGATGCTTCCTGTCCGCGAGCTTCCGTCTGAGATATGGCCGTTCCTAGGGTCACTTGGGGCTGTTCTGTGAGAGCAGAATGGTGGAGAACGGGGTGGGCCAATGACAGGAACATGGCAAGCGGTTAAGGCATTGGAAAAGCAAAGCTGGCAGGGAGCACTAGCTCGGAAAGAGGATGGTTCGAACCCAGTGGCTTGCGGCCGGTTGTCATTTAAACGCAGTACTCAAGTTGCTCCCTCCCTGTTTTACAACTTTACGCCCCTACATGCTGGTATCGCGGAGATGCAACGATTAAGGGTGTGCCCTGATATCATTCCCCATCAATGTCAACGGAGGATACCGCACGGGTCTTGGGGGCCCACGTTGGGATATGTTCCAGTGAAACATCAGCGAATAGCGGTCTGGTCTGCAGCTAGGAAGAAGACCATAACTGGACCTTCGCGGTTATTTTCATGTGCTTTGCCTTAGATTTCAAAAGGGATCTACAAGGTGATCTCCGAACTTCTGCTGTATAATGTCCATAAGATGCAGATGGATGCAAATTTATTGAGTGAAGAGCTCTTTTACAAGCAATAAACATGATCTATACACCAGCTCATATATCGTACAAGTATAATACAATGACCTCGAACCATATAGATGCTCCTAGCCAGGAAGCACGATTCAATCCTTTATGCGCCACTGTTTGACGCCATACACCCAAATGAACCAAATCAACCCATATTTATAGGCTTAGGAGGTTGGTTTTACCAGCTTCAACGCTTGTCTGCGTTTCTTCTTGTGCTGATCCTTCACCCAACCGGGAATCTTTTGCCCTTTCTTTTTAACTGGAGTCTGAATGTCGGGCATACCAACCACCTCAGGCTCCTCCTCTTCCAATGCGTCTTCTTCGTCCCGTTCAGCCTTCTCAGCGGCTCGTTTTGCCAGTCGTTCCTTCTTGCTCTCGCCATGCTTGTCGCCGAGTCTCAGTTTCCTGAAAATGCGAGTCTTCGCACCGAGGGCCCACAGGTCTCCCCATTGAGCCTTGCGCGCGTCCTTATATGCCTGCCGACTGAATGAGCGAGGGACAGTCCACCGCTCGATCTTGCCGGCCGGCGTGCAAACGTCGAAGGTGACATGGCCACGGCGTTTCATGGGTTGGAAGACGAGACGAGGGAGCGAGAGGGGATTGACGTCGGCCTCTTGTTCGGTAGAAGACTGGGTTTCGGATGCAACGGCTTCAGATGCTTCGACTCCATCCTTCTGCATCTCGACCGCATCTTCGTACCCGGCAAAGGCTGCATCGGCCGCTTCAGGGCCCTGTACAATTCCGTCTTCGACCCGCCGGTCCACACCGCGCTGGACAGCGATGTAACTAAATTTCAGATCCTCATGGTTTCGGTCCTTAGCGCCGACAATGCGCTGTAGAAACGGAGGTCTGATATAGCGTTGCTGGAAATGACAATAATCCTTACGGCCCTTACTATGGCCCGGCATGTGGTACATGGGGCACTTGTTGTGGTTGGTGCAAGGAGCAACGATCATGCCAGGTTCTTTTTCGATGAATGCCTCTTCCTCGGGCGATTCTAGGAAGTTCTCGTAATTGGTGGATCCAGGACTGGAGACGAATCGCTTTAGGAGCATCTCACGGGCTCCGGCAATCGCCTCAAATCCCTTTTGGTGTCCCTTCTCGAGAAGAATCAAAACACCCCCGTCGGGGTTTAGAAGGTTCCACAAGTTCTGCACATGCTCCTTTCGGAGGAACTCCTCCTCGATTCCGAGCAATGAGTGTGGAGCGATGATAACGTCGTACTGTTTTCGCTTCGGCGGGGCTCTCTCGTCTTCCAAGGTGGGCTTCTCTCGGACATGCACGTAGTCAGGCAGACGTGGGAGGAAGCTCGTGTCTTCGAGCATCGCGCTCGCACGGAGACGAAGGGCATCGGATCCAATAACGACCGTCGACCGACCCACAGGACAAGAATCCTCTGGGCTGCGATCCGGTACCATGGATTCCCACTCAGCACGAAGAACGTCTCGCCACGCCAGGACGCCTGCACCTCCAGCGCTGACATCGAGGACATGGGGACCATCTTCTTGTGCCATCAGATTCCGAATCCAATCCGTACCCAGGCGCTTCCGAACCTCCGCAAGCACACTCAAGGCAGATGCATACATTGCGGGGTAGAGAGCGGCAAGATAGACATTAGCTTCCATCTCGGTCATGAAACGCTGGGACGCTTCAAGAGGGATTGGTTGTTGAGGAACTTGCATGCGAAGGGGCGGAGTTGTAGTAGAATGAGGGAGGAATCTGCCGCCAAATGCGCGATGAGCGCTGTCTGCGATATGCTTGTTCGAGAAGTCCGACAAAATGACAGAGACAGGGCCCGTCAGAGTGTCCTTCGGTGGAAATACAGTGCTGGGATCGGTGGAGAACTTCCCCATTGTGGTCAAAGGATGGAATCTCGGAGTCAAATCAGGCGCTGCCTCATCTCCAAACTGCTCTAGCATGAGCTCTCCTCCAAGCTGTTCAGCGACTTCTCTCGTCCTTTGCATCGCAATCGTTTCATCAATTGGCGGTTCGGCTTCCATATCATAGACCAACGGAGGCTCATCGTGTATTTCAGACTCATCCAACTCATCCACCTCGACTTCTTCCCAGCCTCCCTCGCCGTCGAAACGGTAGAGTTTATCCGGGTCTATTTCCTCTTCCCCTTCCTCCACCACGTCAAGCTCGGAATCCTGCGCGAGAACGACCGGTTCACCATACAACCGGGTGTAGAGCTGAGTTTCCGTATCGTTCAAATGCCCCTCCGGAAGGTATTCTCCAAACTCTTGTCTCGCTTGTCGCACCCGCGCTTCCAAGGTCTCTTCGTCCCGGTGGCCGATCGTCTGACTCACGGCGTGATCGAAATCTATTCCTTCAAGGTTAAGAGCTTTCTCATGATCATCCAGTAGATCTAGGTCGTCCATGAGTTCAGCCATCTCCATGTCATTTTGGTTGATTTCATCGATCAAGGTGTAGATAGTATCCTTCTGCTTCCTGCTGGGATCGGTCTCCGTAGGCGATGTGGAGGAATGTCTTCGCCCGTGCAGCCATTGTTGAGATCGAACGTATGTAGCTTCTCTGAGCAGGGATTCCAAGTGCGAGGCCGACGGGAGTGCTTTTCGGGCAATCGAAGTTCTGGGGCGCCCAGCTATGAAGCTCGCAGCTCCGCGGCGGAGTGGCTGCGAACCGGTTTGCGGTGGCCTGGGTACAGCCGTGCGTAAAAGGCCATGGGGATGGGACCGGGTCGCCCTTGCGGCCGGAGATCGTGGCAACATCCTCAACCTTTCCACGGCTCGAGATGTAAGTATCAGGAGCTTGTATCTGGAAGAGAATGTCTCGCCACTTGAGAGCTTTTGACAGGAAAACTCGCGCCAAGCCGCATGCCCATCAGAAATTACGCGGCTCCTATTGGTCGTGTAAATCATGTCGTCTTACATAATCCGTCTAGACCAACGGCGGCCTCGAAATCGGTGTCGAAATCGAGGCGCGCAAGCATCAATTATCAGAGCGTGGGAGAACGGCGGGAGCATATTGTAGAAATGCTATTTACAAAGTGGGGGTCCTACTGCGACTCGCTGTCCGTATCTTCATTGCCCATGAGCACCTTCAGAGCCGATATCCACTTCATCACCTCGTGCTCGAGAGCGGTTAGTTTGGCCATCACGGCCATGAGGCTAGGGTCCTGGCTCTCTACGCGGATCTTTTCCTTTACCTTGACTTCGTCCCCTTTCCAGGTGAACAAATCGCCAACCTCATCATGAGGGCGATGACGAGTTCCAAATAGCCGGTCTCGCAAGTTGAACCCGGTAAGAGAAATATCGGCTGCGAACGCGGTTGGCGTATGGGTGGGTGTGTTGGATTCTAGTGTCCTGAGATGTAGAACCAATGCCGAGTCGGCAATGGAGAGATGGAACGACAAGTATGATGGCAGTGGAGGGTCGAACATCTTGCGATTGCAGTTCAGTTCCTGTTCAGCACGACGAGAGCAAATGAATGGCCACTTACATGCTCTTGTGCACTTGTCTCCCACCACTTGCCTCGGACCTTGTCATTTTCACCCTTCAGCATCTGCCTTGCTTCGCTGATCGTCTCGCGCAGAAGGTGTAGTTGACTGAAGATAAAACTGGCATTGAGTGGATCTCCAGTCCACGCGCTTACATCGACAATATCGAGACTCTGATTGACAAGGTTCTTTACCGATGCCAATTGGCTTAGAACGAGCTCGGGTGTTGCAGGGGCATTAGACAGACACAAGCGGGTGGTGGCTGAGCCCCGCGAGGCAAGGGAGCTAAGGCGGAGCTGGATATCCTATCAAAGTATGATTGAACATCAGCATCATCCTTCAAGACGCTAGCTTATGATAAGCAACGGCCCATGCTCAAAGAATGCGGGTCCATGTGAAAGTTCAAGAGTGAGGAATAATGGGTGAATGATAACATACACCTTTCACAATCTTCGTCCCAACTCGAGTCACGTAGCCTTTTACATTTTCGGACCGTAGAGACGAGAGGACCAGTGTTGATCCCGGCTCCTTGGGAGCCAACAGGGCCTCGCATTCATGGAGGCCCTCCCTTAAGGAGGCAAGGGAGTCTTGCAGGGAGCGCAAGAGCCATTCTAGCTCGTTCGCCTATATCAGTTACCACCAAAGTAAGTACTGTCCTGCCCTATGGATGATGCATGCGCCGTTGAGCCGACTCAAAATTGAGGGTAAGGGGAAACAAAACAGGGCATACCAACGCGGAATCGACTTCCTGTTCCAGGCGCTCTTGGGGTAGAGGTGGGTAAGCCCAGGTGGCCATATTGAGATTTGACCCAGCGGGCTAGTTGCGACCCTCGGAAGGTCGGATGGATGTACCTCTGGGCCCGGCAGTGGTCAAGGGATCGGTAGGGGGGGTACAGCGCAGGCAGCAGGGTTCGGGTCGGGGTTGGTGACGAAGTCGACAAAAGAAAATTTCCACATTGGCTTTCGCGTGATCCACGTCAATCCGAAAGGTCCCAAGGCGGGTGCCCAACTCAATCGGAGGGAGGGGGGTGGTGCAACGTCTGTCGTGGACACAAAGTTGTTGCAGCGGCAGGCCGAAGTTCGACAACGTCATGGATCCGGATGGATGGCCCTCGGCCCCCAGGCAGTCAGGCCGGCCTTGCCCGATCAGACCTAGCGGGCCGCTAAGGTTTAGACTAGCCGAGGGCAGTTAGCGGGGCCTGCTGCAACCATGACGTCGACGCCGTCATCTCTGGCCGGTCGTGCCTCGACGATCAGCACAACCTTTGAACCACTCAATGGGAAGACTGCCATGATGCGCCCTCATCATTATATCACTACTGTGGTTCCCCTGGTACTTTATCCCCCGGGGGCACCACCACCGGCTTCTCCGGATATCCGCTTTAATACTGCAACCTTCCAAACCCTTCTCGCGCGTTCTCGTCCTTCCTACCTAATATTTTCTCGCCCTTAAACAATAGCAGCTTGTTGCGATTCATAAACTCAGCTCGATTGCGCTAGGATTTCCCTCAGTATCTCGAGTCCAGAAACTACAAAGACACACCGCCACGATGGCTCTCAGCAGTAATTCTCCCACTTCCGGGACAAATCCCCGCTGCATCGTACAGCTGTAGCTGACTGGATCGCACTCTAGGAGTCGCAATGGGCTTTCTAGGCCTCTTCTTCACAGCAGGAGCTCTTGTACTCATGTTCCTCACGTTGTTGGGAGGAGCGAGGAACTCGCGCCCGCTGAACGAAATCTACTTCCTGCAAGTCGATACGAGTAATATTCCAGGGGCCCCATCCCTATCTCGCTGGACTTATTGGGAGTTGTGTGGTGTAGTAAATGGAAAAAGCGATTGCGGATCGTCTCACCCGGATTATCCATTCGATCCTCCAAGCAGTCACAACTTTGACACCACCGATAACATTCCCTCTTCTTTCATTGGGTAAGCCAAGATTGATTGTCATCTTGAGTGTCCCAAGATCACCATCTAACATGCCACAGAACGAACCACTACTACCTAACATCTCGGTTCTCATTTCCTTTCCACCTCCTCGCCCTGTTCTTTGGCGTGTTGTCGCTTTTCACCGGATTCCTGGCCATGTGCACGCGCATCGGAGGCTATGTGTCCTCGCTGCTTGCTTGGATTGCCCTGGTATTCCAGATCATCACGACCTGCCTTATGACGTAAGTTTGGGATCCAGCATGAAGCAAAAGGCCTCGCTAACATCTGCTAGTGCTGTCTACGTTCAGGGTCGCAACAAGTTCAACGCCAATGGCCAGACGGCCAAACTCGGTGTTAAGGCTTTCGCCTTCATGTGGACTGGTGTGGCTTGTCTCTTCCTTTCTTGCATCTTCTACTGCATGGGTGGTGCTGTTGGTCGAAAAGAAAGAGGATACAGTGGCCGGGAGCACCGTCGGCGTGGTTTCTTCTCGACTGCGCGCCCAGCCAGCGTGAGGAGCAACAAGGAAACTGCGCCTTAAACCTGGCATGGTCCTTGTTTATTCCATTGATGGGAGCCTGAGCATGCTGGACCATAGTACCTCGGTGTCTACTATAGTACAGCAGGCTCCGCTACTACGAACCAGAACTCGGGGTACATCTCGTGGGGGGTATCTGACCCTTTCGATGAAATGTTACCCTACGGCCTACAGTTCGACATCT
The DNA here is from genome assembly GCA_003184635.1 of Aspergillus sclerotiicarbonarius CBS 121057. Taxonomy (NCBI): domain Eukaryota; kingdom Fungi; phylum Ascomycota; class Eurotiomycetes; order Eurotiales; family Aspergillaceae; genus Aspergillus; species Aspergillus sclerotiicarbonarius. Next base: position 205,931 of record KZ826343.1, on the reverse strand, counting down.
CACTTTATACCCTCCCTTGTGGCTAACTAGGGTCACGTCTTCAAGAACAATTAATGTCTCTTTGTTAATGAATCTCTGTCTGCCTGTGTGCTCGGCCAATGATTTCATGTATCATACTGTCTCTTGCTACTTGATATCTGTTCACCCTAATTGTAATACGATCTGCCTAAAAAAATATGACCTTGCCTCAGGGTAACATATATGGAACTTGTTATTATGGTGACATCCTACGCAGTTTTTATCAGTTTCCAACGGTCCGAGACGCTATAGATGCTAGTAGGATATTAGACAACTGTTCTCTCGGTATGTCTCAAGGGCCTGAAAGGTGATTTGATATTTTGATCCAGGCAAATTCCGCCGGTATGATATCGGCCCGTTTGGTTACGAAAGGTGGAAACTGCAGATAAAGCACAGGCATGAGTCGACTTACTTGCAGTGTGGACACCGCCCAGGTAATCAATTGGCTCGGCCGGAGAAAGCCTCATGTTCCTTGTCTTACATCTAAAATCCTCGTGGCTTGCTTCCTCCATCTCCTGAAATTAACACTCATTACAAATCTATCTAGAATCTGATCGAATTCCATCAATGAAATTCATTGTCTGCCTGATCGCTGAGTATCCACACGCCTGCGGGATTTATCAAAGTAAGTGGATACCTTTCAAGTATGTTTAATCTTTGAGTGTATAGCTCCTGGTATTGGATAATGAGTTAAAGCATGGCTAAATGATGAACTCCCTGATTCTGTAGGCATATAGACAGTCATGCGACCCAGGATTGAAGATGTAAAGCAAAAAACAGGAGTTTACCTACGGGTTGAATGGCCTGTACGGATGATTCCGATCTGAGATTCAACTTCCAAATTCCACAATATTGGGAAATTGGGAAGAATTGGGGTATATAAAGACGTTCTAAACCCCTGAAACCGTCCAGGTCTGTGCTTCAGATTAGAACTCTCTACTTAGTGCGAGCCACAGTCTGGAAATTCTAAGCATTCACCGAGTTATTCTGTCTCTATTTTGAGATCCGCACAACACAATTAGCACCTACATCATGACAGTGCTGATTTATACCCTCATCCTGGGCCTTCTAGGCATCATATGGCTGCATATCCTCTGGCGGGTTGGATACGACGCCCCCCTCGAAATTTACGAAATACTCCATCGCAAAGGCTGGAGACGCTTAGCCGAACCCCTCCTAATACTCTCCATGGCCTTTACCTCAGAAGAATCCAAGCGTGAGCAAAAGATATGGATATCCGAATGGCGCGGTGTCCAGGACAAGGAAGAAGAGACCATGCAACGCGGATTCTACCTGATTGACGAAGAAGCCAGCCTCATTGACAACGAAGTCTTAGATATTGATCCAGAGCTACAGACAAGGCTCGCGCGGGTGCAAAAGCAACGCGACTATATTATTCTTGATCTCATGGACCTTGGACGCGACAAATGCCATTTGCAAGATATTAAACCTGATGGAGCTTGGACAAGATATCGTTCTGAAAAGCCTGATATGGGCCTTGACTGTGAGAAAAAGCGCTGTGCTCTAAGATACGGTTGCTGTTATCGTGGTTGCGGATGCTGTGAGAAGGTCCGTGAAGGCACGTTCAACGGAAATATTTGCAGACTGGAGTCTCACTGCACGGACTTTTGTGGGTGTTGTGTTCGGTATAGGGAATCTCTCAAGATGGAGAGGGACCGGGAGCCCGTTGTGTTCAGAGGCTTGTTTGAGGATAAAGACGTTGAGGAGGAGACAATGGGGAGGCCTCACGGAACTTTGGACCCCGAGATCCCTTTTTCATGCCTCCCTTTCTCCGCAGAAAACAACAAAGACATGGAGGACAAAGGCATCGAGGAAACAAGGGGGAGGCTCCAGGAGGCTTTCAACACCGATATTCCCTCTGCATACTTCCCCTTCTCTGCAGAAAACCGACCTACTTCTGTAGGAGATCGTCGTCCCTCTCCAAGAAAACGCCCCGCCTCTTCCATGGATGACGCTTTCCCATGCCAGGAAGAGTCAGACTTACTACTGGTCCCAGAACAAAGACTTTTTCAAGAGGAATAGCTGCATACCGAGGGGTATATCAAACACAATGAGCTGTCCTGGTTATCTTGCTTATTTAGGTGTGCTCAATAGCAGGGAATATGCCAGGAGTGGATAAACTATATAGTTGTCAAAAACAGATGAATTCTTGTTGCATTGTCTTCGTTTTTTTATTTAATTGAATAATTGAATAATGATAACATCCTATTTCTCAGTACTACATCTAACGATGACACGGTTAGCAGGCGTCCGGCTACCTAATCGTGTTGATCGTCACTTGCGATTCACCCCCCGCCCCGCCGTCCGTCTTTAGTAGAAGATGAAGCAAGCACCCACGAATTGTCAGCTTCTAGCAAAGGAGCGGCCATAGTAGTTATAGTAATTACAGATAAGCCTTTCTCTTGGCCTCGGCGACAAGCAAGCAATCATAATATAATAACTTAAGTTCCTAATTAGGGGTTTCGATACTCCCGTCATATAATTAGCCCCTAAGCGCAGATGACCCCAGTTGTATCATCCGTGGGATGAAAGTGATTCTCATGGTAACTCGAGGTTATCTCAAACAACGAATTTAGCCGTCCACTGGTGTCCTTCGGGGTAATGAGAGAATAGATTCAAGGTGCGGTGCCCTTGAATCAAGAAGAAAGATGATATTTATTGTATCCCCTATCCTTCCCCCTGCCCCCATCTCGGTGCCTCGTTTTATCTGTTTATATAGACTGCGTACGTGGTTCTGAGGAGGTACGGCTCATCAGGGGCGGAAGAAAATTGACTTGATTACCTGATGGGAAAGGGATCCTTTTACAGTAGTTTACACTTTGTTTGAGGGGGAAAGACGCTCCGCTTTCTGTAGATGCGAAGAGGGAAAACATACGGTACAGCTTCAACACTGAATACTTTGGAATAGCGGGAAATAGTTTAGAAAACCCATTGATTTTCTATTGCGCTTCAAAACAGCTCTATGTACTTTTCAGAAGCCTTCATTGATACATTCATCATCAATAAGTCATGGCAAGACGGAATGCAGAACGCATCCTCTTTGTCCTGCCCGGTCCAAGGAAGTATAATCGGAGGGTGACCCCCAAACCAGTCACAGGAAAAACAGAACATGTTCAACAGATCAGGTTATGAAATTCTAGATCAATTCATAGAAGGAAAAGCATCGTTATAAGTCTCGGGATGATCAGACATATATGAGCAAGGAAATTATAGGTTAAAAGAAGATCTAGGCCTTGGGAGCCTCAACGACACCGCGGACAGCGCTCTGGCCGCCAACTTCCTTGGCCGTGATCTGCAGACCCAGGTCAGCGTTGACGTGAACCATCAGCTCGACCTTGCTGCCGGCCTTGACGCCCTTGACGGCCAGCTCGGCAATGGGCTTCTCGGTCTTCCAGACAATCTCGCGGGTCTCCTCCTCTTCCTCATCCTCATCCGAGTCGAAGTCGGAGTCATCCTCGTCGTCCTCGGTCTTGGCGGGCTTCTCCTCCTTGGGCTTGGGCTCGGGCTTGGTAACCTTGATCTCGCGGACACCCTCGCAAACACGGATGAAGACGTCACCGCCCTCCTTGGGGGCAGGGAACTGAGCAAGACGGCGAGCGGGGAGAGCAGTCTCGGCGGTCAGGAGAGACTTGAAGTCAACGGTCTCTCCGGAGGTGAACTCGACACCAATGGCATTCTGGAGGTGGGGGGTAGCAGTGACCATGGGGTGGATGGACTGCTCGATGTCCTCCTTCTCGAACTCCTGGATCAGAGAAGCCTGGATAGCGGCACCTCTGGGGGCAAGCTCGGAGGGGTTGATGGCACCGATGAAGGTGGAGGGGGCGAGAATGTTGGTCTTCTCGGGGAAGATGTTGCGGGCCAGCTGGGCGATCTTGGGAGTGTGAGAAGTACCACCAGAGAAGATAACCTGTAGATGAGTTAGAACGTGGATATAAGAGGAGCAGTGAATAAAAATCGAACCTCGTCGATGTCCAGAACATCCAGATCAGCCTTCTTGACGACCTGGTCGATCAAGCCGGTGAACTGAGCGAACACCTTGCCAGACAGCAGCTCGTACCGGGTACGGTTGACAGTGGAACCGTAGTCGATACCGTCCGCGAGACTCTCAATGCTGAGAGTGGCGTTGGTACCGAGACTCAGAGCCTTCCTGGTAGCCTCACCCTCCAGCTTCAACTTGGCCAAACCGCGAGCGTTCTCACGGGGGTCGGTCTTGTGCTTCTTCATGAACTCCTTGGCGAAGTGGTCAACGACGATCTTGTCCAAGGTAGCACCTCCCAGCTCGTAGTCGTGGGCAGTGGCGAGAGTGGTGTACATGCCACCGCGGCAAGCAACGACGGCGGCATCGGAACGGGTGCCACCGAGGTCAGCCACGACAACCAGCTTGTCGGTCACAACAGCCTCCGGACGAGCATCGTAGGCGAGGACGGCAGCAACGGGCTCGTGGATGAGCTGGAGGACCTCCAGGCCAGCAGCGTTGGCAGAGGCGATCAAAGCCTCACGCTGAGCATCCTTGAAGTCGGTGGGGACAGTGATAACAGCGGCGTTGACCTGCTTTCCAAGGAAATCGGAGGCGGACTGTTTGAGACGGCGGAGATGACGGGTGGTGATCTCGGAGACGGTGACAGTGTTGGGGGTCTCATCGGTGGTGTCGTTGATGGAGAAAGCAACGGTCGAGTCGCTCTGTTGAGGGTGGGCAGAGTTGTGGCAGGGAGTGGCGTCTATCGACTTGAAGCTGCAAAAACTCCATCAGCATTCTCTCTTTGCTTCCACTGAGACCGATTGACATACTCCTTGCCAAGGTAATCTCTGAAGTAGGCAACGGTGTTCTTGGAGTTGCGGATAAGCTGGGCCTTGGCCTGGGTACCGTGGTACTCCTCGCCATCGATGTACGAGAGGACGGAAGGAATTTGACGGTCTGATGACGGGTCAGTTAAACGTTCGACGATCTTAGGGCATATGAAATAAACTAACCTCCCTCCTCGTTGGCAATAACTTCAGCCTTGCCTTCCTATAATTCCACTCAAGTCAGCAACGTGTCGCAAGTTTGCACTGTTGGTGGATAGCAGTTCCAATGGGATGGATCTGGCTGGGGGCTGCATCCGTATAGGCAGGGAACAGAATTCACGTACGGCGTTGAGGCGGGCAATGGAGCTGGAGGAGTTGCCAAAGGAGATACCGATGGCGAATCTCTCGGCGGTGCCGTTGGTTTCGGAGCTCATCTTGACTGTGGGGTGTGCAAGAGAAGAAGGGGAAAAGAGAGAATAGAGGGGAAGAATAGAGAGGAGGGAGTTCAAGTCAGTCGGGCTGCTGCTTCTCGATCCGCCGCGCTGCGTTTTGCCCCGATGGAAAAAAATTTTGGCTGGTTTGCAATTGGCGGGCACGTGTGGCTGGTGCTTATCGATAGTGGCTGTGGCGGTGCTGCCGCCACTTTTTCGTTGTAGTAGTATATGCCCACTTAAGGTCGGACTATCTGATGAAGCTATGGGTAATTGAGGCTCTCATTGATGATATAAACTCACTGGAATAGTCGCAGAATGACTAAGGATCTGACAAGGGTTCCTCCATATATTAGCCACAATGCCCGCTGCCTCATACCCCTGCGCCCTCTTGCATCTATCACGTGGCGATAAGACCACCCGATAAGCCCTGGATTTGCGCTTCTTTTTCCCAGGCGCGGTCGACGCTCCAGCAAATCCTCATCTCCACGCTTTTCTCCCCTCCAACACCGCTGCAGGCACCAGTGGTGGGACACATTTACCATGTCATCCCCATTAGTACTTCTCCCCGGGGACGAGGTCCCATCCGAATACCTCCCTGCCACCAATTCCGCCCCATTGAGACTGGGCTCCGGTCTCCGTCTACTTTCACAACCACCCTCTACCTCACCTCAATCATCCTCCCCCAGCCATGCCCTCACAGCCACGCAAGCTGGCATACTCTCCACCGATAACAAAAGAAACGCCGTTTCTATTCTCTCATCGCCGAACCGCCGCTACATCCCTACTCCCAACGACCTGGTCATCGCGCAGGTCCACCATTCCAGCCCGGATTACTTCCATTGCATGATTACCCCGCAGGCGCCTCATGTGGTGCTGGGGCAGCTGGCTTTTGAAGGTGCGACAAAGAAGACGCGGCCGATGCTCAAACAAGGCGATCTGGTTTACGCTCGTGTGCTCTCGGTCGGTCTTGGTGCGGGCGCGGAAGTTGAACTGACATGTGTGAACCCTGCGACGGGAAAGGCTGAACCCGGAGGTCTGGGCCATTTGACGGGGGGTATGGTGTTTGACATCTCTACTGGCATGGCTGCTAGGTTGATGAGGGCGAGCTCATCCTCCTCCGATCAACAAGATGGCGTGGCCGGGTTGGTTGTGTTGGATGAACTGGGCAAGAAGTTGGAGAAAGCGGGTGGCTTTGAGATTGCCGTGGGAAGAAATGGCAAGGTCTGGGTGGACTGCTCCAATGGTGGAGATGCTGCCATCAAGGCGACAGTAGCGATCGGGCGGTGCCTGACTACGATTGATGAGCATGATTTGGGTCCAGCCGATCAGAAGAAGTTGGTGTCGAGGATATTGCGAGAGATGAAGATTGAAGTCTAAGAGGGGGGATGGGGGTGTATGCTGTGTGCCTTTATGACTAATTGTGTGATATCATGCATTATTTGACGATCCTCAGCGTCCGATGTACTATGTAAGAGGAGTGTAGGCCGACCTGGGGGATAAGATGATGGATTATGTACCTGAATTGCAGGAAATTCGCTACGTTGCCAAATTCATGCGGTAAAAAGGCCTGCTCGGACAGTTCAACCGGGTCGAATTGGATCCTGGCCTGGAACCCGATCGCGGCCACGAAGATGTGAGCTTAAGAGCCATGGAAAATTGGAAATAGACCCCGAAGACTAGGTATGAGATTGGAAGCACTATGTAAGAAAGGCGGAATGTGATAGATAACTCCAGATGGCCGCGGGACTGACCGCTAAAGAAGCTTAAACGGCACCGCCAAAAGTCGCGCCGCCCGCGCCGCTCTAAGCTTCCTCGGCGATTTTTCTAAATTTTTGTCTGGCAGAAGATTGTCCCCATTCCACTCATTCTTCCACGGCCCTGCCCCGGTTTCTCTTGGGAGCCAGACATTCCCTTTCTTTCTTGTTCCTTCGAGATGGGCAACTTGTCGTCCCATCCTTCTGATCAAGAGCACAATGAATCCCCCGAGAATTTCGGTAAGTGACTGGCTGGCTTGCAGCTGTCGCAATGAATCTCTCTCTCTTCCCACTTTACACAGCCCACTGATCTGCAATGGTACATAGATACTAGTCGAATGGCAATGGAGGTTCCTTCGAGCTCCCCGAAGAGCATAAAAAAATCCAAACGGGAACTGCAGCCCGACGGGTCGACGACGTCCAAACGGAAGAGAAAGGCTCTGTCCAATGCTACCAACGACCAGAACAAGGCAGTTGCCGCACCGAATTCTCCTCAATCGTCTCCCCACAATGCATCCACCGCTCGCCCAGCTAAGCGCAAGAAGGTCACCGAGCCAAAGCAGAAACAGACTCCAAGTCGCAAAGCGGAGACGGCAAAGCAAAAGCCGAACGATGCACCCATGCGAGATGCGGCCCCGGATCCACAGCCTGTAGAAAATGGGGGCTCGAACGGTGTTCCACGTAAACCCATAAAGGAATCGAGTACGCCAGAAGCGGGAACTGAAGAAGGGAGGGCTGCTTCTACCCCAGGACCGGCCCAAGAGGAATCAAAAGCGTCAGACGGAGCCAGTGAGAATCCCACAGGTCAAGGAGAGTTCAAAAAAGGAAAGCGCGGCGAGGATGCCAGCAAAGGGAAGGAAGGGAAATTGGTTGGCTTCTTCACTGCGGAGGAAGTCAAGAAGCTGGAAAAGTTCAAGCTCAAGTTATGCACCACTCACGGCATCTCTAACGATACATTTGATCTTATGGTTCAGCATTCGGAAAGGGACAAGTCAACTCCCTTCCCTTGTCACGCGGATGTCATCACCAAACCGACATTTTGGAAGGAGGTGTATCAGATCATCCCCAATCGAGACAAGAGGTCCGTTTATCGGTTCATGAGGCGACATTTCCAATGCTCAGCGCAGAAGCCGCATCACTGGACTCATGAGCAAGATGACGAGCTCATTCTACTTCATAATCGCCACGGGCCTAAATGGGCTTACATCGCCAAAATGATTGGTAGGAGCGACGACGATGTTGTCCAGCGGTGGAAAAATCGCCTCGAACATCGTCGTACGATGAACAGAGGCCCATGGTCTGAGGTGGAGGTCCGCGCGCTACAAGAACATCTGCAGTTTTCATGGACCGCCATGAAGGAGATTGGGCATGATGTTGGCCGGGATATCTACGAGATGGACGAAAGCTTGATAGCCTGGGGCCAAGTCAGCAACAAGATGAACAACTGCCGCTCCAGACAGCAGTGTGCAGACAAATGGCGCAAGGTTAGGCGCAAGGTTCTGGCTCAGCGCACCAAGGGAAATCCGGATGCTTTCTACGACCCCGTGGTCGAAACGAAACCGCCAAAGCGTCGAAGCAAGTCGAGATCAATTGCGGCCCCACAGAGCCAATCGGACAAACAGTTCAAGAGTGCCGAGTTTGTGAACTCGGATGAAGACTCGGATGAAGGGATGACTGAGACTCCCAGTGTGGATCAGTCAACGGCGAAGACTAGCGAGGGATCATCCCCGGAACCGCTGAAGCCTGCATCTTCCAAAGCGAGAAGTCATAAGGCCAGTGATAAGTCTGACTCGGATAGTTCCGAGTCAGAATCAGAGGACGAATCTGATTCGGATGCAACTTCCAGTGGGGCTGGCATTAAATCCGAGAACAGGTCCTCCAGTGACTCCGGTGACAGACCCCTGAAACCAAAGAAGAAAGAACCTCTTGTGGCCAATGGCCTGTCACAGCAAACAAAACACGCCTCTAATACTGCTGCCAATAAGGCGAAAGCAACTAAAGTGTCAACTTCTCGGCAGCAGGAAAGCCCTGCCCAGCAGAAGAGGAAACGCTCCCCTGTGGTATCCTCGGAGTCAGAGTCTGAATCTGAGTCCGAGGACAGCGAGGATAGCGAGTCGAGATCTCCTCCACGCAAACGGGTGTCGAAGCCTACATTGAAGGCCTCACCCACCCTGAAACCGCAGGAAAAGACGCGTAAGGCAGACACAAGCTCCGATGATGAGTCCGATGACAGCAGTGCTAGCGACAGCGAGTCGAGATTGTCTCCCAAAAAGGTGCCCGTTGCGACTGGGAAAGTCGAGGAAAGCGATGACCAATCCCGACGTCCATCTGTCAGACAGGGACTTGCGAAAACCCACAAATCGCAGACTCAGATCGAACCCCCCAGAGTCAAGAGTAGTGGCTCGCCAGATGACTCGGATGGCGACTCAGACGACGCGTCGTCCGACGATAGCGATAGCAGTGACAGTGTGTCCAACGACGACAAACCTGCCAAATCATCCAAACACCGTCAGCAAGCTGCCTCTGCGACCTCTGCACGCAAGTCCGAGAAGCCTTCAGCTCAGCCTGCTAAGAAGGCAGACATGAAACGCCCCAAAATAGCAAAATCAGCCCCAGCGGATTCGTCTGATACCTCCAGCTCGGACGATGACAAATCGGGCCAGTCGAGGAACACCAAGACTGACAGCGGTTCTGAGTCTGAGACGGATTCCTCCGAGTCCGATGAGTCGGGATCCGACAGTTAAACGAAGGATTATGCCTTATTAGAGTCTAATTTAAAACCGAGAATCAGGATCCGACTCGGACCTCCTATTTGGATTAAACGGTCGACCTGGACCAGCTCGAGGAAGGGTCTTTGGTCTGCTTGCTACACGAATGATGATTATACGCGTGACCGAAAAGTGTCGGATACCTTTTCTCTTCTTCACCTTGAATGGTTTTTCTCAATACAAATAGCGTTTGTTGCAATGTTTCGGTGTCCCACGTGGATAAAAGAGAAAAGTTTCTGATTCTTATCTCCTTGCTTTTCTGAGCCTAAGTGTTTCATTCTTATACCCTAGTTAGGTGTTCTTGGTATAGATAAACAAGGCTTTTCTGGACCAATTCGACCAGACGTTCACAGACTTCATACTCCAAAACAGTGGCTACTACATATCCCTATAACCATGTAATATATTTGCCCTTTCTACTTGAATGACAAAAATTCGATCTATGTATACATACACACATGTGCGCGCTAGAACAAAAATTCACTAAAGCTCATCCTTATCCCAGGTCTTCTCATCTTCCTCCTCGTCGGAATATGATTGTCTCTCCATTTCTTCTTCCTCTGCTTGTTGCTGCTGCTGCTGCTGCTGCTGCTGCTGAAGAGCAAACTTCTTCGACACAGCAGCAATCTCATCATCATACTCCGTCCACTCGGGCACCTGTCGTCTCGCCCGATCTAACTTCGGCTCCTTGGTCATCGGGTTATTACACAGATCGATGGTGCGCGCCTGGGATTGCGACTCATCAGAGCACCACGTCTCACACCATAGCCACTCCTGCGGCAGGCTCTTGATAGGGATGTAATGCTGCATGTGATTCGGCAGGTCCTGGTCGAGGTTGCTTAAACTCTCCGGGTCGGCTGAGAGCATCTGGTACTGGCCTCGGAGACGATCGCCGGCGGCGAGGGTGCGGAAGCGGTTCAGATCGACGACATAAAGCGCAGAGATGTGGTAGGGTTGGCCGCGGAGGAAGTTCTTCCAGTAGCCCTGTTTCCAGAAGCGGAAGCCTTCCATCTCGTGGCGGGAGTCGCACATCGGGGTGAAGCCGTAGGGGGCACCTTCGAGGTCGAGGGAGACGAGATCGTACATGTCTGTGCGAACGATTTGGTCGGCATCGACGAAAATGACTTTGTCGAGGTCGAGGGGGAACAGAACGTCCAGGAAGAGAATCTTGTAGCCCCAGATTTCGCGCTGTTTTTCTTGCTGGGCGCGCAGCCAGTGCGGCCATTTGTACGTGACCATTTCGTAGGAGAAGTTGTATTCTTGTGCAAGCTGGGGGAGGAAGGATTTGAAGGATGGAGAGAGAAATTGTTCGATGAACCAGAATTTCACGCTGTGGTTGGTGTTGCGCATGACTGAGACCATCATGATATTGAGCATGCGCTCGTAGAGGTGGCCGCTGGCGACGGAGAAGATGTTAATATCGGCCTGCTTGCCGCTGGCGCCTTTGGTGCTGACCCCAACGCTGGAGAGGATGTCCGAGGCGAAGTTGAAGCCCTTGGATACGTAGTCCATAGCGGAGCCCGGTTTAGGGCCTGTCTCGAGAACATCTTCGGTCTCGTAGCCCTTCTTGCGCGAGAGACGCGGGAAGAGGGTTCGGCCTTGGAAGGAGAGGAGGGCCACTTCATTGTTTTCGTCGCCCGGCTGGGGGTTGTAGCCTAGGCCGCCTACACTGTCGAGGGTGAAGATGCGTTCGCTGCGGCCGGGTTTGAGGTTGATGTTCCACAGCCCGGGTTGGGCTTTGAATTGGAAGTATCCGAGGTTAGCCATGACAATGGTGTCGGAGAAGTGAGGGTTGTTCTCAGTTCCAAGGATAAGCTGGGCCCCCCTAGGTGGGGACTTCACGGTCATATCCCGGGAGTGACCCTCTATCAATATATGCTCCAGAGCATAGATAGCCTCGACATCAGTGCCTTCCTTCACCGAGCTCAGCTTGATATTATCAAGATCGTGAATCGAGTCCTTGGGGGCCACAAGCCAGGAGGAGGGGACGTCCATTCCAAGGGTTATGAGGGCCTCAACGGGAACGCCCGAGAAGGAGGCCGTGGGTCGGGAAACAGACCCATCCTCGTTGAATGAAGGCTCCGACTCAAGCACGTAACGGTAGAAACGTTTGGTGGGGAGCTCTTTAATCTCCTCCCGCGGATTCAGAACTAACCTCACCCTGACGCTTGCCAGCTCTGACAGTACTTTCAAAATTGGTAGCCACCTCTGAGCAACTTCAGAAGTAGGATCAATAGAAGCCACAATGGTTATTGCTGGATCTTCGGAGGTGGAGACCGTGATCGCTGAACGCAAGTCGTTCCACCGGTTGAACAAGAACAACCGGATGTCAGAAGTCGACTCGTAGATGCCCTCAGGGACATCCGAAATAGTGGAAAGAGTAGTGAGGGACGTAAGCTTAGCAAAAGCCAGGGGGTCAGAAAGCTTGTCGCCGAACTCAAGTGCTTTGACAGCTTTTGCTACCGGGGTGATCCGCTTGTGCCTCTCGTAAGTCAGTAGCTGATTCAAGTCCTCCGAGGTCAGCGCAATGTCCTCCGCAATCGGTCCGATAACCCTTCCGTTGATGACAAGCGCTCTTGTGCCCGGAGCGAGACCGAACTCTTCGACTACGGATTGCTGAGCCTCCCAGAATTGGGAAATGTTCTGAGCTTCCTCAGCTGATGGAAAGTCGGGATCGGCGATCGCCTTCAGACTTTGCGTGACATCTGCCCCCTTATCTCCAGTCAAAGAACGGTAAACCGTGAAGGATATAGCCGTAGCAGATGTCTCGTGATTGGGGTTGTGTAGGAACAGGGCCTCGATTTCACCGTGTGCTTTGCGGCTCTCGAGAGCCGCGCTGAGTAGTTCGTAGCCGGGCTCATCATCGAAATTGCCGATCACAATGACATGGGCACTGTCAAGCGCATCGTCTTGCTCCGAGGCTATGCGTGGGATCTGGCTAAAGAGCTCTTTGTGGGCGTCGACAATCTTCACCAAATCCACAGCCCGAATCTCTTTCGGATCCTCCGGGATGATTGCCGGGTTGCGTCGATCGAAGGCCTGAGAAAGAAAGAGCTCTGGCAACCACGTGTCTTCCTCGAGTTCGCCGTCAGCAATCCGTTGTTGGATTAATTGAGTGTCTCGGCTGATTCCTTTGCTCATTTCCTGGGCCCAGTTAGCATTGCGGGTAACGGGAATCCCGTTAACAAAAGCATGCGACGCTTCGTGCTTCATGCCTAGGCGGTTTAGGTATGCAGTTGTTCTAGCCACCGTTACGTCCGAACTTTCGTTCTTCAAGATCTCGTCTAGAGAAAGGGGCTGCTTTTCAGGGCGCGCATTCCGATCCTTAGTCGCAGCCTGAAAGCAAGCCTTGTCCGGAGAAGCCAACTTGTTTTTGGAGGCAGACTGTCTAAATTAACAACTAGAAACTGATAGCTAGAGGGCAAGATGTTACTCACCGCTTCGAGATAATCCATGAAACTGGCCAGACCAAAAGTCTCTTGAAGATAGTGAGCAACCTTGAGCTGAGCAATTGCCCCGTCCGTAAACGTAACCGGAATCAAGCCGAATCTCACGGGGATCTTGTTCTTCACAAAGACCTGGATTGTCTTGACGACAATCTCAGCGTCTTCCGAACTAGTCAGGTCAACGGGGTACACGATGTTGTTTGCATCGCGGCGCACTGCAGGAAGTTGGCCTGGATAGGTGCGTTGCATAAACTAATAGACATTAGCATCTTGACGTGAAAATTCTCAGATGGTACTTACGCCTGCAAGCTCGCTCGACCAGGATTCGTACCGTGCATCCTTTTCAAGGTTATTCAACCACATGATCACACCACCTCCCTCAATGTCATCACGGTAGTTGTAGCGCTGAGGGCCATCCCGTGCCAGAGCCTCTCCGAGCGATGGGTGCGCCAGTAGCTCCACAGCCTCCTTGGCGGAGAGGCTCAGGTTTCGGAACTTCTCGATCAATTTCCTTTCGCGACGCAGGTGATCTAGAAGAGTGAACGCATCCACTTGCCGAGGTTCAATTTGAACCCCATTGATCCACAGCGCGTTAAGACCGGGAGGAAGCATACGCAATCTGCTGGATCGAATATCCTCCAGCAGCTCGGTGGAAATATTGTGAGCTGCGACTCTGGCAGAGTACTTGGGAAAGTCCTGGGATAGCTTCACGAGGGTGTCAAACGGGCTATCACTATCCATCACATAGCTGGCCGTGTTTAGTCCAAGCCGCGAGACTTCTGACGAGGACAGGGGTCTCAGGTCGTTCAGGTCATCTTCCGCGTCACCAGACTTCTTGGACTCCACGCCGCCTGTTCCTCTTTCTTCAGCAGCTCGATCGTCAATTACAATATAGTCCGTCCGTTTCAAGGCGAGCTCGACTCCGTAACCAGATACGAAAAGGGGGCGTGAACTCCAATGCTGAGGAGGCCTGTATCGTACACGGTAGGATACTTGTCCTTCCTTTGCCAGAGCACTTAATGACTGATGGAACTCCTTGAACATCGGGGACGCCACATTAGCGTACAGAATTGCTGGGGGTAGGGATGGGTCTCCAAAGACACGATCGAATGGAAGTTCTCGAGGGTCACTACGGTTGTAACGGTTAGCCTACTACCAGAACCCACGTTTCATGAATACCACTCACTCAGATCCTGAGACATCCTGCTGGGCGCGTTCCATAGCGGAAGAGCAGTATTGCTTTCCATCCGAGTGAACCCAAACAGGACAGGCCGCATCCTGCGCCGCCATCAATGAGTGCTGAACAGAGGCATTGTAGAACTGGTAATGGGCCGTGATCCGCGGGCTCGCGGACCGCATTGCCAAGGACAACTTGAAGGACGAGAGACTCTCGGGGGTCCTTAGATGCCCATCCTCATGTACAATATCCAGAAAGCAATCATAGAGTTCTTTGTCCGTTACAGCATCATCGAATGTACCATCGGCGATCCGGTCAAGCAACGGGAAGTAGGATGTGGAGTTCTCTTCGGCAGCGGTCTCTCTATTAAACTATGTCAGATACCAATGTAAAAACATTCAAGTAGACATGCTCGAGAAGAGAAGCGGCTTACAATAATTCTATCAGGTATGGTGGGGAATCAAATGAAGCTTGGAGAGCAACATTGACTGACGGACTTGCACGTCCCAGATTAGCCAGCACGCCAGCAATCAATACAGATGCAATTTGCCATGAGGCGACAGCCCCAATTCCAGGCACCATCGTGGTAGCCCACAGTAGACACTGGTATCTAAAGCTGGATGGCAGCGGTGATGATTAGCTAGCTATTCCCGATAAGCTAGCAAGCACACATCACGGGCGGATAAGCTCGACGCGATCAATGGCAACAGTGGGTTATTTCGTGCAATTTTCCGGGATATGAAGTTAGGAAGACATTAGGAATGCTCAGCTAGCCTCGGGCAATTAAATTTTGAAAAAGGTTGAGTCAAGAGAGCGTTGCTTATGTGTCTGGGGGCATTTGGACACATCGCGGGTATGAGGGAGAGCTGCTACGGTCGGCGCAGCGGCCAAACCCGCCAAACTTCCGTGTCTCCAACAGCAATCGCTCATTGGCTGACACCGGCTGTAACTGGAATGGCCTCGAGCCCTCTTATATAAGCGAAGATGTGATCTAAATTGTTTATTCGGGGTAGGATAGCCCCTCCATACGAGATGACGGAGCCTACTGTGTACGAGATACCGGCATTTTCCCCAACGTCCCACTATACCCCATTGGTATGTGAGTGCAAATGTGAATGACCAACGGTAGTATGTAGTTTTAAATCAGTTTCATTGTCAATTGGCTGGTACAAAAAGCCAGATTCGCTAATAAAAACATAGTCATAATCATGTATGTCGGTCAGTAATCGTAGAAGAATCTGTCGGCACTTTTGTCTTTCCGGCTTTTGTGCTTTTCCTCTCCATTTGGCTTTGAATCGCTTGAAATAACCCCCCATACGCCGGTTTCTTTCTCCTATGCCAGCCCAACTGGCTTGTGAAAATCCATAAAAAGAAAAGCAATCAAGGGATAACCTGATGCACCTTAAAACCTCGAAAAAAAATCGCATGCCAACTCCCAAATGAATCCAGTATTGAAGCATCCAGGCTTGTGTTGATTCTCACTTTTTGCATGAAGAAAAAAGGAAAGAGGGAAGGAAAGGAGGAAGAAGAGAAGGTAGGTAATAAAGGAAACGGTAAGAGAACGAGATGAGAGTGAAGAAGGTTCAGCACCGGGCTACCCCTTCGAAGTATTCTCATGAAGTGTCTTTGCTAAGTTGTTTGGCGTGGGCCTTTTTGCGGTTGGAAGCCTCCCACAGTAGCCGTCTTCTCTTCTGTTCGTCCACCTCAAAGAGTGAATTGTCTTCGGTTGAGCGGCCAACATTATTGTCCGACCGAACACCGAGGGCACTCGTGGATCTCATCTTCTTCAGATTCCTGGCTTTTCCGGCGTCACCCAGTTTGCGAATTTCGCGGGCCAGTCGCTCTAGAGCAGACCCCGATTTGTGAGTGGCCCCCTTGGGGGAGGGAGGGGGAGGGAGGGGCTTCTCTGAGACAACCTCCACGCCCTTGCTACTGTCGACAGGCGACGAAAGAAGCTTTTCCGATGAACCGAAGCTGATGCCCGAATCTACCTTGCGGCCTTTGTGACCTCGAGGCTGAGACTCAATACCTTCGTCGACGCTGGTCGGGCCATTCACCATCGTACATTCGTCAATGATTTCATTGGCCGTTCGAAGGTACTTGTCTAGAGCCTCCCTGACCAGTGGCCAGCCATTGTCTGCACCCTTGGGGGCACCCTGGGCGATAACCTTGGTCAGAACATCTGGGCCGTTGGCCTCGACGGCTGCGATATAGCGGAAGAACCCATCTCGCTGCGATTTCAGGATCTGCGGGGTGAGATGCGAAGTAGGAGGGACGGTTGCCTCTGTAACTGGGGGAAAAAGTGTGTTGAGCATAGCAATGCAATTGGCCTTGTTGAAGGGCTCCATCAACATCTCATTGATCAATGTCTAGTGGAAATCGGTTAGCATGAATGAGTCCCCTCACTGGCCACAGAAATGCTTACCCAGCGACGCAGACCAACATAGATCTGAGTGTAGAGAGCTTCCACCCGGCGGCCTTGAATACTGATGGACTCAAGCCAGGTCAACACGCCCGGGTACTTCTTCGCCAGCTCGGACTTCTCCTTCACATCATTGGGCTCCATTCCCAGCCGCTGCAATGCATCCGCGACCTCCTTCCTACGGCGGTTCTCAAAGTCCTTCAGGTAGTCCAGGGCGGTCAATGCCTGGGGGAAATCGACCTCTTCCAGCTGGAGAGTGAAACAACGACGCAGGAACGAGGTGACAAAGCTTGGAGGGAGCGAGCAGGGCTGCGAAGGCAACCGAGAGATCTGATGGGTCAATTGGGCTCGGAAATCGGCGGCAGGATCCAATGAGTCTTGGGAAGTTGAAGAATTGGATGGACGATGAAAGGCTGTCTCGGGAGCACGGGTGCCAGTCGCAGGGGGTCTGGCGGGGTTGCAGTTCAACGAATACATGGTGCGCAACGGGATCTCGTAAGAACCCGGGTAGCGAAGACAATGGTCGAAGATCCAGGTAAGTCCGGAGCCGTCAGGGGCGTCCAGCGATTCCTCTACACGCGCCATTGTTGGTGAGGATGATCGAGAGAGTAATGAAAGTTGAGGTCAGAAAAAGACTGAAGTCTCCTAGTCGGCAGGAAGCTGCGGAGACGCCGGGATATAAAAGCCAGTCTGGAAACCCAAGCGGGCTGGGACCAGTCGGGGAAAAGGGAAGCCAGGGGGAAGTGTGTGTACGACGTGATAAGACGTGCAGTCAGAGTGGGCAAGAGTTACTCGCAATGACGGCTGGCATCAGCTGCGTGTAACCTGTCCTCCCATAGCACGGATATGCACCTTGAGGATCACGCGAAAAGGACGTCGACTGCCCTTCGCTAGGGAGAAGCAGGAGCGGCTATCCCTTTCGTTCCCGGTGTGAGGGGGCAAACGGTTGAATCAGGCCGGCAGGGTGTCTCGTCGGTTACCGGGTGGAGGCTAACTTTAGCTTTCTTTGTGATGTCTGTGGCTGATTGGTGCTTCCAAATCTTGGAGGAGAAAGAAACGACCAAAGAAAGGTGAAGGATTGGCTGGAGGGTGCAAAGGGATCGAGGGCACGGATCGATATGTATGAGCCAAGTCACACAGACGCAATAGTCCCCGGATAAGGTTGCTTTCAAAGCAAACAAACTGGGCGAATCGCGGCACAGGAAGCCAAAGTGAGCGATAGGTAGAATCTTGAAATGGTTCCCCTTTCTCGAGGACCCTGAGATGTGTCAACGAGCGATAAAGAACCGAGTTGGCGGATCGATATTAGCAAGCAATAGTGCCAATGAGGATCGGAGTGGGGAACGAATGTGGATGGAACGAGTGAGACACAAGGGCAAGGAAGGAGGTGGTCGACCGAGCAGGCGGAGGAAGGGAAGGTGTGATGTCTGGAACAAAGGACACCGACCGAGGAGTGAGAAAGCGATAGCCTTAAGAGAGAGAGAGGTGAGACTCGATGTGGAGAGAGAGAGGGGAAGGGGACTGTAGTTACCTACTTGTTGCTGTTAGTCAGAAAATAATGAGTCGCGAGGAGGATTTAGTGACGGATTTAGTGTCAAAAGAACGCGGTTCTGGACTTTGGGCGCCTCCACTTTCACCCGCCAGCCCGGTGACCCCCAATTCGCGTGTAGGGACTCCGTAGGACTTTTCCAATTTGCCCCTCGGCCAGTCAGGTGCCGCCGTCCCTTCCGGCTGGCTCCAGGATCGATCGGCTTCATCCCGGTTCCATGGATGTCATCCGTCCTGGTGAGCTCCAGTGACTTCCAACCGTTCCGCTTGCCAATCACATCCCGCTAGTCTAACGGTACATGAGATAATTGTTTGTTTACACCTGCCTACCGAGGATGTATAAGTGCGCACCAATTTACAAAAGTACATCTGTCATACTCCTCCCCCCCTCCAGCTGGTGGACAAAGCAACACGCGAAAGGGATCCCCTTCCAGCTTTTCCAAACCAAACCCACATCAATCCGCAGTCAATTTATTTTTACGCCAATTCGCCACAGGCCGCATAAGGGGATATGCATGGGAATGCAGCATCGACCATCCAGACTTCCGCGTAACAGGTTCCGGGCCCCAGCAGGCTAGATTTAGGCCGTTCGGAGGACAAACTCCTTCGCGGTCGGCACGAACTAGCCTCCCAGGGGGGCTTAGGTCGCCGATAATTGGGGCCAAATAGACGGGGGGGTTCTGGAAATTCAAAATTGAGCCCTGGCGTCCCTCGACTCCCTCCTGGTGGCTGTGGGGGTCCTCTCTCTCTGTTCGGTCTCGATCTTTTGCCGCACAATGCAGTGAAAATTTGCACGTCGTGTGCACTTTCTCCGGACGGGCGGTGCAGGTGGGCTTGATTGATTGATAGCTGAACTGCTTGGTCCACAATACGTACCGCACCACCTTGGTTCCCTGGAACGTGTGACACTTGATGAAAAGCGACACATCCCACGGGTCAACCCTCGGTTCAGTTGCTTTCTACCGGCCTGTCAATGACTCAATTGGGGTGTCAGTCGAGGAGGGCCCGCCGGTGTCTTCTCCTAGGTCTGGTTCTGGGACCGTCGGGGTGGGGCCGAGTCAGGACACGCAATCTATCTCAGGACAACCGCCCACGGAGCCACCAGGAGATGGGCAGATTAGCGAGATGAGGCAACTATTGGCACACGGATCTCTTGCTGGACAATAAATAGCATCGCCAGTGCGTCATACGGCGAGGCTCAGTCTCGCATTGCGTACATTCATTCATACACATCAGAAACCTAAAGAGGACGACGACAGCCGTGTGAGTGGGATGTGTTCAATTCTTCTCCCTTGAACTCCGACCATGGTTTTACCTGAAACAGACTAACTCGAGCCCGACACATATCTACGTCTGCCATGGGCAATGCCTTTTTCCGATCCAAAGCACATAGTAAAGCCGTGACAATGTTGCGTCGCAGGTCTGGCTTCCGATTAGACAATTGCCGATCGGAGAAAGTACGATCCAGCATAGAGATCCCTATGCACAAACACGCAAGGTTGCCTCAAATCCCGACGCCATAATCAGCCAAACAAATGTCGATGTGGGAGATGTGATTAGGGGAGTCTGTAGCTGGATCGAATATCCACGATCCTTTGGGATCATGGGAATACATTGGTCGCATTGCTTTTCCTTCCGGGTGAGTAGGAAAAAGCAAGATCGACGCGGAAGACGAAATCTTCTTGGGATTGGCCACTGTCAAGACGACGATCAATCAAAGCCTGCTTCTGCATGCAGAGTGGGATGTGATCTGCCAGTTTGCCCACGAGGAGGACAATTCCATCCAGGCTGCTGGGGCGCAAAAAGCAAGAAAGTCGTATGGAGTCATCCGTACCTGAGGAAGAAAGAAAAAAGTGTAGGATTATCAACAGTAACAACCTGTAGCTGCCGGTGGTTCGGATGCCTTCCTTGCCTATCCCTTTCTTCCGGAGTACCCGGGATGACCGGAAAGCCGGAGATCGAAGTTATTTCATCTGAGACAAAACGATTGATAAAGCCGCCCCTTATTGCTGGGATACGACGATCAGTCAGCCATGATCTCATAGCAAAAGGCGGCTAATCGACACTAGCGATCGCCTTGTTGACAGGGGAATCTGCTACCTGTCCAACCACGGGACGCGGAGTACGGGGTCGAATCAACTATTCAGGTACCTACGCAGGACACGAAGCTGCACATGCTGCAAAAATCACGAACAGTCCTGCCAGATGTCAGATTGCCTGCAGTCATTTTCCGAGGATGGGTCTAAGGCAATGCAGCTCATCCACGCGGACTTTGTATTCTCCAGCTATTGGCTACCTCAGAGGAACGACTACTGTCTGGCTGTGCAGATGAGCTGCACTACGTAGGCAGGCAACGCTTCCACCTGGGAGTCGGTGAGGCTTGAGAAGATGATTTGTGGGATAGTACCTGGTACCTGGCAGAGAGGGAGGATTTGGAATCGGCGTCAGCCATCCATTCAGCTAGCAACGCAGAAGCAGCAAATGGCGACATTACCGGTCTGCAGCTTCCTCCATTGACACTTGACCTCCTTATCAAGCAGCATCCTGGACCGTTCATTGATGCCCTGAACCAGCTAAGCTCCGATGCGGGATTTCTTTGATCTGGCCATTTCTTTTACGCACGAGCATTGCGCACGAGCATATGCGGTATATTGAGATATCCTGGGCAGTATCAGATGTGGCGCAGAGAATAGTCAATGAAAGGCTACCTTACCGGTACCTGGCATGAAAGAATGAAGCTCGGCCTGTCACCGGCTGTTCCGATTGACCCCCACGTCGACAAGGAAAGGCAGAGAACGTGTCCTCCCAAACCAGCATGGACACATTCAACCTAGGACCTTGTGAGTATTATCATCAGAGCCCTCTTCTTGAACAACGGGAGAAGAGCCCTCGGCGGCATCGTTGTTGTTGGTGTTGGCAGCCTGAAGTAGTCATGTCCGCGTAGTTCTTCTTGACTTCACTTCACTTGCAAAAGATGGGTTTGATTTAGATTTTTACCCACCTCTACTCTCAAGAGATGTTTAGGCTTTCCATGTCCTAACATTGGTAGAAACAGTGTGTTGACAGGTTTATCATGGGGAATCCCTAGCCGTAGAGAATAGATCGAATTCAAGGGAACCAAGGCCGGAGTCAGAAACGAGAAGAGGGGTTGACTCGGCCCAAGTGACTAAACTAAACAAATGATACGGAGCACTTAACTGCAAACTCCTAACCACTATCTATTACTATACGTCCCTCCTCCAATTCCCCCTATCCCTCTTTTCAACAGATCATACAGCATGCAAAATTCCATTATCGATGCATGTGTCCCACCTCATACCCTCCTAGGCGAGAGCCCAATCTACCGACAACGAGACCAAACGCTTCACTACATCGATGTCCTCAACTCCACCATCCACGTTATCCATGTATCTGCTCCAGACAAGCGGAGATCTATCCCGTGTCCTGAACCAATTGCCTCGGTGAATCTGTGTGAGAATGATGATGGTGATGATGGATACATAGTTTGTACCTATACAGGTATTGCACGGCTTTCGGGTGATGGGGAATGGATGTCTCTGAGGGAGATTATTACCGATGCGGAGAGGGGTAAGGTGCAGTTGAATGATAGCGCAGTCGATGGCGAGGGACGGTTGTGGGTGGGGTCGTTGGATATTGGATTGGATGGATCGTGTGTATACTTTCATTTTGTTGTTTGTGTTGTTCTTGTTAGATGATTTGCTAATTGGCTGACGGCGCGAGAAGAGTTTGTGAAACGGCCTTATATCCCAGATGGATATCAACCGCTTGGATCGCTGTATCGATATGATCCCGATGGATCTCTGCATACGATTATCGAAGGGGGGATTGTTTGTTCAAATGGGATTGGTTGGACGGCTGATTATCGAACTATGTTTCATACGGATTCGTTTCGGCAGATGATTTGGGCGTATGATTATAGTCTGGAAATTGGCGAGATTTGCAACCGAAGAGTACATGTGGATCGAACTGGTCAGTCGGGAGAGCCGGATGGGTTGGTTGTTGATACTGAGGGGTGTTTGTTCACATTCATCTGGGAGGGATCGATGGTGGAGAAATACAACCCTTCCGGTGGGCTTGTTCGACAGTGGAGGTTGAATGCCCATAATGTGACGCATGGAGCTTGGGTTGGGGAGAGAATGGATCAACTCCTTGTGACCACAGCGGAAGGGAAAGAGAGAGATCAGGGCGGGGGGGTATTCCTGGTAACTGATACTGGTAGTGTGGGAGTGAGACGGGGTACATTTAGGAATTAAACAGATGAATTGAAGTGGTAGTGGTGGTGGTGATGAATGTGATACACTACCCCCGATGGCCCTGGTACAGTTTCAATGCTCTCAGAGAGTAGAGACGACCCATGGTCTTCTGGTGTAGGAAGTGCAATGGTATCAGATAATGGGAACTCGTTCAAAACCGGCACATCCAGTGGATCGTGCAGGGTCAGAGGATCACTCAGATCTATATCTGGCATAGGAGATTCCCAGTCCCATCCTGTGGTCATTGCGGTAAACAAGGACTCGTCTTCGAATGATGTGGCCAGAACTGGAGTTGACTCCTCTCTCCCTGGGGTTGACGAAGAAGACGATGACGACGAGCTCATGCAATCGACTGACCTGGAGAGCTTGCGCCATCGATTGCGACACGTCAATGGCGGCCGTCCATGAAGAATAGTCGAAATGGCAGACCAGGCATGGCCTAGCTCGGCCACCTTTTCCTGCAGTAACTGGTCTTCTTCTGGGGTCCATGCACGCAAGCGTGCCTTTGCCGACGGACATAGAATGTCGTTGTATCGTTTCGCGCACTGGTCATCCTTTCGACCTGGAATTAAAAGAGCTGGAGCTGTTAGCGGAATGCCTGCAGTAGCCGAGTCAGGATCCAGCATACCGATCTCCTTCCAGGCAGGGCCCAGGCGCTCATAGGCTGCCAGCAAAATCCGGTCTTCCTCTGCGGTCCATCGTCCTTTACGCAGCCTGGGATCCAGCGAGTGAAACCACCGCTTGCGACAGTCCTAGCCTTGTTAGTTAGTCGGTGCGTCAGCTGAGTCAACTGCCTAAGCAAGGTAGTTTACCTTGTTGGTGCGTCCCGGGAGGCCCTGGGAGATTTCATACCACTTGCTATTGTGCCCTCGCTGGTCGCCGTACCGCTGAACCAGGAGACGTAGTTTTTCATCTTCTGACGGTGACCACCGCCGACTTGTGATAGCCATTGTGATAGCCATTGTGGTAGTTGATGGAGAGAAGGAGGAGAGAGAGCGAAGGTTGGGGTAAACGGTTGGCAGTATGGCTCGCCTGGCAGAGCTTATCTGCTTATCTCGAGGCCCCCGCACTCCGGGCGGGGAATTGGAGGCCTCGTTGACTCGGCCCGCAGATGCCCAGGCTTTAGTGGTGCCTTAGTGCGTCGTCCTACGCATCCCAGAGCCGAGTCTACGATATCGACCACTTCGACAGGGGAACTCATGCGGCGTGGCTGCACTCGGCTCTGAACAAGCCCCTACATAAGATGGCCACGCGACCAAGGCTACTGGTGGTTATTATATTCCATCCATCAGCCTCCTTGCCACTCATTCCCACTCACCCCCCCTCCGTTCCCCATTCAATTTGTTGACCATGTCGCTGCACCCTCTTGATCCCGCCACGGCGGAAGAGATCGAGCAGGCCACTGCCTTCGTCAAGTCTGTCTATCGCGGAATCCCTTTGCACTTCAAATGCGGTGGTTTACAGGAGCCCCCCAAGGCCGCCCTGCTCGAGTTTCTCGACGCTGAGCACAACAACAAGCCGCTCCCTTTCCTCCCACGATGCATCTTCCTCAACTGGTACATCAAGAGGACGCCTCGACTCTTCGAGGCAGTCGTGGATGTGACCAACGGCACCTTCGTTTATCACACAGAACTTTCCCGAGACTTCCACGGTCCAGTTGACCGGGCGGAGATGAATGAGGCAGCTCAGGTTGTTCTAGCTGACCCTGCGGTGCAGGCGGAGATCAAGCGCCTACAAATCGATGATACCACGGTCGTGCTCGATCCGTGGGATTACGGTGTGGATGGCGAGGAGACACAGGAGAGACACACACAGGTGTTCATGTATATGCGCAACCCGAAAAACAACGATCCAGACTCAAATCACTACTGCTTCCCGCTGGATTTCATGGTCATTGTCGACCTCTGCGCCATGAAAGTGAAGAAGATTATCCGACTGCCTCTAGGAGCCGATGAGAGCGTGACGCGAGGCTCCGATGTTCCTCATCGGCGCACAGATCCGGCGGAGCCTGAATATGACCATCGCCTACAGAAAAACCCTCCCCGAACCACAATGAAGCCCTATCAGGTCATTCAGCCCGAGGGTGCCTCTTTCACCGTCAAGGGACACTTGATCGAATGGGAGAAATGGCGATTCCGAGTGGGATTCAACTGGCGTGAAGGTATGGTGGTCTCCAGATTAGCCAAGAAGGATGCTTATAGCGAGCAGGATTGACTCTCCACGACCTTTCATTCGACGGTAAAAGCAACTTCTATCGTCTGTCGCTGGCCGAGATGTTTGTTCCTTACGGTGATCCCCGTAATCCCATCTACCGCAAAGGCGCCTTCGATCTGGGAAATGTGGGTGCGGGTGTGACGGCAAACAACCTTCAGCGTAAGAATTTTCCTCTCTGAGTCTATATTCCAAGCTTATGTCGACCAGTTGGCTGTGACTGTCTCGGCATGATCAAATACATCGATGGCCACGTCGTTGCGGTTGATGGCAGTGCAGCTCCTCGACCCAATGCCATCTGTATCCATGAGATCGACAACGGCATTCAGTGGAAGCACACCAACCACCGCACTGGGAAAGCCACAGTGGTCCGCAAGCGTCAGTTAGTCCTACAGACAATCATCACCGTTGCCAACTACGAATACATCTTCATGTGGTATTTCGATCAGTCTGGCGAGATTACCTTTGAAACCAGAGCCACCGGTATCCTCTCTACCCAACCCATTGGTAAAGACGTCATTGTTCCCTGGGGAACTCGAGTGGCAGATGGTGTCATGGCCCCATACCATCAGCATTTATTCAGTGTTCGAATTGACCCTGCAATTGGTGGCCATCAGAACAGTTTTGCCTCTACGGACTCCGTGGCCATGCCATGGGACGACCAGCTCAACCCTCTTGGAACTGGCTATGTGACAGAGCAGAAGATCCTCGACCGAGCAGGCTCTATCGAAGACGATGTCAGCAAGGGCCGAGTGTTCAAGATTTTAAACGAAAACATCGAGAACCCAGTCTCGGGAACCCCGCTTGGATATAAACTTGTTCCTCATCGATCTCAGGTACGCAACCTCCTGCAATTCACGAAGAACAAATACACAAGAAATAAGATGTCAAGAAGTATGAGAAAACCGAAACTAAGATATTTCCATACAGATGCTCCTAGCCCAACCCGGCTCCTGGCACTGGCGCCGCTCGGAATTCGCCGAACACTCGATCTGGGTGACCAAATACCATGACGACCAGCTTTTTCCTGCCGGAAAATACACCAACCAATCGATAGGTGGCACTGGAATCAAGTCCTGGATTGAGAACCGAGAGAATGTGCGCAACGAAGACATCGTAATCTGGCACACTTACGGTCTCACACATAATCCCCGCGTGGAGGACTTCCCGGTTATGCCCGCGGAGATTGTGCAGGTGCATTTGAAGCCGTACAATTTCTGCCTATTCAACCCGACGAACGACGTGCCGCCTTCCAACCAAAAGGCGAATCAGAGCGTTGCATATAAGGCACCTGAGCCTGAGCCAGTGGGGCCTGTTTGCTGCAAGAGTAACTTGTAGCCATGAAGGTTGGTGATGCGTTTATATTTTTATACAACATAAGCTGCGAATCAGTTAAACATATTTTATTTGTCGGGGAAAAAAGTGATACATTTATTGAATATCAACAGTTTCAAGAGGGACCAGCCAAGCCAGGTAACTAAGCTATATATATAGTAGTACGAAATATGCAAACCCTATTCCACCGCATAGAAATACTTCCCCAGCACCAATTTCAATAAATAATCAATCCAACTTAAATCCTATACCTACCTCTATGTCCAAAGACATACCGAAAGCCTCCCCGCATCTAATACAAACGCAGAAGCTACTAAACCTAGTACTATATATATATTATTTCCCCTCCCAATTGAACCAACTCAAAGAAAGACACCACTTCCCCCATTATAACCGCAAAAGACAGCATAGCATAGGAATGGCTATCACGAATCTCCCTAGAAGTGAATTGCTACTAGTATGAATGGTAATGGTGAGAGAGTTACTCAATTCCATCAGTAGCAAAAAAAAAAAACAAAAAAGAAAGAAAGAAAAACGAAAAAAGCCGATGATGGGTCATAATGCGCCGTCAGGCGTCGATACGGGGTATGGCAGTATGTATACATGTTGTATAGGATGGTGTTTTTGTTATGTTGGATAACACAAGAAATAAATGAGTTGTGTGTAAGAAGACATACTATGCCGGGGCTTAAGGGAACATCGGGTCTAATTAGTCATTAGATGAGATAATTTATCTATAGTACTTATCTTAAAGTGACATTTTCATCCAAGTTGGTTGCTAAGCTCAAAAAGCAGTAATGGTAACAAAAGTGGAAGCGTATTCAAGAGGTGGCAGAATATAACTAAGCAAATTACTACGGATACCAAGAAGCAGGGAAGAGAAATGAAGCTAAGAATCAATAGTTTCCTAACACAAATGAGGGGAGATGGTCTGACGTTGCTTGTCTCTAGTTAGACTATTTAGTTTCCCCCGTAGCTTCTCCCTTACCAAGGTCCGTTTGCGGAATATCGGAATCTGACTCGATTCCATCGATCACGACATGAGGTACGATGTAATGCTTGTGGGCGTAAAGGTACCAATAGACTAGATTATAGGATTATGTTAATATATGGAACCAAAGCAAATGACAGTATAGACACTAGCAACACCACATACCTCCCGCAAAGAGATATACAACTGCAATGGCTGCAATAGCATAATTCATTGAGCTCCCGGTCGTGTGTGCTTGTGTAGGGAAAAGAAACAGGACGTTGCTGTGAGATATCTATCATTAGCAAGGAACATCAACCAGTAAGGTAATACTTCAAGATGAATCTCACGTCACCACCAAAAATACCAATGCAATCACATTTATCGCGTAGCCCCATCGACCAAGACGAAATCGCCCCTGGGGTAATATCTGACGACCTCGAATCACTAGCAGCGCAATGGGCATGGCGTAACTGGTGTTGAGACCCACGACACAGGCGCTCACGATGGCGTCAAAGGCACTATATACAGCTTCGTGTCAGAGGATAGGTCTATGACAGGACTCGTTCTGCAGGGAGCATACGCTGAGGTGCCAAGGTATATCAGGCCGAACACTGTCACCATGGCGACGGTGAGAACCATGGCGTTCCATGGGAGGTCGAGTCTGGTGTTATTTTTGGCAAATCTGGTCCTCGTTAGAAATACGTCCAGGATGCGCATTGGCCTTATACATACATTGAACCAAAGGGCATACCATGATGGCGGGCGAATGCTGCAGTCAGCCGCGCCGATGTGGTTACGACCTCCGAGGCTGAGAACCAGATAATGATCAGGATCACTGTGGCAAGTCCTACAGCCCCGCCTTTGGAGCCTGATGCCTGATAGAAAATTGAGACGATCGGACTGGCAAGTTAGATGTTGGTAGACTATTTCAACGCGGGGGTGGGAAATACCTGTATGCTGATTTAATGACGCTTTGGACATCCTGGATTGAGAAAAGAACACAGACGCAAAACACAAATCCTCTGAGATATGTTAGGCAGAGTCAAAGGAGTGAATAGAAAACGCACGTGAGTGTTCCCAGCGCCACGGCAATGATCATGGTTCGCGGCGCATCCATTTGCGGATGGGGCATTTCTTCGACTAGATGAACCACGCTGAGATGATTACATTAATTTTATCAAGCAGGGTGGTCTGGAGAACCTACGCGTCATACGCTGTCAGAGAAAAGCAGCTCTGTAGGAGGCCCAGGATCCAGGCAAATCCGTCTGGCCAGCCGGTTTCATTGATAAACCCCGTGAATACGGACCTAGACTGGTCAGCATGTTCCGGGTTATATTTTGCAAATATGACTCACCGTGCCGATTGATAGGAATGCCTCGTCAAAACAAGAAGCGAAATAGAAATCCCAACAAGTCCGCTGAGGGAGAGATACACTATGTGATCACGTCAATATCGGTAGGGCCCGTGGCAGGTCAGACTTACGGGCCAGTTCACTCAGCACAGGAAGAGCGGGCGTGAGAAAGGTATTGATGAAGAAAGCTGATATCTCCACAGAAATGCAGAAAAGGAACTCGTGCCATCGACGGGCTACATAGTCGGTATTGAATAGCTCCAGGAATGAAATTGCCATGTTGCCAAACAGCGAAGGCCCGGAGGCAGCGAGAGCCCACCAAGAGGCCACCACAGTCCACCCACACATATAACTGAGAGATCTGCGGTACGATGGGTGACTCAGGAGAGCCGTCCACTCATATTGGCCTCCGTTGGTGGGATACACGGAGCAGATTTCGGCCAGGCTGAGTGCCACGGTCATGGTTAGGAATCCCGACAGGATGAGCCCATATAGTACAGCGACGGAGCCTCCAGATGGAAGGGCAATGTTCATCGATGCGGACATGGAGGTCCATGTTCTGCGTCTGTTAGTGATGGGCATATCTATGGATGAGATCGATATCGGTACGTTAAGATGACAAATGCTATTCCAAGCTGAGACAGGAAGCCAAACTTCTTTCGGAGGATTTCCTGGCCTCCAAATGAATGGTACGGTGCGGTGGAGCCTTCTTGATTGTTAGCATTAGCCATGACGAACTCTCTATTCGAGGAATGCTCGTGTCTGTTGGGTTTACCTTGTCGCACTCACTTATATAACTGCCTAGGCGCATTGACATGGACAGGGCCGAGTCTACGATTGGGGCCGAGTCAGAGATAATGCTGAGCCGGGTCAACACAAAACCCGGGGTAGTTGGCTCCGGGGATTATTAGAAATTGCCAGTGTTCTGGACCTGGGGCTTGACGTTGCTTCTTGTTGCATATAGTGGTGGGACCATGCAGCTCTTCACGTGAGCTGCATGTATGATTTTTGAATAGAAATCGAACATGAAATATTGTTATTGATCGAGTATATCATACTATGAATCCTGACCGGCTATACGCCCAGGGATAAACTGGCTATGCTTGTTAAGGTCAAGGCAGGAGGCTTGCCAGTATAAAGCGATCACGACATAGCACCGAGTCGTGACCTCGAATGATACGCTAATCAGCAATAATGTCAGAGCAGGACATCAGAGTATCTTCTCCTACCATCCTGCAACTCTAGGGGCTTTGTGCGTCGAGATCGGGATCGAAAATCTCAAATGACGCACATAAGGAGCGGAAAGGTCGATATGGAGGAGAAGAAAGAAAGAGAAGATCATGCTTTGCCGTTGCTGATCATGTCTTCCTTTTATCATCTGTTATCATCATGATCTAAATGTCGAAAAATGGGAGTTCCGGCTGTAGTTGGAGCATCTGACAAGTCAATGCGCTCACCGAGCTTGTGTTGAAAAGTAAACCATAGCAGCTGATCATGAGTAGGGGAGGTCCCACGCGCAAATGAGTAAGAAGGAACTGAAAGCATCCAATGTAGGTTGGGAATGCAATGAGGGCGAAGCAAAAGGAGTGGCGATGTCGACAGCAACACAGTTACCCGAGACCAATGGGCGAAGATGCCGGGATCTGGACTTGTGGTGGTTCGGGGTTTGGGGAAAGTGAATCCATGGGTGGCCATCTCCAAGTAAGAGGACTCCAAGCGGCACGTGGTTACGGGCTACGGGGGGGAGACCTTCGACGCGTCTCTTCGCTCCCAACTCCATGGTTACCATGTACCATGCACATGGGACGTGATGTAATCCCCGCTTGTAAGCGGGGCATGATCTGGATGAGCTACTTTTCTCTTCTGGACCTCATACCTACACAGAAAAGCTGACCTTGATTGCTGAGAGTTAGATTCACGACGGAATTTTGAGACCTTGAGACCTTGACACGCTACACTTGCGTTACATATCATGCGTCGTCAGAAGATCGAACCTCGCGCGAATCAGTGGCAAAGGAATGGAATTGGCAATATCACAGGCCCGTTGACGATGCCTCCGAGCTCACAGTCGATGACGGTATCTGCAGGAAATGTGGTGGGGAAGATAAAGATGTCGATGAGCGATACACTGTTGCTCATTACCTAAGGGGGCAGGCGGATGCTGAGAGGTGGGCTGCACTGCCGTCAAACACTGAAACGGAGGGTCTGGATGGTTTGGGTCCCTGGATGGGAACCGGGGAACAAACCAGGGCGTAGAGGCTGACCTTACTGCTTAGTACTGGAGGGAATCACTCGCGGAGAGTCAACGCGCGAATGAGAAGCCACGCAATGGTTCTCCATAAACCCTGCGCTGCAAGAGGAAGGTGGTGTTGATCCATGATATCAAGGATTCCCGAGAGGCTGATCGCCACCCTTCCCAGCACCACCCCACAAGGAGAAATGAAGGAGCGAGGCCGCGTGGCATTCCAGGCCTGCAGAAATTGCACGGTTTAAGTTATTTCTGACGTTGTGACTTGGAGCTCCGCGATTGACAGGCCAGCTTTACGTGTCTCATCCATGGTTGAAACCGATCACTCCACGGGTTGACGAAGCCTGATAACAGCACAAGGCGACAATGACCGTCTCCTTCCTATCGGGGTATATTGCTGCGATTTACTGTGGTATGGGTTCCAGAGCAGTCAATCAATATATAAATTCAGTTCCCCTACTGCACTCAAGACAATCAAACAAATGCTCACGTTCAAGTGAAGACTATCTACTCCGTACCTCTATCTCAATTTCCACAATGTCTGCCGCAGCAGAATTCCTCCACTTAACGACGGCGACACTACGTCGAGCCCCTCGTCTCGGTGCCAGCATCTCTAAAATCACCAACCGACCCGCCATCCCAGGCAAGCTGGCCGCTATTTCCCACGGCAAACTCCAACGTGAAGCTTCATCTCAAACCCCCGACCTTCGCCGTTGTCTGGGCCACCACGACATCTTTCGCAGATGCGTCAAAGCAGCGGAAGAAGACGACGCACGATTCATCAAAGAAACATATTACGATGATGAACTTGATGCTCCCACTAGCATGGAGTTCGAATATGCTCCCATCCGGACGCAGATCACCAAAGCGGTCAAGACAATGGTGCGAAACCGCAGCAATGCTGCAGAGACCGCAAAGGCCGCAAAGACCGCCGAGACAATAGAGACCACAGAAACCACCGAGAAATCCTCCGAATATGGATTCATGGGCACGGAAATATACGGTCCAGAAACCACCACCCAATCGAAACGACGCCGGATCCTTGCAGCCATGTTTGGGCTCAAACGCAAGGCGTTTCCGCATTCCGCACACAAATCACATTCCACACACAATATACGCACGCACAGTATCCGTTGATGTGCATGCTCGACTATTCCTGCCCGGACCAACTATGAGTTATGATGATATGACGACCTTTATGAGATATTATGAGGACTATGGTGTTGACGTATACGACCGAGTATTGTGCTCTATGATGATGTTATACTATAATCAAATCTTTGCATCCATACCATCCATGCCTTGATAATCAAAGTAGACACTCGTATCCAAAGTAGAGAGAGAGTAATCCAAACCCATAGAAAATCCCATAACCCCCATCTCACCTTACCTTCACCAGAAACCCACGCCAAGAATCCCTATTCAAAACCATCCATCATCCCCCACCATCCAATCAACCCCAACCCCTCCAATCCACCAAAACAGCAACATTACCCCGCTTGCCATTTCCAGTAATAAATGACGCTTTCATCTACCATGGACTCGATCGCCATTGAGTTTACCGGTTCCTGGAGAAGCAAGGCTATCGCAAATCCACCAAGGAATGATTTGAATTGGTTCGGAACTAGATACCACCAAGGGAATAATGATTCGAGTTATCCCATAGTGGAATGGGGTTAGTTCGCGCCGGGGGGGTATTTAAAGTTGGGTTTCTTCGGGACTAGATACCGATGAGGGGATAATGGATTGAACTATCTGCTTTGGAGTGAGATGCCGTAATGCCGATTGTTTGATGCTGGAAGAAACTCTTTGCAAGGCCCTTCAGGCTTCGTAGTTTTGGCCTACTGTGCTTCCTGAGGCCTTCGCACGGCCCCTTGGGGTTATCCTCACACGCTCTTCTTGGAGCGACTTGCATTGTCTTGTAAGCCCTGACCCCGTAGCGCAAGTCCTGGATTCTACATGCTTCCTGGCCTTGATCTCTCTTTCGCAGCCGTATAGCCGTGGTGGTGGTCTGTAGGTGATGCTACTGTCTCGATCTGCCCATTGCGCACGCAGCCGATCGTGGCCATGCACTATACTCACTTCGTTTCCTGCGACAGAGTCCTTGCTCGGAGTTGCCTTTATTGCCGGAGGCTAGTCATCCCCTTAACTCCCCGTATCCTGTGCGGCCCTTCATACTCCTCTGCCTTTTGCCGTGCCGTCAGCTCTGCTTGGCCTGCGCCTGGTCCACCACGTAGTCCTGCAGTCCGCCCACCGTTATTGTCAAGTATGACGCCGGGATCCAGTCATCGCATTTGATGTTATGGGCCAGCATCATCGCCCTATCTAGCCGTGTGAATCTGGTGATTCCGCTGTCGCGCAGCGCGATCTCAATCAGGTCTAGGTGCGACACCCACGCCGAGAACACCACGCTCTTGATCGGCCGCTCCTACCCCTGGCTCTTTTCCGCGCTTTCCAGTAGCCACCAGCGCTTTGGGCAGTCGCCGTGTCCGAATTGGCAATCCCGCAATTCGGGTGATGGTCTGGTACTTAGTGGTATTTGTTGATGTGCAAGACTTACCACTCAACTGTGGTGTTTGGTTCTGATTGATAAGTCGTGTGAGGGCCTAGAGCTTTGAAGAATTATATCTATGTTAATTAGTTCAACTAAATCGGCTCAGGGCGTCAAGCGAAGCTGCAGATAGATGAGCAGAATCAATGATTCGGGCGTTGAAGCAGACATTCCGCCCACACTTGTCACGGCGCGCATGTGCAATAGCCACCGGCAGTCCCTTTATCTCCAAGGTCATGCTAGACATTGGAATATCGATGGTTTTGTAGTCGTTGCTTTGCAGGGATAGTAGTGAGGCTCCGGCCATCGCATGACCCCAGGATCCAGTCGAGTAGCTTATGGCGTGGCACTAGTCTTCTGGACTGGGTTAAAGAGAATAGGCTCAATAACCTGTGAAGATGTAGACATTAGTCTTCCATACTGAGTTGAAACGAATAAGCCCAATAACTGAAACGAGTGTGAAGATGTAGAGTACTGGCTGAGACGAAGAGGTTGGCTCTAGCAAAGATGTCCAGACCACCCCATACAAGAGCGGTCAAGGGTGGATCATGAAGGTGAGGGGTTCAGGGTGGAAGAGGGGTTACCATACTGCGTAGTAAGTGTGGATCGGAGGATTGTCGTGACAAGCAGAAGAGAAGAGGGTCATACCAAGTGGAGAACTCCCTTGGTGCCTTCTAGCTTCATTCACGCCCCTCTCGGCCCAATGATGACCGGCTCTCTCCTCCGCCAACACATCAAGCTCCTACTCCACTCCAGATGAAACATGGCACCTGAAGTGACTCAGTCACTTACTTTTTCCAACCGTACGGCACCCTCGGGTTTTATGAGGCAAAAGCAAACCCACCTTGATGTGTTGCGGCGTGATTGGCTGCGGGGTTCGACGATGGGTGAACAGCTCATAAGGTATGAACTGGGGTCTCAATGCATACTATTGACGTATACAGGTGCTATATCCTGCGAGCGCCCCCCCTGAATATTTCCGTTGGTTGTATTTCCAATCGTGCCTGTTTGACCGTTTCCCCCGCCCGCCCTCTGGAGCTTTTTGCGATCTGTTGGGATTTCTATTCTCTAACTCTCCAACTTTTGTCGAGTTGAGGGTGAGCTGAGACAAACGATCGAAATCATGGTTGTCAACGGCAGCAACATGTCGGCGAGGTATGCGCCGAAGCCGGAGTTTGACGATGAGGTCGAGGAGTATGAGCAGCCGGAGCTGTCGTGAGTGTTGCTCTTTTTTTCTTGTTTGTCGCGCGAATTTGGCTAAGGGGTGTGTCTACGTGGTAGACCATACGAAACTCGTCTCGTCATCGTTTTGATGGGCCCCAGCGAGCGCAAATACTCCATCCCGGAATACTACCTCAAGCAGTCCCCTGTATTCGCAGACATCCTCAGCACATACCCCAACTTCATCACCAGAACAACACCCTGCATCGCACTGCCCGACATCGACGACGACATCACGCACACCATCGTCCACTACCTCCACACTGGTACTTACCAGACTCTCCGACAAGGCGGCGACTGGACGAAAACCGAATACCGACGGAGCGTACTCGCCTACTCGGCGGCGTCCAAGTACGAGCTCCGGGGTCTGCTAATCCTCGCGAAGAAGTACATGCAGAAGCTCGACAAGGATCTGTCCATCTTCGATATCCTGAGTGTCGCCAGGAAGGCCTTTGGGAAGATCCCTGATTACGATCAGTGGTTTTTCAGCACCTATATCAAGAGCCGCTTGGCAGCCGCCTTCGACGAGGATGAAGATTTGTTCGAGAGCCCGCGGTTCCAGTACCTTCTTGGTGCGGAGCCGGGCTTTGTCACCTGCTTGGTGCAGGCAATGGTGGCGATCTATGAGGCTAAGATATCCGAGCTAAAGCAGTTCCCGAGGATCAACGGCGTGCATGACGGTGAGGGAGAAGGGATGAATGGTGAGGACGATAGTGGATACACAGCCAGTCCCGGACGAGGATATAACAAGGCCGTGATTTTCATCGAGGAGACCTTGTCTGACCGACCGCCATCAGAGGAGCCTATTTCCGAGGCATATCCCGAATCGGTCCCTGACGACACGGGTCCCATGGAGGCCTTCCCCGCGTTGACCGATGACGTCTACGTTCCTGAAACACATACAGAGGAGAGGTATGCCCCGGCTGACGAGCCGATTGCTGAAGAACCCTTTCCAAAGACCCAGGCTCAGGATCAGACTCACTCAGAAGAACGGGAGAATGCGCCGGCAACTGACCGCTGGAATGCATGGCGGGGTTGGGCGAGCAAAGACCGGGACTGGTACAGGGAGGTGCACGAGCCACCTGTCCCTGAGAAGCCTGCTCCAGAGGCTCCCGTGGAGGAAGCCGTTCCCGAGTACTCCGAGATCCAGCGCACAATGACTGAAGAGACGGGGACGGAGAGCGTCCCCGCTGACGCTGGGAAGAAGCTGGGGAAGAAGAGCCGAAAGAAGAAGATGCGGGCGCTATTTTCTTCTGC
Source organism: Aspergillus sclerotiicarbonarius CBS 121057 (assembly GCA_003184635.1). Classification (NCBI taxonomy): domain Eukaryota; kingdom Fungi; phylum Ascomycota; class Eurotiomycetes; order Eurotiales; family Aspergillaceae; genus Aspergillus; species Aspergillus sclerotiicarbonarius. Next base: position 170,137 of record KZ826343.1, on the reverse strand, counting down.
GGAGGAGCCCAAGGCGGAGCCACAGGCCGCATACTGACGAGATGATGAGCACACTTAGAATGGCTGTATAAAAGGGTGGTACGTATGTAATTTGATAAGAGCTTGCTTCAAGTTTAATGCAATAATGAATCTCCAAAAACAACCAACCCATCGATAAGCCGATAGCCGATAAGCTGGCGCGATAAGCCCCCAACAAACCACACTAACCCCATCCGGCAAGACCATCATTTTCCAGTTCCAGTTCCAGTTCCTCCATCGCATCACTTTATCGCAGCTCTCACTTCCCTCACCACTATACAACCTCAACCTCAACCTCACATCGCAAAACCTCCACCACCACACCGTCCGCCAAAATGGCCCCCACATCCCTAACCAAGTCCCTCCAATTCGAAAAGAAAAACCAGTCCATGCCACGACTTCCCAAACGTACCTCCCCTCCCCTCCCCTCCTTCCATCAAACAAGCACACTAACCCACACAACCAAAAACCACAGACATGAAAATCTCCAAACGCCCGATCCCCCATCCCCCGACCCCCAGCCCATACAGCGGCTCGTCAACCCCCAAAACCATCTACGTTTCGTCATCGTCCCCGGTAATGGGAGTCGTTAAGCGCGTGCAGAAGTATCTTCGGGCGGCGGAGAATCGAGCGACTGGATCTTTGCTGGGGAGTAATAATAAAGGGAGGGGGGGAGGGAGAAAGGAACAGATTGCGGCGTTGGCGAAGAGTCAGGAGGCGTTGAAGAAGGAAGAGGTGTTTGTGAAGGCGACGGGACGGGCGATGGAGAGGGCGTTGAAGGTGGGGAAGTGGTTTGAGGGGGAGGGGAGGGCGGAGGAGTTTACTGTCAGGGTGAAGACGGGGAGTGTGCTTGTTGTTGATGATGTTGTTGATGAGGATCAGGAGGAGAGGGAGGATGGGGAGGAGGAGGGGAAGAAGGAGGAAGAGGTGGAGAGGTTGAAGAGGGAGATTGAGGAGGGGGGATTGTCGAAGGCGGCGGTGAGGAAGAGGAAGAGGGATGTTGCTAGGATTGAGGGCGAGGTGCCGGAGACGAGGACTAGGTGGGTGAATATGGTTGAGGTGGCGGTTTCGTTGAAGTGAGATATGTCCCGGGTTGGTATAAGATGGGAATGAAGAAATGGGGACAGGAAAAGGTACTGGTATGGCCTTTGGCCTGTCCTGCAGATGGCAACGATTATTGGGTTGTGTGAAGGGTGGACTCATACAGATGCGTATGCACTGGTATGTTAGCAGTCTGGCTCTGCTGCACCCTCAAACTGCAACTCGTCCGGATACTGCGCTACTAGGACTTGTGTCCGGTGCTATGACAGCAACATCCTAGGCCTGTCGTGAAAAAAGACACCCGGTGAGGCACTGAGACTCCCCGCACAGCATCGATGCAATCAGCAATGGCAACACGCAGCATAAGCGAAAGCCAACTGCTCACAACGCCTAGATCCGGCACGATCACCCTCTATCAATCTACTGTTACTGGACTATCATACTCTGCCGTGTACATTAGAGACAAAGCTTCAGCTATTCTCAAAAAATTCCTGCGCCTTGCTAATAGCGCTGGACGCGAGCCGTCCTAACTCCATCACAAAATCCTCAAAGAGCTTGATCTGATGGGTCGACAATCGCGGGATTTCCGGCGGTAAACGGTTCCGGATATGAGTTGGGACCGACGTGATCAAATCCAAATCATCATCACTGCCTTCGCCCAGCGGGTTGAGGAGGATGTTAGAGAAAAGGTGGCAGATGGCCGTCAGGAAATAGGGAAGACAGAACCTGCAGACAGCTTAGCGGCTTGAGGTGTGAAACAAGTAAAATGCGAGCATACCTCAGATTATTCTTATCAAAGTGAAGACGGTCATCTAGAAACTTCTGCAGCATCGATCGACTAGCTTCGACACTGATGGCAAGGCTAGAGCCCGCTTCGGAAGTGTCGTGATTTTGGACCCAGACAGAACACTTTCCGCTGGCTTGGTGAATCATGGCCATGCAGTACAGATATTGCAGTTGAAAGAGTGTATTGGGCGTACTAACGGCATCCGTCTCCCTATCGATGAGTCGTGGCCGATTGCGAGCGGGGATGGACATTCTCCATGTCTCCAAGGCATCGTCGAGATCGCGAATGGTGCCCAGTAATTGAGCATCGGTCTGACGCAGGGCTTTCATGGAATAGAGACCATGATAGACCTGAGACTGAAGAATAGCAAGACGTATACAGGTGAGAAACTCCTGAGTGGTCTGCTGGATGTCAGGGAGGGTAAGGTCGCATTGAGTCTCATCCAGGCACGGAGGATAGCCGGTCCGTAGACTCAACTCCTTATCGAAGAGGTAACATATCCAAAACAAATTCCGAATATGCAGGTTGGTTCTGAACTGGTCCTCATCGACGTAGACTGGAGCGAGGTGACCATTTAGGTGAAAGATGAATCGCGTTGAAGTTGTCAACAGCGTCTCTAGGTAGAAGATATTTCCTGTGACTACCAAAGAACAGAGACACTAATAGCACGTATTAGCATAGGTTTTTATAACCTCTAGATGCCATTTTCCCTACGCCACTTATTCTCTCTCGAGAACTGCTCCTCTCAGAGCTACTCCTATCAATTTCTTCTCAGGACAGGTACTTACTAGCATCAAGACAGTCTGTAGACCATCTAAAGTAACCGACTCGAGCAATAATCCGGGTAGCAACTTGTAAGCCGCGAGAACATGATCCTCTGCATGCATGACCTGATGTCCATGAGGAGTCGAAGACGACAAGCACAGGGCCGTAAACGCGTGGATACAAGCCCTGGCACTATCAGCCCCAGGTGATGAGACGGTAATTTCATCATGGTACGCGGCCCTGATCGTGGATTCAAGAAGCTCTCTATTTATGAATGGAAACAGTTTCGAAAAGACCGAGTCTCTCCATTCGCCAAGTAGTTGAACCACGGTCTCCTTCTCCGGAAGCGCCACGGAATGCGGTACGCCTGTAGATGTCACTTGGCTGGATGTCGATGGCCATGGCGACATGTGAGCTAGGTTCACCTCTTCGCCAGTGCGTGTTTTGATCCACTGTCGGCCAGTGGGTGAGAAGAAAGGCAGGCCATTGAAGGTGCAGAGGTTCCCCAGAGCATGTCCTGCGACATGGAGATTGCTCTGAGATCCAACTCCCGAGGTTGAGTCGGAATTGTGAGGTCTCGATGACGGGTTCGATCGGCGGTTGGGATCTGGATGTCATCAGGATGGAGTTAGTGTCATGTATGAGCCATGACTGAGCTTAAAGTGAAGAAAGAGAGAGAGTCTGGAAGATATGAGATCTGACTAGGTAGCCTTAAAGTGACGCGCGTTCGGAGACTCAGACTCAGAGTTCTGGCCTTTTGCCGGATAGCTGAGTTGGTGCTCAGCTCATTCACAGCAGCGAACTCACCTTAGAAGCACGCCTAGTGAGGGTTCGTAATAGGGAGATGCAAGTGACTACCTTGTAAGGCGAGTGTTTCTCTCGAACTGAACTGTTGGGCGCTGGGAACAAGTCTTAGCAAACATTCACTGCTGCCTTACAAGTCCATACTTCGAGAGATGCTGTTCGCGAGCTTTTGAGAGTGCTAGATTTCGTTCCTGATTGCGCTTGAAAGTACAGGGAAGATCATGGTGATGACACCAGTTGCACCGGGGCGTCGCTGCATCACACTGGATCTACATAGTAGATTCGGTTAAGAACGGATCGGATCGCAGGCCAGGAGAATGGTCACCTTTCGCTTATAGCAAGAATCACAAGCGCGGCAGATTCGCCGTCGGCGCTTAGGTCCAGGTTTGGCTACTGGTGCATCTGAAAGCATGATCGGAGATGGCCTTCTGGGGTGTAAACATGTTGCGGAACACCTTGATGTCGTCAGGCGTCAGTGGCGATCGATGTCTCAGGAGGCTTATCACGTGAGGACGGCATCAAAAATAATATGCTGCAAACACTCAAGCCACCGGACCATTTAGCATACGCATTCTCACTATCACCAAGTAAAACAGAAAAGCATGAAATAGTCATTCATCGCTCGGCTGAAAAAGGAAGTATGCTATGATAGACTAATACACAAAGGCGGGTGGGTGAGCCTTTACATGACCTGCTTCTGCCCAACATAGAAAGAAAACCCACTGCTGCCAGGAATTCGTTACTGGAACAACAGGGTGGTGATATCTAAGAACAAACAAACAGGAAAGTGAGAGAGAAAGAGAGGGTCATGCAAGTTATGCAACAAAGATAACTGCACATAAGAAGATGTCAAGAAGAGAATAAATGGGAATAACGGGAAACAAAGATAAAAAAAACCCACAAAACCAGCGCATAAACCCTGCTGAGCATCGGATCAGAATACAAGATGGGCAAACTATAAGATAGAACCAAGTGAGAATGGTAAAAGAAAGGTATGAAGGATCGGAGGTAGTCACGTGAACACCAAGGCGCTTTTCGGTGCTTGTTGAACGCAATAGAACAGATGCTCCAACAGGAGCAACAGAGAGATATGACGTTTAAGACGGTTATTTGTCCATCTTCTGCCACCCATTCAGGTAGGCCATCAGCCCAACGCCTAAAAGGACGACCCCCAGCATCGACGCAAATGGACTGGACTGCTCCAAGACATCGTGCCGGTGGGATTGCTTCGCGAAGGTTGTCTCTGCGTTGTCCACCTTTTTGGTAGAGGGCGTCACAGAGAGCTGCGGTTGCTCAGTGCGAACGCTTGCCTGCTCGTCGGCAGACTTTGGCATGTCAGACGGGCCATCGTCAGGGACATCCGCACCCTTTTGCGCATCAGGCACCGATTCGCGCTGAGCGCGCTCGGCACGCTCTTGCCGCAGAGTTTCAATCATCTCTGCCAACGACTTCCGTGCCTCGGCGGACTCATTTTCCGCGAGGTCTGCCCGGTCCTTGAACATTGTGACTTGCTTCTTCATCTCCTCCATTTCTTGTATCATTGTCTCCAGGCGACGTTGTAAGACATCTGTTGGGTTTTCTGGTATGGGCTCCTTTTCAGAATCGGGTGAGACAATTTCGGTGGTTGGAGCTTCGGCTTCTGGCATCACAGTCTGTGACTCTTCTATCGAAGCGATTTGTTCCGTGTTATCACGGTCTAGATCAGCGTCCCCAGACACAGAGTCCGAAGCAGCTTGGTTAGATTGCATTTCTAGGCTCCTGGCCTTTTCCTCCGCAGACTCGCGAGCATTCCGCTCCTGAATCAGTAACGCTTCCAGTTCCTTAACACGGGCGCCCTGGCTATCAATCTCCCTCTTTGCGGACGATAAAGCTTCGATGAGCGACAAGATCTGGCTATTCTCGCGCGTCACAGGCGAGTTGGTACCAAGTTTGGATTTATCGGGTTCAGGACGCTTCAACGGAGAGAGCGCATCTGTGCCATTTCGCGGCAAAGCATCCGGCTTCTCCGGTAACGGTTGCTGCGGCGGGGGAGCTGGTGGCTCGGAGAATCGGGAGAAAGAGTCGACGCGAGGCATCTTTGGCCGCCCGTTGACTGGACGAGCGGCATTACTATCCGCTGGCGACGGCTTCGCTTTCTCCTTTTCGATGTATCCAGGTTTCATTATTGTCGTCAGGAACTCGTCCGTTTGGCGGAGCTCTTGCGACTGCTGCTTAGCCTGTTTCATTTCGCTCTGGAAACCAAACCATTAGCGCAAGCCAAGTGAACGTGACTTCAACCACATACCGTAAGGCGTTTGACAACTTGTTCAATGGATATAGGTGAATTCCAATAGTTCATCTGCCGTTGTTGTTGCAATGCGTTGAACTGGCTGCTGGCCGCGCTTTGAGCACTGCGGTTGCTCATGGTGCTCCCCGACCGCCCCCTCAGATGCGACATTGGTTGACTGAGGGGAGACGGAAGGAGTCCATTTCCAGAAGCAGGATCCAGGTCGCCTAGTGTGAGATCAAGTATATTCGGAATGCTGCTGTATATCCCGGCATGTTCAACCTTAGCTGAAACCTTATGGTGGACAATTGTCTTTTGATCTTCGCTGACAATGTCTATTCCTAGCTCTAGTGTGTCGTTTTCGCGCAGCTCATGGGGATCTGACTCGCGGTTTTCCGGAGACAGCCGCTGCCCATTAACAAAGGTACCATTCGACGACTTCACATCTCGGATCCAGATCTTTCCGCTCTTGTCCGCCCAGATTTCGGCGTGCTGTCGGGAGAGCACTTTCGAATCGAAGTAGCCATTCACCGGTGTTGGCACGGTTTTCGCATTCGTCTGGCGGCCAATGCGTAATACGTCCGGGTAAAAAGGAACATTGATCTGCTTCTTGTCGAAGGTACCGTTGATAGGTAAGAGGGTCAGGATGGCGGGCGGATCGCCTGCTGGCGCACTTCCGGCGCGGACGCCATTTTGCTGAGAAGCTTGGATCATGTGCTGGGAAGGTACAATGGAGGATGGTTGGTGGATTGCGGTCATCGCAGAGGAGGCTCCTGGGCCGGAGGAAAAAGCCGGCATAGCTTGAGACCGAGCGTTGCTCAACCCAGCCACCGGCTCCGACTTGGAACTGGGCCAAACGTTCCGCGAAGACTTCTTCTTTGACGACCAGGTAGCTGATTCAATGTTGTTCGCCTGTCCTGCATTCGAGTTCTGCGGCGTAGTAATAGCGGTCGAGTTGGATGAGGTAGATCCTATGGAAGAGGAGGAATTCGATCTCTGAACGGTCCTGCGCGGCAAAAATGTCCTTGAGACTTCTTCCGCGTCCATTGAAGACAGAGCACCTTGTCCTCCGTTACCAGAGTCGAACCATCCCAAGCGAGGGCCCGATTGCACACTAGGTGGTGATGCCACAGCAGTCATGGAGAAGGATCGAATGTTGTGTGGCGGAAGGAGCTCTATCTCATAGGCGCTGTTCCGTTCAGCGGAAAGGGGATCGTCTAGTATGCAAGAAGAAGCGTCGGGGGTAAAATCGCCCGGGAGAGCCCGTCGCGACGGACCTCAGGGGCAGAAAGTATAGAGCGATGGGCGGCGCGCCGAAATATCTTGATATCGATCCGATCGGCTGGGGGAGAGAAGGTCACGTTAGCAATTGTCCGGACGACCCCCATAAACACCGAGTCCGGTTCCGCAGCGACGCAGCAGCGCCTGGCAACCGTCGAGACCACCCCCACCGCCTAGCGAGGATGACAAACTTACCACCGTAGGATGGATCTGGACTGGTGAGACTAGGTGAGGTCGGATGAGAAACAGGAAGGCGCTTCAGACCAAGGAGGCGTGGAGGGAGGTCTTGGCCCGACCCGAGGAGCGAACGGACCAAGCGACCGGCCAGCAAGGAAGACGGGGCACGAGACGGGTCTGCCGCCTTGCACAGGCTCCTAAGCCGCCGAAACAATGAGTCGTCGCACTAGATCACACGATTCAGGAGCAAATCTCATCGGGAGCCACCAACTGCGGCGGGAGAGAAGACCTGATCAGCTCACGGCTTCCTTCGTCCCCCTACGCCTCAGGCCGTAAATCACGTGACCACCACACGTGTGGCTGAGGTAAGCCCGCACGGACCCGGTGCGAGGCCGAATAAGGTAGGCGGTATCACGTGTCTCTGGGCCTCGGGTTTCGATGCGCCCACCGTTGGAGCTTTCCTGCCGACTCTATACCTCTGCAGTTCTGCGAGTCTCGACCGTTCACGGGAATCTGGTGTTGTGCTGTCAAGCTTTCTACGCTCACTGTATTTGTATCTGTATTTGCCATTGCATTCAAAATGCCCGTCGTTGCTGGTCCTCCCCAAGGGCATGGCCCCTCCACGTTTGAGAAGAGTTAGTTCACCCACCCTCCAAGCATTCACCACATCAACGAGATTCACCCTTGAACTGCTTATATGGATTAACTAACTTGCTCGACAGTGAGGATGGGTGCTATGATGGGCTCCAGTATGTGAATCAGGTCATCCTCCGCTCGGCCTAGTGCTAATCCCGTTCAACAGCTGTGGGAGGCATCATGGGCTTCATCATCGGTCAGTTTACAACACATGCAGCCCCTCCTGCAACCCCCACTAATACGAACCAGGAACCGTTACCATCTTCCAATACGGAGCCGGACCTAACGGCGTCATGCGCACCCTGGGTAAATACATGCTGGGTTCTGGTGCTACTTTCGGGTACGTGATGCGGAATTTTCTTGCGACTGCTCCCCATATGATCGCGCTATCTATATTGTCCGATTGGGCCTAGACTAATTATATTGTTCATAACAGCCTTTTCATGTCCATCGGTAGCGTCATCCGTACCGAAGGCCCTCACAACGATGCCTGGCTTCGTGCCCGCGGTCCCCCCATGATGCTCCCCCGCCAGAGCCCTCTGCGCCCTATGCGCGAGTAGACGCTTCATGAGATGGGAACCATATCAATTGGGGGTGTGGAACTCGTGAAACAGGAGTGGAATTCGCGAAACAGAAGTGAAACTGTACGATAGCATACCCTGGATCATGGAACAATGGTTGAGGAGTTAATCACCGACGTCAAGATGAAGCAAAGCAGTGGTGGCTGTATAATGTACATAGGAGCTGCCCTTAGTCACCCGATGCGATGCAACGCATCTGGGCGTCGTAACAAGGTTCCATTGGGTTAATCGTTAATGGATATCATGAATGATGAACAGTCATCCATAAGTATGCCTGGCTCAAATTGATATGCGCGAGCAATTATAATTTGGTAGATTAACTCTACTCTCACTAGTCAGTACAGTCTCTGAGCACACAGAATCAGAAAACACAATATCATTATACAAATCTCTCACAAGCGCCATTCTGCTAGTCACACAAACCCCGAAACCAGTCTATACCGTCTATAAATGAAGCACAAGTTTATACCATCTATACAACAACTCCCATCCAGAATGGAGAGAAACCACCCACCTTTTCGCATTCGAACAAACACATAACCCCAACCACCTCCTTAACCAAATCCAATCTCTCGACCCTACTGAACCTACTACACCTTCTTCGGCATCCAAACCAACCACCCCACCCCAATCAAAAACTTAATCCCAGCAGCCAGCCAAAACGTCGACGCAATCCCACCGGCACTCCTATTCAACCAACCCCCCACAATAGCCCCAATCAAGAGCGCCACCACGCCCGCCACCCTCCTATTCCTCTTGACATTCTGCACCGCAAGGATATTCTTATCCGACGCGATATCAAAATAGACACTCGTGATCACGACGCTCGGGATCTCATTAAACCCTAACGAGCGGGTCGAATTGATCGACCCCGAGGACTGGAACGCGAGGAGTCCAATAGGGATGAGATCCAGCAGGGGGTGATGCTGGTGATCGGAGACGTCGGATTTGGAAATCAGTCCGGCTTGAATAAGTGAGACGGCGATGACAATTAGAATCACTTGCACCATGAAAGAGGCGAAGAGAGTGCCGCGACGGGTGGGGCCGAGGAGGCGCCCGGCGCGACTGAAGACGAAGGACCCGGTTACGAAACTGGCGATTGAGACGAGGGATTTGAGCCAGCTCCAGTGGTCGTCTTTGGGGAGGTTGGCGGCGCCGAGGCCTAGGACTACTGTGTTACCTGTGTGGGGGGAGGTTGGGTTAGTGGTGGAGGTGGAGGTGAGGATGGTGAAAGGGGGTGGTGGGTGGTGTGGTGACGTACCGGTTTGCATTGCGAGGAAGCAAGACCAGGCATTGAAGGCAGAACTGTCGCAGAGACCGGTGACGAAACAAAGGACAATGCAAATGATATCGGCATAGTTGCTATCGACGGTTTGGAGTAATCTTCTTTCCGTAGTGATTGTGCGCGACTTTTCGTTGCTGGGCGATTCCACGACAGGAAGGCCCGGTGATTTCGCAGGGTGGGAGAAGGGCTCTGACATCACTTGGGTGGGGATCTAGGAGAGACGGAAGTGTGCAGGATGGATTGGATATATATGTACGGAGTACAAGGATCGGGTTGATTGCAGAGTATGCAGATATGCAGTGCAGTGCCGTGCAGTGGGAAATATAATGAGGGTGCTATATTTGGCTAGAAGAAGTTGATCGGAAGGTCAAAGCTGGAAGGTCGGCCAGCTCACCTGCCTACCCTAAACCCTAAATTAGATCTATCGCAGGATCAACGACCAGTAGGGAATTTATTGCCTGCCCCCTTTCAGGGAAATTTCCGTGGGAGAAAAAAAAAAAAAAAAAAGCTTTCCAAGTGTTACGATTCCGATTTCCCGCGCGCCATTTCCCGGTCGTAGCACGCAACCGGTGACTGGCGGCGCTATCAGCCTTATTACGGCAGCCCTATCAATCATGGACAAATGGCAATGGCCCATCTGGCCATCGAGGGTGGGTTGACTGGTAGCCCGGGACATCGGCATTACATGGAGAGTGGATAACGGCCCACAAGGCTGACGGGGGAGCGCTTCATTGGGTGCTCCCGGTTACACAGTGTCTGGATTCAAGTGGTGATGTGTTGAGGGAGCGGAATTGTGGCTGAATTAAGGTTGAAACAAGACAGGGGGAGAGATAAGGAAAGGAAGATTAGAGAAGTAGCAAAGAGTGGGAGAGAATGAGGTAAAGTTGGCGGCCAAAAAAGCATCAATCAACACGGACCGCTCGGGCCGCTTGCCGCCTGAAGCCGGGCAAAAAGGTCGTGCCCGGGATCGAACCGGGATTGCTGGAATCAGAATCCAGAGTGATGACCATTACACTACACAACCGTCTTTGTTAAAGGATAATTATATCATTGACATTATAAAGCAACACATGGGCTATCTATGTTCTTTGCATCCTGAAAGATTCGTAAATGTAAAGCTGTGTCTAGAATTATGTGCCGGTGGAAATAAAACTTGACTGCATTGTTTTTTAGCCATCTGCTTGCATTTCTTTGTTTATGTGAAAGCGAGGTCAGGTCCATAAAATGAACAGTTATTATATTTGCTGAGTTGGGAAAGGGCTCATGACATTAAGTACACTCGGAGAATAATATATCAATCATAGCAAGTCGTGAAACACCATGCTCTGAGATATCATGTTCGGGCATTCATCATTAATCTCAATTCCAAGTCTTATAGCTTCGCAAGATTCATAACCTGTGGCGATGTCCACGTTTCTTTGATAAGGTCGGCACACCTTTCACCAATCCCGTAAGCAGGCATTTGAGTATGTCCCCCATGCAAAGAGGGCATGACACTGCAGTCCGCGACACGGAGTCCTGTGACTCCTCGCACGCGCAATTTGTTGTCAAGGACAGCTCGAGGATCGCTGTCAGCACCCATTGCACAGGTCCCAGCAGCGTGGTAGCCTAGGGTCATCTATTTAGTATAGGCTACGGTGATTGACGTAATGTGTGAGAACTTACATGTTGTTGCATGCTCCTTTACATAAGGAATCCACTCTTCCCTCTTTGTGTAGGTGTGGTGCGTCAAATGAGGCGGCCAAGATCCTTTCACAATGTCCTTCGTCCCAGCGCCCTTGGTGATTATCTCGTTCGCAAATCTGCACGCCTCAGTTATCACGAGGAGATCCAGTGGATCGGCAAGGTAGTTGCAGTCCACCACAGGGTTCTCCAGGGGGTTTTTTGATTTCAGGGTGACGCTTCCACGGGACTTAGGCGAGAATAGCTCTGCGATAATCGAGAATGCATGTTTATGATCGATGGGAAATTGATCGTATTGTTTCGGACCGCCATAGCATTCCGTGGTGAAAAACTCGACGTTGGGCTGTTTGGGTGTCAGTCCCATAGGATCGCGGCCTGGCTGCCGTGGCGCATTCTTCCACAATGGCTCATGCTTGAGACGGTCGTCTAACCGCGCAAAGGCAAAGGAGCCAAATGGGAAGGTTGACAGAAAACCCTCCTTTTTGTCTTTCCAAAGTGCGTAGGTCTTGTCAAAATTATCATCGTGGTAGACGAGATGATCGGTTGTTAGACCGGGTTTCTCCGTCTCGTAGAACATGAAGACAATCTAAGTAGCTTGATTAGACGCAGAACTTCGGATCTGAGGTGCCATAGCCACCTCGGCCAGGCTATAAGATACTCACCAGATGATCCAGAAGGTTCTGTCCAACACCAGGCAGGTCGACCAAGCATTCAATACCGTTTCTCCGCAGTTCCTCCTTTGGGCCGAGTCCAGACCTCATGAGGATTGTAGGGCTGCAATAAGCACCGCTGCTGATGATCACTTCCCTTTTCGCGTGCAACGATTGTTGCCCATTCGCTGTCACCACCACAACGCCGTCTGCATTCAGCCCATTTGGGGTCTTCTTGAACAGTATCCTGTCCACAGTAGTATCTGTCATGATCGTGACGTTGCTGCGATGATACCCGTTTGTAACAAAGTCTCCACTAGTTGTACGAAGACCATTGTATACTGTCCGTGGGACATGGCCACAGCCATGGGGTGTCTCGCCAGTTGTGAACATGTCGTGGTCCAGTGGAAGGCCCTGGGAGACGAAAGAGTCCATTATGAGCTGAGAAATCGGTGCGAGATCATGTGGTTCGACGTGGAGAGGACCCGACTGTCCGTGGGATCGGTCAGCGGCTTTAAACCAAGGTTTGCCGTGGAATGTTTCGGCCTGGAGAAATAGACATTAGCGTTCCATGCTTCGACCATTCTCACGCCTTCTTGAAAACTAGAGCAGTCGAGACCTTTTGCATGTACTTGAAGAATTCCTCTCCGCTCCACCCATCCAGGCCCCAGTCATCGTAGTCCTGCTTGCTGCCGCGTATGCAAAGTGTGCCGTTGCAACCACTGCATCCACTCAAAAACTTGCCTCTGCTGAGCTTGACTTGACGATTGTTGACACCGGACATTGGCGAAGTGACGATGTTCCAATCCGTCTTATCGTCGAAAAGATTATTCCAACTAGTTCGATAAGCATCCACCAACCAAGTGCCAGGCGTTTAACTAACCCGCCAGCCATATGAACATTCTCGAGATCCTTATGGTGTTGACCTGCTTCGATAACCAGGATCCGTACATGCGGGTTCTCAGCCAGGCGTCCAGCCACAACGCACCCCGCAGTGCCACCCCTGAGGTTCAAAACAGGAGATCAGTATCGATAAAAAGAAAGAAAACGGCACCAATGGCTCTGCAAGGGAGGGGCTCACCCGCAGATAATGTAGTCATAGGAATCCGCCATTCTGCGGACCGTCTGAGATGGGTGAATTGATCGCTCGAACGATAGTTGCTCAATTTTGAGGAACCTCGATTGAGGTCCGATGGGCCAAGAGGACCAGCCCCTCTTTAAATAAATGGGTACACAGGTCTAGAAGGAGAATGGACCCTATTCCGCAGCTATACGACTCTGAAGGAAGGCCAAGACAGCAAAGTGGAATGCCATTCCGCGTTGGCAATGCGCTAGCCAGCCCGATTGGCCCTTAGTTTGAGACTTTGTGCCAATCGAGAGTACCGGCCTAATTAGACTCCACTTGAGGCCATGATTGTGATTTGTGGCGGTGACGTCGATCGAGCTGGCCCACCGGGAACTCTAACAGGAACTAAGAATGGACGACTCAAAGGAGAGACAAGGTTTGCGGGGTAAGAGCAATAGCCCCGGTTCAGTTGGGGGGGAATAACGGAAATATGCGGATGTAACAACCTGCGGATATAGCCTGAGGGCCCAACTTTCTCCCACTAACCAGCGCCTCCCTTTACACAGAGTGACGGGCAAATTCCGCTTAGCTAGACCTTCGAATTTAAACGGTCCCCCTGTCGTCGTCGTGCGGGGATTTGCCACCCTCCCCATACAACTTATTGGTTTCCTCCAACCCCTTTCCGGAAGTCTCAGGCAGGAAAAACCACGCAAACACGAGTCCTAGCAAGGACATCCCTGTGAAGAACCAGAAAGTGCCCTTAGGCGTCAATGAGTCGTGGTTGAGTAGCATCAATGTGGTGGCCTTGGAGATTCCGATCCGGTTGGCATAATGCCATAATGTCACGAGGCTTACCCCTGCAATCCGAACCCCCAATGGGAAGGATTCTGCTGTGATCAAATATTGGATAGAATTCCAGCCTAAAGCCCACCCAATCCCGATGAAATAAATCATCACGATCGCGCCAATGGCAGCCCGCTTCATCGCTGGCGAGTCACCTGACACGGAAGAGAAAACAGTGAGAAACACCGAGTCATACGTTAAAGCGATAACCTGGATGACAAGACCGAGGTATAGTGTTTTTCTCCTGCCCAGAGAATCTATCAAGAACAGTGCTGATATCAAGGCAAACGCGAACTTAACAGCCCCGAAAATAGCCGTAGTGAAGAGCTTTTGCGACTGCCCTTGGATCCCGAAAATTCCAAACAGCTCTGGTGCATATGCTGTAAGATGTATTAGCTTGAGTAAATAAGCAGGATGTGAGCAGAATATGAGGATAGAACAAGCAAAAATAAGCAGAAAGTAAGTCAAAACTGAGTCAGATGCGAGTCTTACTTGTTACTGAATTTGGGCCGGACCATTCGCCCAAGCACTGCAAAACAAACACAAAAGCAATCCGTTTCAGATGGGCTTTGGTTCCGAAAAGCTCTTTTAGTGCTCCAAGAAACCGCACTCTTGATGTCGCCTGGCGTTCAAGATCAAGCTGGATTTGAGCATTTGATACCTCGATATGTATTCCCGGATCCAACGGTGACAGGTTCCACAATCGTGCAAGAGAATGGAGAGCTGCTTTAGGGCGGCCCTGTCGACACAAAAACCGGGGACTCTCCTCACAGAATAAGGAAGCAAGCAGAAGCAAGCCTGCCCACATGATCTGGACACTCTGCGGGATGACCCACTGTCTGGGACTCGAGCTGGGGATGTGGATAGACGCCCCCCATATGGAGAAGTACTGCATCAAGTCAGCCTGCCGATCCATATATCTCATGATGTTTCTTCAAACCCCTACCCCGATCATAATTCCCAGGTATTCTGACATGCCGTATGTACCCACAAGCATCCCGCGAATCTCCCTGGGAGCCACCTCACCGAGGTAGATGGGAGCGACTACACCGAACTGTCCGATACCAAGTCCCATGATAAAGCGACCTGCATACACCTGTGCAAGGTTGTGCGACGTCATGAATATCAGGGAGCCTATGATCCAGAGCAAGCAACATTGGCGGATTGTCCACAGTATTCCGATGCGCTCGCTGCACATGAATGCGACTATGGCGCCGGGCAAGCTACCGATATGTACCATTGACGTGATGTTGGACAAGCGGTTTGCTTGCTGAGATGCACTGAGGTAGCTGGCCTTTAGATGAAACTGGTCGATGAAGGATTGTTCCGCAACGGTACTGGCGATGAGGCCGGAATCGAGACCTGTGCAGGGGAGTTAGTGAGCCCCGATGCCGGAGAAGGAGAGGGGCAACTGACCCCGGGCAGCGCCCGAGAACCCGAAGCACAGCGCAGCACAGAGCAGCCTGAACGTGAGCTTGTTGAGCAAGAGACGGCGCTGGTTCAGGCTCTGCATTTTGGAAGGGAGAGCGAGGATTAGGGTTCAGTGAAAAGCATTGAGGTTGAGGTGACGGGGAAGCATGTTTGTGTCGGATGGAGGAACGGGGGCTTCCTTATCTACGCGATTCCGAAGGCTCTCTCTACCCACTCCGGGTGAAGGAGCGAGAATTTCCCTGTAAAACCAACCGGCTCAGGGAATGGGAGCCTGCCTAGTCCGTACATAGTGCGCCCAGTGGAGCCTGCAACCCGAAGCGAGTGGGAGGCCGTTCAGCCTTACCCGCTCCCTAACAGCCAGCCCTCCCCACCCCTTCTCCTCTTCACCTGCACTCCCTCGCTCTCATTGCCCGGTGCGCAAGCTTTTCTAGCACCCTGCAGGCTGGACCTCTGCCAATGGCGAAAGTCGCATTACCCATCCTGTGGACCGGCCAGGTAAGTCTCAACCATCGGGATGGGCTTTCGGTTGCGAGCTCTGTTTCGGTCTATCCTTTCAGGGGTCGGAGTTCGGAAATGAAAAAGAAAAAAAAAATTTATTACCCCCAACAACCCTTTCAACCTCTCATTACTTCATGTTCAGAATTGTGACCTCCATCACCAGTCCCAATCGAGTGTGATCTGACCGTCCTGTGTCCATAGCTCACATGCTGATATGGTCGCATTAGTCTACAAGAATGCTATCAGCATCACTTTTTTTCCCAGGAACGGAGAATTTAGACAAAGGAGCGGGGCACCTTTGTTTTCCCAAGGAATGAAAGGCTCACAAGAATTCTGACAGGCAACAACACATACCACGTGTCCCCGACAGCTTTTTCACTTGCAATACTCCAAGTTTTCTTCAGAGACGAGTCACAAAGAGAAACCAAACCGAGATGGAGAAAGAGTTGATCTAAAGGCCTCTACGGAGTAGGCTACCCTACAACAAATCCAGATCTACTGGAACCATTCTACGATGATGGTATCATATAATGCTCACACAACTTGGAAAGCCCGGCATGAAAACTTGTCTCAGCACAAAAATTTGCGATCGGATCTGATTTATGGAAGAAACACGGATTTTCCGAGGCGAGGCTTGCAGTATATCGTGGCAAACCTTTCTTACGCAGCACTACAGACATGGAATCTACACACTTCCATGCATGAAAAACCTCCATCAGAAATGCTTTTATCATCCTCCGGAGTTCGGGGATAATGATGCAAGAGTCATTCGACTAGTCTGATTACGAATTCACTAAATGTACGCATAGCTCGGGTTACACAACTCTGCTCCGCCTGAACCTCTACTGCACTGATGACGACTTCCTCTGGCTCTCTATTAATGCTGGAAACTCCGACATCATATAAGTGGGGAAAGTGGGGGCACCAAGCATATGTTCGAATGAAGATACAAAAGGGATTTATGATCTCGCTTCTCATTCGCAATCGCTCTTGTTCGGCAGAGGTCCGTCCAAGAATCCCCTCCAACCAAGCAGATGGTCCTGTAGGCCTAGCGCATCCAACATTCACCTATCGTGAGCAGATTAGTGCTTGGCTCATTGGGTCTGAGTTGTGACAGAATATGCGGTTCGGCACTTGAGATAAGACTGGTTGTTCTAGGAAGGTCATTTTATTGCTCCGTGGGGCAAACTCTTTCATTCAGATTGCGAACCTAACGTGCGTGTCGTGAGAACAAGAAGCATAACGAACAGCAATGTGAAACGGAGGAAATATACCAGTCATCACCCTACCACTTATGTTGCTCATCAGATAGCTCTGAATGCAGGAAGGACTAGGTGCTCCAGTTTGTATGCGACGAGGGGAGCAACTGTTCGGTCAGTATATACTTTGTGGTACACATGCCAAGCAGTGACAACCGTGCATTTTGGCACGTTAGCTTGGATAGGTCATATTTAGCCCTTCGCGCCAACCGCGCCCGAATCAACACGAGCTACTGCCACTACCTGTCAACAGTGTGTTATGCACTTTGTTCAACATCTTTCATTGTCGACTAATTACAACACCGGCAACTTTTCATGAAGACTTGGAAGATAAAACGTGTCTCGATAGATGCTGATAGTACAGGTCAAATACGAGCCACTCGCACGCGCAGTGGCTTCCTTTCACTGGGCAGTTGACCGGAACTGCTCCGGGGTATCGCCTTGGTTTTTCCCATCCCCAGCTTTGAACGCCTCCAATTCTTTCAGCGAGTTATAGACTCTCAGGATATTGGGCGCAAAGTCCAAGGTCATCTTGTACATCAACGCCTGATCAACCGTAGGGACCAACACAACATCGGCCATAGTCACTTGATCGCCGAATGAATACTTGCTTGACGGGGAAATCAAGGCTTCGTACGCCTGGAACCCATCCGTGAAGGCCTGCCTGACAAAAGCAACCTGGTCCTGCACATTATCCTGTACAGCCCTGACGCGTTTAGCGATGCGGGAATTCGTGGGTGGCTGTACATCGATCGCGATAATGTTGACCAAGTCGCGGACTTTGATGCGATCCTGCCAGGCAGAGACAGATGGCAGCAGAGGGCTCCGGTCCGGGAATCGCTCGTCAAAGTACTCTAGAATCGTCATGGATTGTCTGATGATGGTTTTCTCGCCGCCAGGGTGGTGCACAACCAGTGTCGGAATACTAGCACTTGGATTGAGCTCATCCTTGTACTTCTGCTCGTGGTGTGCTCTTGTACCCATATCGAGGTATTTGAATTGGAGAGGGATGCCCTTGAGATGAGCAGCAATTATGATTCGCTGGCAGCATGACGAGCACCAATAGGTGTATAGCTCGTAGACATCATCCTGGTTCTTCATGACTCGGATCAAGCTGTTGGGCTTTGTACAATGGATTGAATATAAATGGCTAACTTGCAGGTGACGGGATGTGGATGTGCGGAAGAAACACTGCTGTTGAAACCGATCGTTCTAATAAAGGTCTTCTCGTCTCTTCAATGCCAGGATGCTGACAGATGTCCTTATCATGAGTCTTCAGCCGAAATTGCTTCAAAGGATCAGGAGCGGCCGATGTAAGCCCTAGGCCTTTAGTAGCCTGATGGCGGTGGTTAGTGTCTTTCTTATCGCATCCAGCGGCAAGTCAGCCGAGCGGCACTTACCGAAGCGTCCGACTTTGGACGGAGAGAAAGCTTATCTACATACTATCACCAGGAATATCTTGACGTGACCATTGTCTCGTCTTGATTGTAGTGGAAGGTACCATGTTTCGTCAGGATATTCCAAGCCCCTATCGCTTGTTTTGATACTTGCGTGGAGCTCCTACTTGATCGGTCGTCGTCATTGCATTAGGGAGACTTCTCTATCTATACCAGTTGACGAAGATGCTCCCGGCTCGGTATTTACAAGCAAGCAGAAAGCGGTGGTGTTTAGCTGTATAGCAGTATTCCATCAGTTTCATCGATGAATCGGCGACAGTGACATTCCCATGTGCCATGACTGAATACGGTGCAACACATGCCTTTATGCAGAGTACGGCGGATCATTTTCGGTCTAGCTGCTGGCTTAGACATTATACTTGATCAGAAGTGATCTTTATCAACAAGGAATACGTCCGATGGTACTATTTGACTGATCACAACGCTTGGGGTTGTTGATGTGATTGGTCAGTTCAACGCTTAGGTGAACCGCAGAGGTGCTCGGACATGCCTTCCTTTCGCCGTCCTGGTTTTCGCAGGTCGAAACGTTATAGTCATCATTACTATTCCATTACATTTGCTTCTCATTTTAGATTTGAAGTTACTTGCAGAGGGCAAAATCAAGTCCAATCAGAGGAGATTGACACAACTACACAGGATGCCCTCGACTTCAGCTGCTGGCATTATAACGGCACGATGCATGGACTACGATGATGTCGCATGGGCCAGATGTGATGAATTATTCGAGCCTTGGAAGCACTTGATCTTCGAACGGGAAGTTCTCCGGGAAATAGGACGATTCATCGATAAGCATAGGGGAGGGGTCCCTGACGAGCTTTTTGCTCCCAAGCGAGGAGCCTTTAATGGTTGGCTTCGGATGCTCTTTCAAGATGGAGGCTCTGCCGTCATCCGATTTCCTTGCCCTGGCGCTTCGATGTTCCCTGAAGAGAAAGTCAAGCGCGAAGTTGCAGTGATGCAGTTCTTGGAATATTTTACCAATCTGCGCGTACCTCACATTCTTCACTACGGAATGACAGAGGAGAGTCCCAAGAGCTTAGGGCCATTCATCATCATGGAGTACATTGAGAACGACGGCGATTTCATCGATGCTATTAGTATACCTGGTCGTTCACGCGATGACCGACCGATCTTAGACCCGAATATCCCACAGGAAAGACTGGAAACCGTCTACAGCCAAATGTCAGATATTATGCTTCAGGTGTCGAAACATTCATTTACAGAGATTGGCTGCATCGGCAAAGCTAACGAGCATGACGAATTCGATGACAATTGGATTGTCAAACACCGTCCACTCACTATCAACATGAACGAACTCGTTCAACTAGGCGGAGTTCCGCCTCGACTACTTCCCCAGAATACATTCAAAACAGCCTCATCTTATTACCAAGCACTGGCGGAGATGCACATGATTCATCTGTCTTCTCAACGAAATGATGCTATCGATTCTGCGGAAGACTGCCGACAGAAGTATATTGCAAGATGTCTGTTCCGCAAAATTACCCGCGAACATCAGCTGTGCGACGATGAATCTGGCCCATTCAAGCTCTTCTGTGACGACCTTCGACCTGGCAATGTTCTCGCGAACGACCAATACATGATGACTGGAGTGGTTGACTGGGAATTTACTTACGCAGCTCCTACTGGATTTGCCTACAGCCCCCCGTTCTGGTTGCTGCTCGAACTTCCCGAACTCTGGGAGCAGGGCTTAGATGATTGGACGATAAAATATGAGAAGGTTCTGCCGACATTCCTGAACGTGCTCAAGGACAAAGAGCAAACAGCCATTGACCGAGGAACTCTGAAAGAGACCGATCGGTTATCAGGACATATGTTGAAAAGTTGGCAAAGCGGTGATTTTTGGCTTAACTACGCTGCGAGAAAGGGCTGGGCATTCGACATGATATACTGGGCCAAGATTGATCGGAGATTCTTTGGGGATGGTGATCTGAACGATCGGATTCAGCTTTTGACCCCCGATGAAAGAGAACAGATGGAGAGATTTGTCCCGATGAAATTGAAGGCTAAGGAGGAAGGCGGGTTGGCTGATCATGACAATATGGAGGGTCAAGTGATTTCTTGAATGCGCTTTACCTGATTATGAGAACCCATTGACTGATATGATTCAAATACAAACACGAGTGCTCAGTCACGGAATACGTTGTATAGGCTACAGGCACTGAATTCCCTCTCATATAACCACATGTTCCCTCATATTTACAAAGTACCTGTACCTAATATTCCAACAAACACTGTCCATGTTGGTGAATAAAGATCACCTAACACGCCCCCCCCCTTCATCCTTTATCAAGTCTGCCTAGATATCTCCATCTCATTGAGAATCCTCCTCCTTCAGTCTGACCATCTCCACATACGCAGCCTAAATCCATGCACCCAACCCACATGTGTTCTTTCTTCGGGTACTTGACCCCTCCGTCGTGATACCAATGTGCTGCAACTATATAAGCCCCTCTGTCGTCAAATATCTTTCCAGAAACGCGAAGCTTCAGATCATTGCGCGAATGATGCTCTTCCTTTCTCTCTCACCCAATCCTTAGTCTTTAAGTTCACGGGCGTCTCCACACAAATCACTCGACAACACTCGGCGTAAAGATTAATATCGTAGGCCTCGCAAGCATACGTCGTGAGCAGGGACAACCACAAAGAACAGAGGTCGTGCATTGTATGGTCATATTCTCTACACCGAGCGCGTTCAGCGCAACCAGGTAATCAATAGGATTCCCAACAATTTGCAGGCCCTTCACAGAATCGAGATTGAGGGTTATGGACACCATAAACTTGGAGAGAATCTTTGGAAACGTCAATATTTCAGCTATTTACAGGCTCGCTAAAGCAGAAATTGCCTTGAACCCTAAAATGAGCATAGATTCCACTCTCTGCTTCACTGGCTCTCATCCCAAACCTCTCCGGGGCCATGTACCAACAAAACACTCGGTACGGAGGATGCCACTATACATTGGGTTACGGAACTGATTACCAACGAGGTTCATTCTGATCCTCATGATTACAAATGTCTGCAATCTGAGTAAGATAAATACCCCGCTCCACTCACCTGATCCTTCAATCACTCCGGCCACCTCAGCGATTCACCGCGCTTCACTGAATAAAAGTTCAGCCCTTCACACCATGTCCCCCACAATCGTCCTCATCACGGGAGCCAACCGCGGTATAGGCAAGGGTATCTTAGAGTTATACCTGGAGAAGCCTAATCACACCGTCATTGCGGCAAACCGAGACCCAACTCACCCAACTTCCACGGCCCTCACAGATCTTCCAAAAGCAGAGGGTACCACATTGCTCATCGTCAAGAACGAAGCAACGTCTCCCACCGACCCAGCCGCTGCTGTGAAAGAGCTTGCTGTCCAGGGCATCTCCCACATCGACATCTTAGTTGCGAATGCCTCTACCGCCCTTAACTTCCCTAAGGTGTCTGAGGTGAAAGCTGAGGATATTCAGAAGCATGTCGATGTCAATATTTACGGGTTCATCCGTCTCTACCAAGCTTTTCGACCTCTACTCAAGGAGGCCAAGGATCCTAAATGGGTGACTATTGGATCAAGTTCTGCGTTTCTGACGGCAAGTTCGGTCTGGTTTTGATATTGGGGCAAAATACTGACATTTGGGGACATAGTGAGTCGAATGGGTTCCTTCGATTCGAAACGCGACTAGGATGGTGATTATACTTTATTGATTTGATACTAACTTTCACATTTAGGAACTTCTATTTTCGAGAGAGTGCTTCATACGGTCCTACTAAAGTGGTCCAACACTGGTACACCAAGGCTATCTCGAATGAAGACCCTTGGCTCACGGCATTTCCCCTTGACCCTGGGTGAGTGTGGCTCTACCTAAACTATTGATTTTGTGACCGAGGACTAACGCGTATCTGATGGCATATAGCTGGGTGCGGACAGATATTGGCCGGCGAGGAGCTGAATGGTTTGGTGTTGATCTAACTCCTGCTATTACAGTAGAAGAGAGTGCTACGGGTCTGGTTAATGTGATTGATACTTCAACACGAGAGACTCACAGTGGGAAGCTGTTCAAGTATAATGGTAATGAAGAGCCGTGGTGATGGGTCATAGTGACACGCTGCCATAGATGATTTATAACCTTATATGGGTATGGTGGTTTAGAGTATAGATTCCTTTTAGGTTCAGATACTAAGTACACATATTTGATGTTTGGATATAACAAGCAATTATCATTTAACTCATAAAGCACAACCACAGAAATTTATACTTTAGCTTTCATGTGCCAGTGTTGTGTTACTGCCAAGCGTGGAAACTGATCTTCAATCCATGGCCAAGCTTTGTAGATCCGAGCTGCTTTTATGTATGATTCAGATGAGACCAGTCGGATCACTTTATGCAACTATGCTTACTGAGCACAGTAGCATCGTATAACGCGAGGATGATTGTTGTGCATGACTCAGAAAACCTGACTAGTGATAATCTCATTCATTTGGTCAGCTGACAAGAACGTGAGAATTTCAATGCTACAGGATACGAGAACTTTATCTTTCTACGATTCTTCAAAGCCGCTATGTCAAGTGTCAATGAATGTATCGTTTCATGTTGAATTGTATTTTGTGTATAAAGGGTGGACATTGTCTGTCTACGCATTGAGGCACAACTGATCATTTCCGTTAGTGCCAATCCAGGCCTTTTCCTGCGTGATTTAAACAAAGAAAAGTATATTGATCCTAGCTTGGCTTAAAGATCAGCCAAATTTAATTTCGTAACCTTCAAGCTTGGCCCTGCTTCAAGTTATAGTGGGAGCACCTACGTAAGCCTCCAGACAAAACCTGCCAGTTGACACACTGAATCGGAAGAGGCCCTCTCGTCCAAACCGCCAAGGTCCCGCCAAGAGCCTCTCCTACGCAAGACCTGGTCCCACCTCTCGCTTATTTCTTGGCTGTAGGGTCACGGGTGAGTCATGCGTTATCAATCTCGGAGAAGTGTGCGTGTTGGGGGTGGGGATACAATGGACCCAGGCAGGGAATTAGGCAACCATTTAGACTCGTTGAGGAGGGAGGGAGCCCTAATGTGCCACTTCTTCGCTAACCTTGGCTCCAGGACTGGGAGGATTCGAACGGACCGACAGTCGGCATTGCATCAGCGCTTACTGTGTACGGTGGGTTCAGCATCAGTGTTATGATCTGGTAATGTGTGAAACCACATCAGATAAGATACCGCAAATAAGGTTTAGCGGCACCCGCCAAGTCTATCCCGGGCCACGACTAGTCCTCCTTGGGACTTTTCCGTCCCCTCGCCAACAGCTCCAGCACTTTTCTCTGGTGCGCTCATTTCTCTTCCGTAATATCACCGGGTTTCATCCGAGGGTCCAAGGGTCCAACCACCTGATTTTGTTCCTCAGATCTGTTATTCTGTTTGCCGAGAAAGTGTCAAATGCAGCACTAAACTGAAAGCCTGCACCTTTCCTTTGAATACGGCTCGAGCTCTTATCCCCCATCCCCCATGCCGACGCCCTTTCCGTGGGTCTCGATGTTGTCACGGCCCGCTTGTCGCCGCCACTAGTGACGGTAGAGAGGGCACCGAAATGCCTGGAATAGACATTCGGGTCTCCTCGGGTCCCGGGACTGAGTACAACAGACCACTTGGTCTGGTGGAACTGTGGGGGCTACAAGTTGTCACGGCTCAATGAGGGTCTAGGAAACAAATTAAGGGAAGACTCTGTGGGTGGGGATGCAGGACACACCAGACCCTTGCATCGGCAATAGGAGACTACTTTATGAAATCATCGTGAGGTCTTTCCATTGCTCTAGATGGATGTGAATGTGGCAAAACTAACAATTCAGACAGGGTATTCTCTAGAGGGCCTGCTCAATGGAGAGGCCCCGCAATCCGACGATTGTAATCTGACATTACTGTTAGATGGCCTGCCGTAAGCTTGCCAAGAGGACAAGACTGGCTAGAGTTCCACTACTGTAAGCCTGAACCAGCACCCACAGCGCAAATTCCTTTCGTGTCTGTCGCCCTGGAAAATGACCATCGGGAATTACTGGCAGGGGTGAGGGGCACGTGGGAGGCGAAGAAGTGGTCCCATCGGAGCCTACATAATACAACGTATCTCCGTCATGCTGTTCATTTCTGAATCCTCCTTCCATTGGTGATATTGCACGTGAGCGCGTCGTTTGCTCTCCATCAACATGGCTATCGACAAGGATCCTGCTACAACTGGGGTCAACGAGGATCCAGTCACTCCGGATCCTGAATCTCCCCAGTCCCCGGTGGAGGATCAAGACCGGCAGGATGGTGTTCGTGTCGCAGAAGCAGTCACTGCTTCCTGGGACAAGAAATCTCTCATCATCACCTATGGCTCGTGAGTTCTGATCTCTTGTTCTCCAAAAATGCAGCTAAGAATGGATAGCATGTGGTTGTTGTACTTCGTCAATGGGTTGAATAGCAGCTTGACCGCGAACCTGTCTGCGTACATCACGAGTGACTTCGCGGAACACTCGCTGCTCACCGTGATCACAGTCATTACTAGTGTCATGGGTGCTGCGTGCCTGATGCCTATTGCCAAGGTGTTGAATTTGTGGGATCGTACCTTGGGTGTCTGCATCATGATTCTGATCGCCATCATGGGCCTGATCATGATGGCTGGCTGCAACAATATCGCGACGTACTGTGCTGCTCAGGTAAGCTTTCTAAATCTATAAGCCCCATGGTCGAGATGCTCATTGTTCAGGCGTTTTACACTGTCGGTTTCACCGGTGTGATCTTCTGTGTCGATGTGATGACCTCTGATACTTCGTCGCTGCGCAATCGAGGCATCGCCTATGCCTTCACTTCCTCACCCTACATTATTACCGCATTTGCCGGCTCGCCACTATCAAACCAATTCCACGAGACCAACTGGCGATGGGCGTACGGAACAATCTGCATCATCCTCCCCATCGTCGCGCTCCCACTGATCATAACCTGGGAATTGGCTAAACGAAAGGCGGACCGAGAGGGCCGACTGCAATACAAGCCACGGAGCACTCGGACCTGGTGGCAGAGCATCTGGTTCTACATCATTGAGTTCGATAGTGAGTTTATCCTCACTTCTACTTTACTAAAGCCTCACTAACAGCTACTTCACTCATATAGTCATCGGCATTCTCCTCATGATTGGCGGCCTGATCCTCTTCCTCACTTCCTTTAACATTGCCGGAAACACCGAGGGCGAATGGGCCTCGGCAAAGATCATTGCAATGATGGTAGTCGGCTTCTTCGTCCTCGTCGCCTTTGTCGCCTACGAGCGGTGGGGAGCACCCAAGCCCTTCATCCCATACCACCTGATCACCAACCGCACCGTGATCGGCGCTTGCCTGCTTGACATCACCTACCAAATCTCCTACTATTGCTGGGCCAGCTACTTCACCTCCTTCCTGCAGGTTGTCTACAACACCAGCCTGACTCAAGCGGGTTACATCAGCGCCATCTTTGACCTCATGGACCCCATCTGGCTCATCGGATGCGGCTACCTCATCCGCGTCACCGGCCGATTCAAGTGGCTGTTAATGTGGGCCGTTCCGCTCTACCTCCTGGCCAGCGGATTGATGATCTACTTCCGCCAGCCCGGTCATAACGTCGGATACATGTGCATGTGTCAGATCTTCCTGGCCGTGGGCGGTGGTACCTTGATCCTCATCGAGCAGGTCTCTGTTCTGGCCGCCTCCAAGCACGAGGATTACGCCGCCATGTTGGCTTTGCTCAGCACGTTCGGTAACCTGGGTGGTGCCGTTGGTGCCAGTGTCTCGGGCGCCATCTGGACCAACACTCTTCCCCAGAAACTGAAAGAATACCTGCCGGATGAGACGAAGGATCAGTGGTTGGATATCTACGAGTCTCTGGATATTCAACTGAGTTACCCCGTGGGATCTGCCACTCGCATCGCCATTCAAAAGGCGTATGCGTACAGTCAGCGGAACATGATGATTGCGGGCACGGCGGTGATGGTTCTTTCGATTGCCTGGATCTTGATGATGAAGAACATTAAGATCAAGGACAATAAGAACGTCTCGCAGGTCCTGTTTTAGGTTGATCAGATGGAATAGATTGTGCTGGTCTAGTGAGGGGGGCATTACAAGATCTTCAGGGGGGCAGTATCTGATTTAATGCTGTGCCATTATAGCACATGAATCAATGGCCTTGAGTTCGAGAGAAATACCAGTATATATTATTAGAGTTAATTGATTGATTAATATTGCAAAGCTCTTTTACCTCTGTGGGGTTATACCAGACTTCATACTTATAGAAGAACCATGTTCGATGGACCGAGTGTCCTCAACGGAAAATTAATGCTCAAAGCCCCACTATCTTCCTCGAGGGATTCAATACAACAAGAACTCTTAGTTGAGCTTTGATTGAGCCTTGATTGAGTTTTCGCTGAAGCTACTACTGACATGTGATACTGTGATATCTTGGACATTTGCAGCTATGGATGATATCAATTCCAGCACCCCAGCGGGCAGGCAAGAAACAAAAGACCAACCAGTTCAAACTCACCAACAGCTCACCCAAAATAGCATCAGGTACCAGGTTCAGCTTCACAGTATGTCATTGGCCCCAAGGATCAACTATTTGTCAAGCTCGCTTTAAATTGCTGGTTTGGACCGCATAGCGGGTCTGGAGAACCAAACCAGCTAGCGGGGGGATCGTGGCGTGCTGGCTTTCGGCACCATTGGCAAGAAATATTCAATTAGGTTATTATCGTCGACTTTTCACCTAGCTCGATCATCGGCATGTCCGATGATTTGACCGGCAAGTCTTTGTTGACGGGCAGCTGTCGGCTATGTCTACTGCTTGTGCCCGCGTGTCTCAGCCTCCACATCCGCTTTCACGGCGGCATGGTTTGCCCCCACTGCGTTTCCTTTCAAGCACCAGTGAGAAGCCTGGGATTTGTGCCTGATCTCTTGACCATGTGGTCTTCCTGGTCAGTGGGATCCCGTCGGATGCTCTATTCGAGCCGAAGGATAACCCATCCAGCCTCGGGATTTCGAGCCGACCTCGAAGGCGACAGACCCAGTCCAGAAGCAGACGCCATCTTCCACGATGGATATAAAGCGTCATTTAGCCCACTAATGGCTGAGGCATAAGTACGGAGCACCCCTCCCCCTTCCTCCCTGGTTTCGCGACCCATGGTGTGACCGCTCACCCCAATCTGTCATTAACGTCTCCCATCATGGCCTCTCCAATGGCCAAGTCACTCATTCTCTTATCAGCTCTGGCACAGTCTGCCTTCGCCCTGACAATCGCAGACGTGCCAACAACAACAGCGTCATCCACCTGTACGATCCAAACATCAGCTGCAATCGCTTGCACGCCCGGCTACTATCTTTACGATGGCTACTATTACGAGGAATACTGCGCCAACGATCTCAGCGGCGGCACATATACTAGCTCGGAGGGATATTCACTGCGTGCGTGCATGGGTGGCTGTTCGGTGACATCGGGATGTACGGGTGTCACCTACGATAGTTCCTCCCACACCTGCCGGCTGTATCAAGGTGCTGTGACGGTGGTTTCTGGTATCCTTCAGGCAGCTCCAAGGTTTGCGTCTAATCCATGTGCGCCCTCGACTTCAACGACTACGGTTTCGGCAACCACTGCTGTCACGGAAGCTTGCACTGCTGGACCGGCGACCTTGACTCTGGAGAAACGGGATCTTTATCTGTATGAGTCGCTCCAGCCCAGGATTATTGGCCTCCATGAGAGGGATGAGGTTACTGTTACGGTGGAAGTCACTATCACTGATTGTACCACGAGTACACCGACACCGAGTTCGACTCCTGTGGTGACAACATCTGTTTTGGCCACTCCAACTCCCAGTTTGGCATTCTCCTTTTCTGTGACTCCTTCTAGCAGGGTTGAACGCTCTAGCAGCGTTATCCAATCCAACAGTATCGTTCAGCCCAGCAGCGTTCAGCCCAGCAGCGTTCAGCCCAGCAGCGTTATCCAATCAAGCAGTCTTGTCACTTCTAGTCGTGCTGCGTCGCGCAGCCCTAGTGCTTCGATAATTTCAGTGTCTTCCAGCCTGCTGGTCTCTAGCAGTTCCCTTGCTTCCAGCAGCGCTGTTTCTCTCATTCCTTCCAGCAAGTCGCTTCAATCGAGCAGTGCCCTTCCGTCTAGCAAGCCGATTCACTCCAGCAGTGCCATTCCTTCAAACAGAGTCAGACCCTCCAATGGAGCCATTCCTTCCAGCCAGTCAATCCATTCCAGTAGCGCCATTCCTTCCAACGGGGTCAAGCCTTCAAACGGGGCTACCCCTTCTAGCAACCCGGTCCAGCCCAGCCATGCTATCTCGAGCGTTATTCTGCCGAGCGATACTCCTTCCCACTCAAGTGTATCCAATGGCGCGGAAGGGACATCAACAGTTCTACCACCAACAAGCATTGCGGGATCGTCTTCAAACATCTCATCATCTGAACCAGGAACCGGCCCTGCAGCATCTCTCACAACCGGCTCTGTGGTCGGCCAGCATGGATCCAAGCCTTCTGCCAAAACAACCAAGTTAGTCACCATCACATTGACGGAGACCTACATTGCGCCTTGTTCTACTGGCTTGAGGACATCCACCACTAGCCCAGCAAAGGGCGGTTCCGGGGGACTACCTGGATCATATCTGGGTGGGCATGGCTCACAACCCGAGACGGCTACAACTGCGAGCTCGCCTCAGGGAGACTCTGGCAGACCCAGTGATTCTCAGGGTGCGCATGGCTCACAGGCCGAAACCTCTGCCACTGGCTCGCCACAGGGAGATTCGAGCAGACCAAGTGGATCTCTGGGTGAGCATGGTTCACAGCCAGGACCGTCTACAAGTAGCTCGCCACAGGGTAGCGGAGTTTCTGGCTCCTCTCTTGGTCAATATGGCTCACAGCCTGAGGCATCCGCAACTGGCTCGTCACAGGGAGGTTCGGGCAGACCCAGTGACTTTCAGGGTGAACATGGCTCCAAGCCTGAAACGACCACAACTAGCTCATCACTGGGCGGTTCTGGCAGAGTATCTAGCTCTTCGCCGAATGAATATGGTTCACAGCCTGAAATATCTGCAAGCGCACAACCCGAAGCACCTGCAACTACTAGCTCAGCACAAGGAGATTCAGGCAAACTTGGTGACTATTCTTCAGTGGGTGAGCATAGCTCACAACCTGACACATCCGCAACTAGCTCGGCACCCGGAAATTCAGACGAGGCATCTGGTTCTTCTCTGAGTGGGCATGGTACACAGCCTGAAGTATCTGCAACTACTGGCTCGGCACAGGGAAATTCAAGCAAGGCATCCAACTCTTCTCCAAGTGAACATAGCTCACAGCCCGAGACGTCCGCAACTAGCTTCCCACTGAGCGGTTCTGGTAGAGTGTCTGGATCTTCCCCGGGTCAGCATGGCTCACAATCCCAGACATCGACAGGTAGCTCTTCCGCTACTAATTATGGGGAGGAATCCTCAGGGACAACCGATGCTCAACCTCAGGGCTCAGCGGGCACACAGCAAGGTTACTCGGGAACGCAGTCCGGTTCAGCAATCTCTGGCCCGCCACAGAGCAACCCTAATGGGGCTAGCACGAATACTCAGCCTTATACCCAGCCAGGTGGTTCGTCCCAAACATCCGTTCCTGATAATGGATCCTCGGCACAACAAAACAGTGGCACTCCGGAAGTTCAACCCGAGTCTCCTGCTGCAGTTTCTACAGAGACGGTTGAACAATCCTCTACTGTTACGATCACTGTCCGTCCGGTGATGGCCCCAACTACGTTGCTCTCGCTTCTCAACGGTGTCAGCGGCAGCAACCAGCAAGGATCCGCGACCGGAAACAAGACATCTGCGTCCACTCTGATCCCCTCGCCAAGTAGCCATTCCTACAAGAGCGCATCGCCGTTGGAGTCCTCCAGTGGAGTCGCCAGTGCGACCCAAATGGCCGCGACGCCACTCTTTACCGGTGCTGCATCCAGGCCCTCCAGAGGGATGTCTGGACTGTTGGCTGTTCTGGGTGGTGCTTGGATGCTGCTATGAGCTCCCTGACGATGTCTATTAATTAATCACACTCCTTTCCCCCTTTTATTTTGGGGCAGATGCCCTTCATGATAACGATAAAGAGGCGATGCAGGAGGCCCCTATATGTATTTCTATGTTATAATTTGTTGAGATGCACCTCTCAATTACCTGACCCCATTTCTTTGTGGCCTACGGCCTCACCTCCCTGTTTCTAGAACCTACGCATCTTGGTTAGATCACGAATACGGAATACGATCCACTTTGCCCTCCTTGACAAAATTTCACCGATATTTCCGCCCCCAGCTATCGGACTTGGTGGCAGAAATGGACATTTAAACGAAGGTCAACAACCGGGGGCCGGAGTAGATTATAAGGAAGCCGGTGCCGAAAAATGCGCAGAATTAGGTTTAATTACGGCTGCAAGGGCCCAATGGTCCCTTGGGTGCAGCACGGACTAGTGGATGCCCCGGTCACTAGTCAGGAACGAACCACTGGAGGTCGGCAACTGCTGCCCGAATGCGCTGGCATCCATCACCATTTTTTTTTTTTTTTTTTTTTTTTTCCCCCCCCCCCCCCCCCCCCCCCCCCCCCGCGGCCAGCTCATCACCTCCTCTCCCCTCGATCTCATCTCCCAGACTATTGATCGATAAATTGTGAATCGCTCGAGTTTCAGGATGCCTTCAAAACGAGACCTCGAAGTCAGGGGCGAGTGAGGAGTCCAGGGCGCTTGGCGAGTGAATCCCGGCGTCGACTAGCTCACGCTGTGATAACCACGGCTTCAGGAGATACATCCGGCCGATTGGAGAGGGATTCTTCAGGCGACTCGGGCTGACGAGTGCAGAAGTCAGGAACCGAAGCCAACGCCCCGGCGGGTAGTAGTGAGTTCACTAGACCAGGGCGTATACCCGGCCAAGCAACACACACCGGCGATCGTCACTGGAAAAGGAGTCAGGCACACGGTGCAGCAGTGGATGCGCTGGCGACTAACGTGGCCGGCGGATTTGTTGGTGGACTGGCGGCGTGTCGACGTGAACAATGCCCGGACACATTCCCAATGTCCAATCGGCCGGCCTGCAGCGCCCCTTAGCCCTTTCTTTGCCTTTGCCCTCGTGCTGGCAGTATCGGGGCTCATATTTAGTCGGCCCCCCGTGGTCAGCTCCTTTTCCCCCTTCGGCGCGTCTTCAGACATTGCATCGTTTCACAATCCTTCATTGTCTCGAGCACCGCTCTCCACGCTCTTTCCTCGCCGACTTTGCTTTCTCGACGCTCACTCTTTCGCGTCTTCTTTGTCTTTCATTTCTTGACAACATACAATCTCGCATCCCGATATCTTCGCCGAGTTTATCCGAACAACCCCCACCATGAAGTTCAGCACGGTCATCTCCTCCATCATCTGCCTGGCAGCTTCCCAGCTTGTCGCTGCGGATATTGATACTACCAGCACCTCCACGGTGACCACCTACATCACCCAGACCCTAGTCCACGTCGACAAGGTGACCCCCACTAGCAGCGTGGTGCCATCGACCTCTTCGGTGCCCGTCATCCCCACCAGCCATGCTATCTCTAGCAGCATTCGGGTGGCCAGCTCCAGCTCCGTCGCTGCTAGCTCGTCGGCTCTTGCTTCTTCTGTGACAGTGAGCTCGAGCGTCTCCAGCGGCGCCGCGGACTCCGTCTCTTCCACCCCCGTCGTCAAGCACTCCGGCGCAGGCAGCATGAACGCCCAGATGCCCATCGCGCTCGTTGCGGGCTCTCTGGCTCTGATCCTGGGCGCTCTCTAAGCCTCTTCATGAACAACACCGCCAGCTTACCGCACAATCAAATCCTCTTCACGCGCAGGATCCTTGAGAGGGGAAACGTTATTTTCTTATCATCACATACTTTGTCTCTGCTTCTCCCGCCTATATTAATTCTTCTCGGACACGGTTGAGAGACCATGGACCGACTGCTTATGGATTCATCTCATATACCCATACCCTTATGATGTTTCAGATTTGACGAGTTGATGGTTTTCTGGGGATGAACTTTCTTCATTTCTATTTCTTGACTTTTCGCCGGGGTTCGGCCGTGAGTGGTTGAAGCTGTGCATAGTGTTTGTATAGGGTCGACCCAATCAATAAAATCGAGATAAACCCAAGTCCTTTACTACCGTGGAGGTTAATTTGCAGGCGACATGAAGAGGTCCAAGCCTCTGCGGTCAGCGTAGGTGTAGGCACGCAGGAGAGATAGGAGTGATATGAATACGAGTAGGTCAAGGCATCTGTGGTGTCCTACTCTACCAATTCTTCCAACATGGGCCTGAACGGCTCTTTCTCTCTCCTCAAATTGATCTGAACCCTCAACCATTCTCTACCCAATCTCCATCCTTGAAAAAAAAAAAAAAAAAAAAAAAAAAAAAACGCAAAAGTCGCTATTCTATCCCCACCCATATTTACACAATAATTATACAACCCGCCCCGCCGGTATCCGATGCTGGATAGCTACTACTTACACCGCCGCCGCCCCCGGCACACACCCCCAGCTACAGCCCAAACGTTTAAACGGCAACGGCCGCAGCTTCTCTCCCGAGCCTCGCGGTCCCTTCAGACCATTCTCATACGTACTGCAATCCCACCACTCGATCCACTCGGTCCGGGCGACCACGAACCCGCGATGACATACCGAGCAGGACCGGCCCCCGGCGCTGCGCACTTCCTTGGCTGCGCGGAGTAATCGTGCCATTAGTGTCGGGAAGCTTTCCATTTCGTCGTCTGGGATTAGATCGGGGTATGCTGAGCGACTGAAGGCTAATAAGGATACCTCGCGCAGCGAGGGGACTCGTCCTGTTTCTTGGCCTCCTTCATTCTCTACCCGTACACACTCTGCGTTATACCGCGTCACTGGACCCGTGGCGACGTGGATTGGTGCCCATGCTTCCTCTGGTGGAGGTCCGTCATATGTACATGACTTCATCTCCGATGATGATGAAACATGCCATTGCGCTACCTCCTGCTCTTCGATTTGCTGGAGCGGGTTCGGCCGCACCGTTAGATGCTTGAGATCGCCCTTGCGGATCAACCAGAGGAGCTCCCAGGGTAGGTATTGCAGTCGGTTCACGGAGATGTTCACCTCTTGGAGTAGGGTTAGTTTGCGGATCGCGGGCGGGATTTCCGTCAGCTTGTTGTACCGGAGACTGAGTACCCGGAGCGCATCCAATTCGAAGATCTCCCCGGAGATACTTGACAGGGCGTTGCCGGCTAGGAAGAGGCGGAGGAAGGGTTGTAGTGAGCTGTATACGTCTTCGCTGATCGGTGGCTCCTTGATCGCGGGGAGCTTGGTGAGATGTTGTAGTGGGAGGAGAAGTCCAGCTGGGATGGTGCGGAGGTTGCCGCCGCTGCATGTATACCATCAATAAAACATTCCGTGTCAGATTGGGGGGGGGCGGAGAGATCATACCTCAAATCCACACTATCCTCGCCCCTCTCCAAACAATCGTTCACAATCGTCCGCGCAATCTGCTGCTCCCGCGGTTCCTCCTCTACCAGTCTCCTGAACACGCCCACACCTCGCTGTGGTTGCTGTGGTTGTGTCTGCATCTGCGTCTGCGTCTGCGCGCCCGGCGCATTCCCAATCCTATTATCCCCATTCGCATTCGCATTGGCATTCTCCTTCAACAACTCCTCCCCCAGATCCCCTTCCGACAACAAAAACCCCGAATCATCACTCCCCATCCACACCCCACTATCCACCAACCGCTTATCCTTGAAATCGGCGCGCTTGCGCTTCGCATCCTTGTCCTTCACCATCTCCCCCCACCAGGTGCCGCGGTACCGGCGCTTCCTACTCCCAGCCGGCACAGGCGCGTGGTAATTCTCTAGCCCGGAGGCCGGGATGTCATCGCTGGAGAAGAGCGCCGGGTCACTAGAGGGGGGTTGGCTGGATCGGTCGTCGAAGTAGCGGTGGTGATTGCGTGGCGCATGAGGGTGTCGGGTTGGGGAGGAGCGGTGGCGGATGCGCGGCGGTGGGGGGAGGGGGATTTCGTGGTCCATTATGTTCTTTTTGATGAGTCCGTCGGAGGAATTATTGATGAGAGATGTAAGGGGAGGATGCGCTGGATAGATAAGTGGTGGAGAGGTGGTGTAGGAAGAATCACATCACCACCGGATCATGACGTCCGAAGGAATGTCGATCGATTGTTCGGATAGAGACTTCCGGGACAAAGATGGAACTGCACTGCTTCAGGGGGATTCTGGCTGGCGATTCGACCTTGTTTATCTCGACGCGTCGCGCTGCGGAGAGCGGGGCCCGAGATTGATAACTCTCCGGCTTTACGGCTCTCGGCTTTTTTTCCCTCATGACTTCTCCGTGATCTAGACCTTTCTTGACCTGGAATGTCAGGTCTGCCAGATCAGCATCAACCGCCATCATGGCTTTGCTTGTCATGTTCCCGGCTACTGTGCTTATCGTCACGCGAGGCGGGACCATGGCTCTGGTGGAATGCCCCAAGCAAGTGAAACTACACAGCTAAGCTCTGTGCTTGGGCACTAAGCGCTCCTCTGCCCGATCATTCATGAAGGGCTCCCGATTCTATCCCCATCATCTTCCTCTCCTAGATCATCCATATCTAATAACCATGAAAGATAGTCTGTGCCACTTCTGCAGCCAGATCAAGTTTGATGCTCTACGAAACCCCCTGAAATCCGATCTTCCTGCCATTGCTAGCAATCAGATTGACCGCAGCCGACACCCTTTTAAAAACAAGCGCGACGAGGCTCATGCACCGACTCCCCTTGGAACTTTCGGCGAAATCCTCCAGCGGGCTCAAGCATGCCAACTCTGTGAACTAACTGCCGAAATTATAACTTGACAGAATGCATCCCGAGCCCAAGATTCTCATGTGAAGAGCCATGAGGTCTGTCGGGCCATGACATCCATGTACGCCGAGTATAACACTCCCGATGGCACATTTTTCTGGACACGTCGGCTGTCGATCCTCATTGGGGACGGCTCAGATACAGATACCAGCCAATCCAAGGACCTGTACCAGGCTTTCCAGCCCTGCGACATTGATGCAACAACCGTTTTCGTGGATGGGCGTTTTGTAGATCCACGTCCCGAGGTGGATATGATGATGTTCGCTGGACGTCGGCGACCCTTGCAGCTGGATCTATCATGGGTCCACCGCTGGATTAAAAAGCCTGTCAGGATCACCATGGACAAGCTTGCGAGCTGGCGGATGTTAATTCCCAGTCTAGACTCAACTTGATCCGTTTCGTAAACGCCAAAGACAGGTGCGTTGAAACACTGACCAATGTGAAGCTATCGGAAACCCCATATCTCGCGCTGAGCTATGTCTGGGGGGACCACAGACTTTCCAGCTCGAAAAGTCGACAATCATTCAGTTGGCACAGCCAGGTTCCCTAGCTGCTGGAGCCCTCCCCCAGACAATCGAGGACGCGTTATCTTTAACCGAGTCGCTGGGGTTCGAGCGTATCTGGATCGACGCTCTCTGCATCGTCCAAGACTCCCCTGACGACAAAGCGGCTCAAATTCCAGCCATGAGCCAGATCTACGGCTTCGCTACGTTCACCATCGTGGCGGCGGCTGGGCCGAACGTGAACAGTGGCCTTCCCGGTCTTCATCCCGGTACCCGCTTTTTGGAACAAAAGGAAGTCATAGTGAGGCCATACGGGGAGCTTCCTGGATTTTCATTGATGACGACTCTGCAGCCTCTCGGTGATAACGGACACCACTACCTGGAAGGCACAGATTGGAATAGCCGGGGGTGGACGATGCAAGAACGCACTCTGTCCCGCCGGGTGCTGGTATTCACCCGCGAGCAAGTCTACTGGGCCTGCCGCAAAGCGTCGTGGTATGAAGAGTCCTATTTCGAGAACTCATCGCTGCAATGCCATCGCTTCCACGAGACGGCCCTTGAACTGAGCCTCCGGCGGTCCTCCCGCAACCGTTACCAGCCAGAGGGCTCGCAGCCACAACTTTGGAGGATATATCAGACCCTTGTGACAAACTATACGCGCAGAAACTTCACCTACGACGGGGACGTCTTTGATGGCTTTTCCGCCATCACCCAGGGCCTGTCGTCACTCTCGGGGGAAGACTTTCTCTGGGGCTTACCACGCTCCCATTTCGAGCAAAGTCTGCTCTGGAGCTCCTTTACCGGGCAGAGACGTCGATTGGAAAAGTCGACCC
Source organism: Aspergillus sclerotiicarbonarius CBS 121057 (assembly GCA_003184635.1). Classification (NCBI taxonomy): domain Eukaryota; kingdom Fungi; phylum Ascomycota; class Eurotiomycetes; order Eurotiales; family Aspergillaceae; genus Aspergillus; species Aspergillus sclerotiicarbonarius. Next base: position 133,399 of record KZ826343.1, on the reverse strand, counting down.
TCCCAATGACATCTCTGCCAGACCACGTCTATTTCCCAAGCTGGTCATGGATGGGATGGGTCGGAGAGACCTTCATCTGCATAGGAGATGAGCGCTTCGATACCGACTTGGGGTGAGTCAACCTCCATCACATTACTACTCTACTGACACCTACTCCCAGCGAAATCCCCGAAATCCTCTGCTACGAGCACATCCACTCACCCCTGAGTTTACGACGCGTTCGACCAACACCAGCCCAGTACGAGCTAGCACACCAAAGAAGCCTCCCAACCTGGAAACACCACGAAAACCAACCCGTCACCCTCTCCGACCTCTCCCAATCACAAATCCCTCTAGATTTGAACCAAACCCCAGATACCCTCTACCTCATCTTCTGGACCAGCTCTGCCCGATTTACCCTGAGACCACGAACCACTAGTCCCATTTATCAATCAGATATAGTAGACTCCAATGGCATCATCATCGGCGAAACAGGAAAGACACTCCTCCACACCGTGAATGAAACCCAACCCCAACCCCAACCACAAACAAAAACATCACATGAATTCATCGTCCTAGCCAGTCGCCGAAACCAATTCACCACCCCCACGCTCCTCACTCTGCAAATCAAATGGCGAGCAGGCATCGCCTATCGTATTAATTATGCCGAGATAGATGAGGACGCGTGGATTCGAGCATCGCCTGTTTGGAAACTTGTCGTGTTGGGATAGTATGTATGTATGTATGTATAGGTTGTTAGGAACGTAACTGCTGCCTACCTAGGTACCTAGGAGGTATAAATGGCTTTCATTCATATTTGCATATTGTGCAATGTAATTTAATGTAATGTAATGTACGGAGTAATGGAATAGAAGTATTAGAGGAAGGGAGGGGAAGGGAAGGAAGGATTGTTTTTATTGTACTACGTCGGCTACCTACTCGTGCGCGTATCTGGATGGGATGCTGGTTAGTACTTGTGCTGGTTCGGGTTAGGTTGGATGATGATGGTGATGATGATGTTTGTTTGGGAACGGGATGGATGAGGTGGATGAGGTGGATGGATGAATGGATGGATTATCCTTTGGGGAGAATACACTTTGGCTGTGTGTATCGGCTGAGGATGGTTGTATGTAATCCTGCATTTAGTTGAGCTTGCTGCTACCGTTACCATCTGCCATTCGGCCTACGCGCGTAGGAAATATAATCAAACCAATGGAACCGAGTACATCCGGAGCGATGCCGTACAGAACTTGAGATTGAATCTGTTCTTGCCCAATGGTCGCTATTGCTTGCCTTAATAAACCATCAAACGCCAAAGCAAGGACTGTCAAAACATCGCTAATGCTGCTCACGAAAGGAAACGCTGTAAAGGACAGAACCCCCCGTCCACTATCACATACATCCAAGGGAAACAGGGGCGGGTAATAATAAGGAGTAAGAAACGCACATCACCGGTTGCCTTCCGTCTGAGCCTGATGCCAGATCGTATCGCCACTAAGAGCAGAGAAACTTAGGGCCGCAAAGTTCCTCCAGCTCGGCGGTGCCGAGGACGCTTGTCCCTCGACGAGGCCCGCCTGGGAGCCAGCATGGCGCTCGAGATCCGACGTTTCGTCCTCGCTCACCCCCGCGATCGGCACCGGCGCCGACGATGCACTATGAGAATCCGAGTCGTGCCGGTATTCATCTTCAATCAGGGACTCCCCTGACTCGTGAGTCTCCGCAGCTTTATTCTGAGACATTGATCGAACCACATCGCCTTTACAGATAGGACAAGTTCGCCGGCGGGTCGTCAGCCAAGGTGTGCTGTGATGGCTGTTAGTTTAAACGTCTTGGGAAGTGAAATAACCGTCACTTACATGCACTCCGCATGGAACTCATGGCCACAGGGTAAACTCATCACCCTGCTTTGCCCATCGACATATTCCTCCAGGCACACCACGCACTCGACTTGCCGTCCGGTGTATTTCCGTCGCCATAGGGTCGAGCCGGATTTCTCCTTCTTCGGCGATGACATCTTCGATGCACTCGCCGCGTCGGCAGTATGCGATTCCTGCTGGGGCCGGGGTGCTAACCGAGCACGCCCCGAACGGCTCTTGCCGCCCAACAATGGCGAAGTCGGCGACACCGGACCGGGGCTGACGGATCGTGGAGAGCTGGTCCCGGAGGAAGAGATCGTAATGGTATGGTAAGTTCGGACAGGTAGGCGATCAACGAGAGACTTTGGTGCGCGCCACCGTCTCCGCCGGATACGAGACCGCAGCAATAAAAGGACATAAACAACCGTCAACGTGAGTAATGGGCTGACAACCAGGACGAGGAGGGTATCAAAGAAAGGACTCGTCGACATGCTTGTTGGCGTTAGTGTGACCCACAAGCCGTCATGTTCGGCTGCATTAACGCCCTGGCGACTCTGAGAAGTCGCTTCGTGGGATTTCTGGTCTTCGGCGGTCTGCCAGTGAACCCGGGGGCTTGGGTTGGAACCGGGCTCATCGTCAGTTGCCCAAAGGAAATGCCGAGAAAACCAGCCGTGCCGCTGGGAAGATGACCCTTTCTTCACATCCTCTGGCGGAGATTTGCGACCAGAGTCCTCTATCTTCGACTCCTTCTCGACGCTGGACTTCTCAACGGTGCGATATTCCCCACTCCCCGGAGTGATGCTGCCACCTTTTAGGGTAGCGGACGTGGGATGTGATCCCTTGACACTAGTCTGCACTTTGCTACCGTCCGCTTCGGTGGTACTGGTAGGCGACGGAAGGGCGCTGCCCTTCGGAACTACAAGGTCTGGATCTCGCCAGTCTTGCACCCCGATAACGAATCCATCGCCGTCCGTACTGCTCGACTGCGCGCCGGATTTCTTGCGGTCTTCCGCTGCACCGTCGGCTTTGGTTCGGGAGCTTTTGCGCTCAACATCGTCCTGGGATGGCTCCTGGTCGTCCCAGCGATCCAGAAGAATCCAGTTGATGTTTCCGCTGCTTGGCGGACGACGACTGTCTTCCGGCGGATACCACACAGACCCACCATGGTTGCTGAGACCGAAAAATGACAGCAGGGAGTGGAAGAACCCAGACTTCGGTTTCGCAGGAACCGCACTGTCATGAGTCACGGCCGCCCTGTGGCTGGCGGTGGGTGACGGAACAACAGATGTAGTCGCCGTGGCGTCGATGCGTTGCTTTCCGGTGCTGCCGTGGCTCGAAACTTTGGTGTGGGGTCCGAATCCATCGTCTGCGCCCGACTCCTCCCCTTGCGGAGGGACCAAGGACGACAGCAGATGTGCCGTAGTATGGGAGGTGAACAAGGCGGGGATCGTCACATTGGATGTGTCCCCCCGTGCATACATGGTAACAAGGCTTCCTCCCCGAGTATCGTCCCCCACAATCAGAGCGATTCCTCCACGCCGCTGGACCCACTTGACCTTCTCCAGGAAGCCGCAGCCGCCCCTACTCAGTAGGACGACCTTGCCGTCGATCTCGGCGCTTTCTTGCAAGGATTGAATATCCGCATGTGCAGCTTGTCGGCTAGGATAATGCTCCCCGTGCTTTTCCGTGTTCCCTGGGTCGGATACTTCTGATTCGGGAAGAGGGTGGTGGAGATGATCATCCGTACCGTCGTTCGTCAACGGGGTGGTTTTGGTACTGGTGTCGTGCTGGAGGTCGGCATCTGGCTGGGGATTCGCATGGCGGTGGCCTTGTGAGACGGTCGGTTCGTTTCCAGGAGTAGATCCCGACTTCCGAGGTGTGTTATCTGCACCCGCACCCGGCTTCGGACTATCGCCCTCTCCCCAACCCGGGATATCTGAGCATCCCAACTCCCCTTCCGCTCCAGCTGCCGTTCGTTCCCCAAAGCCGCTACCGATCCAAAGTTGGCCGCTCAGTCCCTTGTCCGGAAGCAACGGGCCAAACGCTGCAGGTCGGGCCAAGAAAAAGGTCGAATTATCATCGGTAAGGCTGATTATGGCGGATGGCGGGAAGAGAGACGAGGGGATGTTGAAGGAGAAGAGGGCATGCAGTCCCGTCGCTCGACCCGCGAGCGAACTGGGAGTGGATACCCGAGGAGAAGATGTGACAGCCGAAAAGAATGTGAGAAGGATGGGAAGGAAGATGAGGCAGAAAACGACGAGGAGCAAACGTGGTGGTCGCATGATTGGGGGGAGGGGAGGGAGATGTGTGAAATGCGATAGACCAGAGATCGCTTGACGGGGGGGTGCGGGAGGAAGAGAGAGTGCCAGGGAGATCAACGCTCAGGACTGGGTTTCGTGCAGCAGGCGATGTTCTTAGGACCAATCAGACGGTCGAGGAAGCGCGACAAAACAGGCACTCATCGAGAGGGCAGGAGGAGGGCAGACGCAGGTGCGAAAGGAACAAAGGAATAGGAAGGGAAGGGAGGCAATGACGACTAGATGCCACCCAGGAGCGGATGACCGAAGAAAAGGAGCTGCAGGGACATGGACGGGATAGTTTAGTATGTAGGGAGCAAGCGAGAAGGGGATGGATGATGGCGACGGCAAAGAAAGAATGATCAGCTCACAAGTCAGACACTCAAGCACCGCCTCGAGGGGGGGGGGTCACGGGACTCCCTGCCTGAGGCTGGGGGGCCGCCCCATGGAGCATGGAGGGGGTCCTCAGGTTTGTCAGGCAACCGCCGGCCTCTTCCCACTACGTCACCGACCCGCCGCCCGTGCTTTCTGTGCTTCCTGTGCTTCCTCCTGTTCCTCTTCTTCCTCGGTACAACATCATATGAGCGCTCTGCATATGCGCTGGGATATTCACTGCTTCTTTCCTGAACACATGGGAGGCAGATTTAGTCCCTTGGTCTTTCCCACAGATGTCAAAACCACACGTTGAAGCATCATTTCGCCCCAATGCCTCCTAATAGGAGAAAACGACCCACTAAAAGTCTGGCCGCGCATAGTATGCTTCCTGATGAAGTCTAACCCGCTTTTCATTCACACCAGCTTGATACACGACCAAATCTTGAAATACCGGCGTCTAGGTGTTCTATTTGTATTCTACCATTGCAACCTCACAGCAATGTCCCGACGTGAACGGGGTGTGGGTTGTACGATCATGAATTCGGGATACGCCGCAGTTCACTCTTGCATCCAAGAGCTTTATAGTATTCGACACGACAGTGGTCTAGCAAAAGACGGAACAACAACGAGAGCGAAAGCAGGTCCGAGCTATAAAGAACAGCACAAAGATGTCCTTGCTCTGGATTACAGCTTGGCCTTCCTGGAGAAGCGATAGATGACATCTTGAAAGTTCCCACCCGGAAAGACATAGAGCCACTCGAACTCCTGATCGCTGTCGTTCATGACCGAGTGTTCTGCATCGCCTGGAATGAAGATTGCACTGCCCTTCTCGACTTGATGGGGTTGCCCGTCGATTGTTACCGTCGCTCGACCCTTCAGAACATAGTACAACTCTGCTTGGGTGTGGCGATGGGCGCAGAGATGCCCCATATGCGGAGGACAGATGGCTATTCCTGCAGCAAGATCGCTGGTTGGCGTGTTGGGTTGAGTAAATAGAGTGCGCCAGGTGAGTTGCCCGTGCGAGGGGTCAGGGAAGGATTCCGGGGGAAACGTGGTAATAGCAGAAGATGACAGGATGACTGGTTGAGTCTTTGGCAATGGCATATTGAGCGCTGTTAGATGCCAGATACTTGCAAATCATGGCTTCATGAAAGACCGACGCTACTGACTATCTGACTATATAGGCGTGGCCGCTCGTTTCTGGCCGTTTTAGGAATAATAATGCGGGGAAGAGGGGCATTGGATCAGGGAATATACTACTAAAAAAGGGCAAGTCCGTTGAAGGGCCAGCCAATGCAATCAAAACATTGTTGCATATCTAGACTGACATTTAGTTCGGGATATAGTGTTGGTTGCAAGGATGGGGATGGATGGGTTGCGGGAGTTGACCTGCCGATTAAACCGTCTTCCCGCCATTACCCACATCTTCGCAATCATCGACGCCGACTGCTTTCTCATGGGCAACCTGATCGACAATACGGAGTAATGCAGGGGTGTTTCAGGCTTCAGCTGCACTGGAATGTGTGTCTTCTCTCGGTGCGGTCGGATTCCCCGCCGAGAAGCTGTTTTTCTCAGGGCCATTCCAGCGCTTACGTGATTCCCCTCTGACCCGGACTCCGGTCGCCCTTGATCAGTTATCTATCGAGATATCACTCATCGATACGGAGTACTGTGCACGCTATGCCCAGCTAGGTGAGCTGCTTTTCCTTTGTTGACCGCATCGTCCAGCGGCCATGAGGACCAAGTCTTAAGCATCCGTGGGTACCTCGTCCCCCAAACCGGCGATCCAGAACATCCCCAACTTTGGGGCCTATCCTTGGGTGGGCTCTGGTGGGACCGCAGGAAACAAGCGGGGTTGTTCTGTGGCGCGCCCATCCAGGGTTCTGTGGCTGGTGCCGGCCGAGCTTAAGATGGTGGGTTGGCCGGGTGGAATGACGTGAATGACATCCTAAACCCCCTCTTCCAACGTCATTGCTTGTGAGGTCCCACTCGAAGAACTTAATCAGTGATGCACCTTCGGAGCCTAGTTCGGAGCCATCATTGCCAGATGGGAAACGGGATATGCGATTCCGACCCGAGATGTTGTGCAAGGCTACTCCGTACCGCACATTCAAATAAGGTCCAGGTCCCTCTTGACCAGCTGATCTGGGGAGACAGATCAGCCTCAGTCCTGTCATCAACCCGCTTGCCCAACTTGGTGAAATCCACTGCACCGAACAGGAGTCGGCAAGATGTCGAACCTCATGCATAAGGTCAAGGACGCCATAATTGGTCATCACAGCAATGCCAGTTCTAGTATAAGCACCTTTCCCATCATTCATTGAGCCGCTATAACCACTAACCCGAGTTTAGGTCAAGGACATCCCTGTGCCAACCCTAGCGCTGAAGACTATAACTCAGGCAGCGCAGGAAGATATGAATCTGGCAATGGTTCCTATGGGTCTCATTCCGGCTCCGACAGATATAGCCCTGGTGACTACGAACGCAGGACTGACACTTATGGTTCGGGTGCCGGTGGTGGTAACTATGGTATGGGCAGTACTGGCAGTGGTGATTATGGGTATGGAGTATCAGAACCTGGGGAGCGAGCCACGCAGGGCGTCGGCGGTGCAGAAGGAGGCAGCAGCTACAATCCCCGCAGAGAGGACACTGGATCTTATGTGTACAGTTCTACAAACAGGCTGGACTCTGGCAAGATGGGATCTCATATGATGGGTCCGGACACCGTGCGCTTTGCTGGGGCACAGCGCCACCAGTGGTAGGTGTGAGGCTCCGGCCATTGAAGCTTCTAAGTGATGCGCGCTCCGTGACTCAAAATTCCAGTCTTTGGCCAGATGGCCGAGTTGGCGACTCGTGAGTCTGACAGGATTCACTGGAGGGTACTCGCAAAAGTACCGATGGCTTGGGTTGTTGCAAGTAGCTAGTTTCTAATCGAGGACTTTGCGTAGCCCATCTTATCTCCCTGCTAGCTTGCCGAGTCTGTTTCAGCCATTTGGTTTCCGCCATGCGTGAATTGGGCCGCCATAGATGGCGACTTTGATGGAACACAACACAACAAACGAGTGAATGCCAGAACAGGCAGGGACGGCATGGTACTGCATCGTTCCTTCCAGTCCAGGTGAATGGAATGGCCTGATTCCTACCAGCGCTGCCTGGTGGCCATTACGTCTTCCACCTCTTCCCCCGTCCTTCTTCTCATTCTCATTCTCATTCCCATTCCCATTCCCATTCCCAACTCACCTCCTCTGAAACCAAACCCCCACAATGTCGTCTCGTCGCCTGGTCGTCACCAGAGCCTCCACGGCATCCTTCATTCAGGACGAAGACCGCGAGCTGGACAACTTCGAAGACTTGGCCTCCTCCCAACCGATCCCTTTGTTTCAGCTATGCACCAAGGCCAGCTCGAAGAGAGGCGCAAGAAGTCGGAAGCTTCTGTCGGATATGTCATCGAGTACCAGTGACACTAAGGAGCTGCGTCCGATGAGCCAACAGAAAGCCTTGTCTCATCTTTCCGCGTTACACCGTGCCAACAGTGGGGACCATCATCTGAACCTGGCCACCGATTCTATCGTATCCTCCCGCCTAGAGTCACAGGGATGGGATAGCAGCGATGATAGTCACTTCCAACGGAACCCTCTCAGCTATTCTAGGTCCTATGACTCCTCTTATTCGTTTGGCACTCCGCTCCATCGGTCGGTCACGGAGGATACTTCCTTGCACCTCTACGGAGCCAGCTTTGATCGGACCTACAGTCAATCTCCATACGAGTCCCTGCGAGTCCGTACCCGCCTTAAGCGACCTGAAACCCGGATTACATCTGGTCTCGAGATCTCGGGTCCTGGGCCACAGCACGAGCCACCCTTGGAACATGTGCATGTGCGCGAACAGGGAAAAGAGGAGAAAAGACGCCGGTTCAAGGAAGAGGTCACCGCGCTGCTCAAAAATGTGGCGCAGAATGCTGAAAGCTCCAAGCCAGACGATGAGCCGGTGCAGCTCCGGGACACAGCTGTAGAAACCCAAGCCCCCAAGGCTCATCATACTCCAAGCAAGAGTCAGGTATCAGAAACCAACGCTACCAGCACGGACAACGTGTCGAACCTTGACAATGACTCGGCAATTCATACCCACAGAGTCCTAAGAACTCCTCCTGGTCTCACTAGACCGAAAGGCCAGCTTCAGCAGAAGACTAGATGGGAAGAAGCGGAGGCTTGGTTCCACCGGGACGGTCGAGGTCAAGACAAACTTCGGCAGCAAATTGCAGGAATCGCTGGCAACTGCGCCAGTACGAAGGAAAAGCAGATGACACTTCTTCTGGGCGACATTATCCTCAACCTCTACTCCTATGTCTCTGCGGACCGTGCGAAGCAGGCTGCAAACTTTGGCGAATTCGGAGACGTAGAAGCTTCCTGTTGCTCGCCCAGTCAGAATGGATCTCGCAGCTATTTTGAATGACTGCGAGACGCGATGTGCATATGTCAACTGGGCTTATTTCATCATGTACTATTAGCGGAATAACGCCGGGAATATGATTGTTATTGAGACGGGGTTGCTCGTAGTGAATCTCCGATCCGCCGACTCCACTTGCCGCAAATTACTTCCTGCGCCCTCGACGTCACCGCCAGTCGCGCATCCCCAAGTTTTCCACCTTCAGCGATTCATTGTATCACCACCCCGGAGATCTCGACACCATGCGGGACAAGATTAAAGATGCCCTCATTGAAGAGGCCGCCCATGACCGGGCCGTCGCCAAAGCGATCGTCCTGTCCGGGACGTACTTGTATCCCCTGAAGGTGAGAACAAAATCCCCAGCCCATCGACCACCACCTGCAGAACTATATCCCCAATCCCCGCAAATCAACTAGTACCAATTGCTAACCTCCAATCCCCTCCAGGGCCTCATCTACACAGCCAACCACCGTCCCCTCTGGCAACCCTTCCTCTCCCGCTCCGGGAAAATCATCAGTCTCGGCCTGGGCGTCACCTCCACCATGTTCTTCTTCACCTACGCCCCCCAAGCCGCCTTCATGACCATCACCAACGGCGCCATGGCCCCCATCTCCGCCGCTCTCCTCGTCCTCAGCGAAAGCTCCACCATCACCACCTTCCTCGCCCGCTCCTTCCTCCTCCCCGACGCCATCACCGATACCTTCGACGCCGCTCTCCTCGAAGAAGGCCAGGACGCTCTCGTCGCCCAGGGCCGCTCCCTCGCGGCCCATGAATCCGCTACTGATGCTATCGCTCGCTTGGGCAAGTCTGCGGTCGAGAACGATGACGCCTTCTCTCCCCATATGTTCCTTCGCTCGTTCCTCTTCCTTCCCTTGAACTTTGTGCCTGTTGTCGGTACCTTTATGTATGTGTATGCGCAGGGTAAGGCTTATGGGCCCGCGGTTCATGAAAGGTATTTTCGGTTGAAGGGGTGGGGGAAGAAGGAGAGGGAGAAGTGGGTGACGAGGTTGAGGGGCGCGTATACGGGGTGAGTCTTTTTTTTTTTTTTTTTTTTGGCTTTTATTTTTCTAGGAGGTGGTTGTGTGTGCTAACTGAATACGATCTCAGCTTCGGAATGGCTGCTTTCGCGCTGGAAATGATCCCCTTCGCGTCGATTGCTTTTGCCTTCACTAATACTGTTGGCGCGGCCCTGTGGTCTGCTGATTTGGAGAGGATTATGCAGTAAACCTACTTAGGTTGCGGGTGCAATCATGGTGTTGGTATATCTTCGGGATCTCAGGAGATGATTAGAAGGGTGTGGGGTAGAATACTACGTTCAGGATATATATTGTTCATCGGACCGTTGTACAGGAGTATTATTGGTAAGGGTTGTTGTACTAGTCTTTCTGGGATTATTACATATGTATTAGTAGGTAGTAGTAGATTATATGTATGATACGCCAGATACTATAGATCATCATGATAGAGTTGTTCAATTAAGAGTTGTGTCACATCAAATTAACTTAGAGTCGGACAGAATTACATGTACGGTTGGTTGGTTGGTTGGTTGGTGGGTCACCCAATAATCAAAGTCTAACATCTAACTAACTCTAAAGGACCTCATCTATATCTAAAGACTCTCTTACTGGTCCGAATGCGTATCTACAGGGGATAGAGAATTTACACACACACGCACACGAAGCAACGCTGGGTATAGACTGATGATTAGAAGAAGAAACCTGGGTCTGCCTGTACAGTTATGTCCATCCATATACAAGCGGCACTTGTCAATGGGGGGAAGGAGGGGAAGGGGAAGGGAAACACGAAGAAGCAAAAGCAAGCAAGCAAGCCTGAGCGCCAACAGAAAAAAAAGCTAGCCGACCTACGCCAGAAAGTGATGCTTCATGATTGCCATTAAAAAAGGGTAGTAGGTAGGTGGAAGAAAAGTTCGAAAAAAAAAAAAAGAACATTACCCGGAAGGAAGGAAGAAAGAGACCTGTGATGACATGACATGACCCAGGCGCCGAATTTGCTGGTGGATGACTATGAAGTGTAACAGCGGAAGCATTAGGAACTAGCAGTTCACGAGGTTGATGTGGTTGTCGTTGAGGGCGGCGCAGGCGAGCAGAGTGCGGTGAGGGTGGAAGGCGGTGCTGGCAATTGGGGAGGAGCGGTTGTGGTGCAGAAAGCTCGAGTATGGTTCGAAGGTTGATAGGTAGGAACCATCGACGTTGAAGGTCTTGACTTCATGTCGGTTGGTACCCCTGTGGGTTGAAAGTCAGCAGGATTGTAGGCATTAGGGGTGGAGAGGTCACATACACCATGAACACAGGGGCATGTTCATGCACACTCAATGTGCGAAGTGTATCCCTGGTGGCCGAGAAGGTCGAGATAGGCATGTCCATGCGGAGATCCCACAGTCTAATCTCACCGTTTCGACTACCAGACACCAGTTCTCTCAGCCCACCTCGTTGCATATGAACATTCGTGATCCACTGCTTGTGCTCGCGCCAGACTTTGACCATGGACGTCGTCGGCTTAAGGCGTTGGTCAAACACTCTAACTGCACCGTCGCCGAATCCTGCCACGAATATATTGCCCGCCACCTGGTCGGACGTCAAGGAAGTAATGCAAGACCCGGATCGGGCGGGGATATCCTACACACACGAGTCAGAAGCAAACCCGACGCTGGAGGGGTATGAGACATACGTTAGTGCACACTTCGGTGGCCGCGTTCCACACTCGGATAACCTTGACGTCTCCTGCGACCAACGCCTTGCCCTGGCCCTGCTGCCAGTCGAGCACCAAGCCGGCATTGCGGTTACTGGGGATTAGCTCTGGCAAGGCCCTGAAGGAGGTGACGATTTCAACGTTCCTTGCGGACTCGTAGTTCCGGAACACTTTCAAAACCCCATCCGAGGAACCGGTCATCAGGAGTGCCTGATCATCTTCGTTGATATAGCGGACTTCGTTGATCTTAGAACCAACCGGATTCCCATTGGAAAAGCGATTAAGGCGCTTGTGGCTCTGCCAGTCCCAAATCCTACCTGAAGGTTAGCACAAAAAAATATCTTTCCCCAGGTTCTGACACTTACGCAATCGTATCCCGGTCATCCGCGACTGCGAGGTGATCTTCGAATTGGTGAAAGCACATCTTCAAGGGCTGGCTGCTGTTGGACAGGAGAGACAACGAGTTATCCCATCGGCTGCTGCCCGCGACTCCTTTCAGGGGCTGGGTCTCCGCGATAATCTTCTCGTTGCGACTTCGTCTCCAGAGGCGTTCGTTGTAATCCGCACTACCGGGCTCGTCGGGCTCGTTGGGCTTCATCTGGGGTTCCCGGAAATACTGGAGAGGGGTAAGAAGCTGCTCATACTCAAAGTGGTTTTTCGCGCTCATCAAATCAAAGAGTTCTGGGATTACCTCTGTGGACCAATCAAGGAATCTGCTCATCAAGGGGATGGTAGGGGCGGCCGCAGAGTCTCGGGGGTCAAAGCCTCGGGAAGTCGGGGTTGGCGCCTGGCGATAGGCGGTCGCGGGAGCGACTTGATCGTTGACCTCGGGGGGCCGCGTCCACTCGGGGGGAGCTCGTCCTCTCGGGGTCATGGGCAGTCGACTCTTCGGGGCCGTTGAGGCTTGCTGCTGCGCCTCTGCCAGGGAGGAATTGCCGAACGCCAGGTTTTTGAGCGACGCGGCGACACTTGCCGTTCGCTTGAGGCTCAATGAAAGGTAGCCCTCCTGTTTCGGGGGTGCAACGGAGGGAGGCGCCGGCGGTGGTGCAGCCTTCTTGGACTCGGGCCTTTCTCGGACCTGGAACTTCTGTGATACACGGCTTGAGAGATCCAGAATCTCATTCCGGATCATGCTGGTTAGCGAGGCCATAGGGGATTGTAGGAGACAGATGTGAATGAAGTCAACCACCATGCCCGCGTCTTGAGCAATGTCGGGATGGGGATCAACAGAAAGGATAAGTAGTTGTTTCCAAATAGTACCAAAGGTTGTATTCCGGGATAATGTTTGGGGCCTATGACTGGGATCCGTGGAGCCGTTCGCGGAGATGTTGGGTACATCCTCCAGGTACAGGCTTCGGGTACCATCTTGCTCCAGTTTGAGGAGAAGGTTCTGTTTCTCATCCTGGAATTCTTCATACGCAGCAACCAGGAATTTGTTCTGGTAGCGTCTAACAAAGGTCGAGAAAAAGACCAAAAGTTCTTTCCTGACAAGAACACTGCCGTCCGACGCCATGGGCAGCACCGCCATGGCTAACGATTCTTCAATCTGTGCAACCTGGTCGGTCAAATCAGGGATACCCAAGAACGTTGTCACTGCATGAAGCATTGCAGCTCGAACCTCGGGGACGGGATCGAAATTCAGCTCGCAGAGTCTGGCAGGCGCAGCGCACCGAATCCCCATCCACTTGGCTTCGGGGAAGTCAGACCACAACATGCTGATGCAGAGGCAGGACCATTGCCGTAAAAGGGGATTCTCGACATCCATCAGGTGTTTCAGGCAGGAGTCAAAGAGCTCGCCCGAGAGACACACATTCTGGCCTTGAGGATAATTCTTGCAGAAGATCGACACGATGAACGCACACATCGCTCGGTGTTCGCTAGCATTCCCCACGGGAATCGGCGACGAAGGGTTGAGGATGGAAATGAAGTAATGGATCCCGTTGTCTTTCAACAGATCGTTTTGCACCGTATGATCGACGGCCATAATCCTTGCCCAGATAAAGACCATCACCGGCTTCAGCTCTTGGGCTGCGGACTGCAGAAGCTTTACGACGTACGGGAAGATACCGATGCTTAGCGCCAAATGAACCGCCCAGGGTCCCAAATCCAGGAACTTGCTAAGCAAGATCAGTGCCCTGAGTCTGTGTGCCTGACTGAGAAGGACCTGCAGCACGATGGGAAGCTGATCGGGGGGGTTCTTTTCCGTCGGGCCTGACGACAGGTAGACCTCGAAAGCCGTGAGCTGCTCGGCAAAGAAAGTCGAATGTTGATACTCATATTGCCGGCGACCCTCCTCGTGGTCAATCAGAGCCGGTAGCTGCGACAAGACCATCTCGACTGCCAAATCCCAGCTCTTCCACAATGGGTGATGGTGAGTTTCTGGAAGCTCGGGGGAAGAAATCGGATGGCATTTGTAAGTGCGCATGATACGCTCGCCAAGTAGGAAATTTCTGAACAGGGCAGCTACCATAAGATCTTGACGGAAAAGCTTCTTGAAGAGTGCCCGTGGTAAGGTATTCCAGGCGATGGTGTCCGTGATCGCGGTGAAAATCCAGTTCAACTCTCCTAGTGGGCTTCTGCGGTCCTGTAAACGGCCTGGGACCCTGAAGTCGTCAATCGAGATATTCGTCTGCAAGGGGTTCTGCAGAATGAAGAAGCGCAGGGCAATCTCGATAGGAGTCGTCAAGCAACAAGTGAACAGATCAGCCGGGAGATCGGGATTCGTAGGGAGTGACTCGGACTTTTGACATGCCGCGAGAATGATGCAGTCGCCATAGTTTTGGACGATGGCATTGGGATCCCTCTTCTTCGCCTCGACATTCTCCTTTTCATGCTTCTCGACGAATGTGTGGAAGTTCTGGACGATGTTCCCCGCATGTGAGACATCGAAGACGAACAGGCTAGGACCGGCAAGCCAAGACTGCAAGTCGTACAGTGACACCGGAATGTACTGGGTGTAGTTCTTGTTGAAAACCCAGATCTCGCCCGACTGAGTAGGGAGAGGAACTCCGTGGCCGTTGTAATGGAATAGCACTCGCTCATCCTTGGCGTTACGCCGCAGAGATATGCAAAACTTTTTGGTCTCATCGACAGATGGGTCAAGATATTGCTTGTACCTAGTTCTTAAGCTAAGTGTCTCGTACTGCTCTTGTAGTTTCTTCCCAATCTGCTCCATGATCTTGTTGTGGCCACCGCCAGTCGTGGACGTGGGATCGACCCAGCATTCCAGCTTCGCGGTCGGGTTCGTCTTGACCACATCGGGCGGGTCGACGCCGATATTCAGGCATATGGCTAGCGCAGCAGAGACGGTCTTCAGGCGGTCCTTCATTCGCCAGTCTTGACTGGGCCAGCTTCCGACCGGATCCCTGGGGATGCCGTTCGTCTCATGGCGCTTCTCTGTGAAGTACATGTAGAAATTCTAGAAAGATCAGACCCCTGTAAATATGGACATTCTTTGATCTGCTTACCGAGTGCAGGACTTTGAGATACTCGCTCGAAGTATACTCCTCCTGCCATCCATGTCTCATTGCGACGTCCTCTTCCTCATCCCCGGTAATGGATTTATCAAGTCCCACTCTGGGGCCATAGTCGCTTCGGGCTCTCTTCAGGGTTGACGGCCTTGCGGCGTCCGACGCTCGATCCGAAATCAATCGACCATTGTTTTCAATGAGAGCCGGGTTCTCGCCTGCGGAAGAGCTAGTCGGTCTTTCAGGGGTTATCACAGGGGGTTGCCTCGGCTCCACGGTAGTGAAGGATCGGTGGTGACCGGGAACAGGCGCGGGGGATATGTCGCGCGGGGGGATGTGTGTTTCAAGATCCGGTCCAAAGGCAACACGGACGGACCTGTGGTGACTCCTTCGAGGTTCAGGATTCGACGCCTGCTGTTGGATTGTATGCTCCATTCTGAATTTGGGTCAATCGGTAATCCGTTATGCGTAGATGGTCATTATGTAGCGTAGTATGGAGAAAACAGGCTGTATGTGGGTGTGGTTAACATAATCCGAAAAACGGAGCCCTCCCGATCGATAATGTTGCAAGACTGTTTGACTGTGGGGAGAATTGCGCATGTGAAAATGCTCTCACCTTATCAATACTCATGTCACAGTGCATGCACAGAGAGCAGACCGATTCTCATACCCAATGCGGAGGGTCAGCAGTCAGCAGCCAGCGGTTGGGAGAACGCCCTGTGGCGAGGAAGCCCTGCCACGGTCAGGAATTATCGACAAGTCAGACTCCAGGCGATTCGGTCTCCCCAGGAGGTTGGAACTGCTGACACTCCCTTCCAGAAGCGCGGGGGACTCTGGTTGATGATGTCGGTCGGAGAGATCCATGAGCTCTGGCCGGGATCCTCTTGGCATCGAGCGGTCGGAACATCGTTATCCCCGGTGCATATCCAACACCACGCTTAACTGCATCGGGATGCGCCCAGGAATGTCCCCGGTACTACAATAGTACTCTCCTCCTGGTCATGGCAGATTGAATGGATCATGAAATCTCGGCAGCCTCAATTCACACTCGCTAACTGATGGAGCATAAATTCAACAAGCATCCGTGTTCTCTCGCTCTATGATGCCTGCCCGGTGTAGACTTAGCGCAATCCAGTACCGAGTACGCCGTATGAAGGAGTATACGGAGTACCGGTACCTATAACCCCAGACCGCCCAGGTCCTTGTTGTTCTTACATCAGGGGGTTTGAACTGCTCATTCTGCCAATTCATCTGCAGGATTCTGACCCATCTTGTGACCAAAATCACATGCGGCGCCAATCCTGGAACGCTGTCCAAAGCACCCACTTTCCATATTCCATCGCTACATCCGTCCACAAGAATATATCTCTTCAACTTGATGGCGATACGCAGAGCATCGTGGAGCTTCCTCGATTCCATCACTCGGTAGCCGCTTATATGAGATTCTGTTTTGAGCTCTGCTTAATAGCCGTTGAGGTGTAAAGTGGATGCCCTCTTAAGGCTGAGAATCCCTAGAACCCGAGAAGTCCAGCTTAGCAGGCTTTCTTGTATGGAGGTACGAATCAAAGTGGGGCTACTGCAAGCCCTCCAGCTGCAGGCTGGGCCTTGTTCATCCATCGACCAAGGAGGCGACCCCATTGGTAGTTTAAGAGGGACCTCGATACTACCTGTACGGGAGGCTTTATGAGTGGCGGCACACCAGAAAATGATTGGATGGTTGGGCTGTTACCTTGGAAAAGAACGCGACCGTAAAAGAGTGGTTCTTGCCTGACTTTGGTGAGCCAAATACGTGAGTTACTTTGGTCCATGAAATAATAGGCAGTACTACCTACTTACTCCATAGTTCCTGTTCATTTGCTCTCCTGGCTGTGAACTCTCAGCTGATTGGTCCAGACTCTAGCTTTTGATTGGTGTACAATTCAAGTTTCTGTTAAGTAAGGTAGCCCCGTCCTAGGTCTCGACTACAACTAGGTAGTTCTTATAGTTACCTGCACCCGAGACGGTGCACCGCATCTTGATCTCGTGTCGCTCATACGGAGGCATGCGGAGTTCCGCTATGAGGGCATTCTGAGGACCCCCTGAAATCTGCGGGAATCACTATCGGATCGAAGCATGCGGCCCAAACTGCGAAATTCTTGCTTCAGACATAGCGACTGCCGTACCTGCTTTCTTCGGTACCTCCAGCCGCGCAAGACACGAAGTTTTAGGGCGACGAAGGCAGATGCTCCAGATCAACGAGCACGATATCAGCTTTCCTTGCAAGGAAACGTGTCTCCCTCATGAATCCCCAGACAGCAAAAGAAGCGAGGATAGCGCATGGGCAGGCCGGGACAGCAGTGTCATCTCCTGCCGCAATTTCAACCATCACTTACATTCTCACCACTCCCTACTGGCTAGAAGGCCCAAAGACATTCAACCACCCCTACTGCGAAGAGCCTCGCAAAAAAGCTGTATTTGGGTATAAGGCTTTAATCAATCTATCTATTAGTTACCTGCAACGTAACCTGGATACCGCCGGCGCTCACTCCCCCAGCATTGCAGACTTAAGCTGTAGGCCTGAATCAAGTAAAGAGTAGGTGGCGCTCTAGGAGGCATTTTAAGAGGCTCTACGAGGCTTTAGAAGGTGCTTCAGTTGATGAGGCGCTTTAGGGTGTGTTTGAGAAAGCGATTCGCAACACCCAGTAGGCCTCTCTATGGTTCTTCCTGGCTACACCAGTGCGAAGGCACAGATGTTCCAACAAAGACTGTATACATGTTACTTAATTCCCTCGCGCCTTTCACTACTAGTCTGTGACTCAATCAAGGTTGAGTGATGGAATCTTTGATACATCACCAGGCTCCTCAGATTGACTTCATTCCAACCACACTAGATCATAACACATTAGGATGATGTTAGCGGTCTGACTATAGGAGGAGGGGGGGAATCCTGCTATGCATCTTCATAGGGTATTTTTAGGGGAGACTTTAAGAGGGAAGGTGCTTCGGAAGGCCCTTTGGGAGGCCCTCTAAGAGGAAATAATATGATATTCACTAGTAGTAAGATAATCTTTGATGCCTGATTCGGAAGGCGCTCGAGGATTTGATCGATATCAAAGCCAATTTAAGCAATATGTACTATGGGGTATAAGCGGAACATTCTAATATTCATTGATACTATATACAGCTAAGGGTTTAGGAAATCATAGACTTAAAAGTAGCTTTGTTTATATGAGATTTGGCGATTCATTAGTTAGAGACAATTCGTAGAGGCAAAGTGTTGGGCGGGCGCAGCGACGAGTAGATCGGAGTACCTGGATTGTCTGGGGGAATACTACTGGGTCTAGTATCGCGATACTGTACTGTATTTGCGGGGTTCAGCAGGTCTCGTGTCAACGGATCGCTCGGGGCATCACTTGGCGACTTGTGAACATCAAAGACGATTGCACCGTCGAGATAGCACTGGAAGATCAAATGAGCCTATCAAATGGCCATCGCAAGACCCAATTCCACATGGCTTACAGGGCTGGAATCATCGATGAGGGCCTCGAAGATACGGGAGGTCTCACGTGACCTCCAAGCCACGGGAGTTAGGGCTGTGGCCCTCGACGGGGCTCTTCCCGCACAAAGAGGACGTAGCGCCGCTCGCTTAGCGACGACCAGCGAACTCCATCCGACATCGTTGTGTGCGTTGAACCTGCCCACAACGACAACAACCGCCGACAACTAACATCCCAAGGGAGTATCCTAGAGCAGCGCTCTTCCTTTCGCTGGATATTTCCATTTGAACCGGTGACAGAGCAGGATGTCCTCCATCGATCCAGTCGTGCGTACGCCCCTTCACATGCACATCCCGAACATCATGATTGCGTTGCATCCACACCCTTGAACATGTCGAAAAGGGCGAGGCCCTTGGGAATACAGAACAGTTGTCGCTGACTTGAGTTCGGATTTGCAGGTCGTCATTGACGGCAAGGGACACCTCCTGGGTCGCCTGGCCAGCACTGTTGCTAAGCAGCTGCTCAACGGTCAGAAGATCGTCGTTGTGAGATGTGAAGCCCTCAACATCTCCGGCGAGTTCTTCCGCGCGAAGCGTATGTTCAATCCGACCCGGTTTTTGATTTATATTTGGAATGGACGTGGAAAGGAATGGCTGTGGAATCGTGCGGCGATATCGGAATTGGCGGAGGTGTTCGGAGTTGATGGATATTTGAGGAGGAACAAAGACAAACAATGCGCTGGATGAAAACAGCTGACCTGGATTCTTTCGCGATATAGTCAAGTACCACGCCTACCTTCGCAAGATGACCCGTTTCAACCCCACCCGCGGAGGTGAGACCACCCGATAACTTCCCACCTGGGAAGACGACGCTTGATTGTTGCGGGACTCGTGCTGAAACGATACAGGTCCCTTCCACTTCCGTGCCCCCTCCCGCATCCTCTACAAGGCCGTCCGTGGCATGATTCCCCACAAGACCGCCCGTGGTGCTGCCGCTATGGAGAGACTCAAGGTCTTCGAGGGTGTTCCTCCTCCCTACGACAAGAAGAAGCGCGTCGTCGTTCCCCAGGCTCTGCGTGTTCTCCGTCTGCGCCCCGGCCGCAAGTACTGCACCGTCGGTCGTCTCAGCCACGAGGTTGGCTGGAAGTACCAGGACGTTGTTGCCAGGTGCGTTTATGTTCATATGGAGGAGATGAGATGGGAGATACTGGGAGTTGGGTGAATGCTAACGGAGTTCTACGTACAGACTTGAGGAGCGCAGAAAGGTTAAGAGCAGTGCATACTACGAGCGCAAGAAGGCCGCTCGCCGCCAACTCGTCCACGCCCAGAAGTCGGCGGGTGTTTCCGAGCAGACCAAGAGCCAGCTCGCTCAGTACGGATACTAGATACCTAGTTGCGCGGCTGGTTGCTTGTGTCTGTGATGGGATGGGATTGAATCGCGAACGGTTTTCTCTCAGCGATGATGGACGGCAAACCGATCGACCTTTTTCTCTCACTGTCCCTACCTTGTCATGAAATACCACAATTCTCATGTTGTGACGCACATGGAGGCTGGAGAGAGCGATTCTTTCTAAAAAAAAAATACAGGAGTCACTTGGGATGAAAGGTTGTTCAAAATAGCTGACCGTTATTTCGCGCCGTGGCGGTTTAATCCAAGAAATTTCTTTTCAAGAGTTCAAATGACTTGTGACGACCTCTTTTACCAATCTGGCCCTGCAATATGCCTAGCGAACCTAATGTATCCTAACCAGATGGAATACCCGATTTTGAGATTCGACCACCGAGGGAGCCGAACTGGACCTTGTATCCACTTGATATCTATGCCATGTCCTTTTCCCCTTGTATTTGTTGTCCCGAGCGCCACGCAACACAGTATCCATCTCGATTATGTATGTAGAGAGCCACCGCCGGCCTTGGGTGACTGGTAGTAATGGTCCCGACGAGATGACCGCGCCATCATGTCAACTAGCCTTGACGTATTGGGCCGTGGCCCATGGCACCGCATAGTGGCGGCTAGAAGTAGGGTGGTACCATAATGACAGGATCCACTTTGCTGGTGGTCTTTAATATCGCCAGGCCCCTGCTATCTCCGTGTCGCATATCTACCTGCCTCGGCTGGGTAATTTTGTGACACCGATTTCACTAAGCCTATCACTGGAGGCTGTTAGCGCTGGCCGTGATATTGAGGTGTGGCGGCTAGTCCAACGGATTGTGTCCGGTGTTCATCCATCCGGCCGTTTCCTTCTGCTCGTCTCTCACTGTCTTTTGGCGAAAAGGGCGGCGGTCACTATCAGTTTCACGGGATCGATCAGTCGCGCGCGGATTCAAAGCATGGGCCAACAAGGAGGACCTGAGCCCTGAGGGCGATTTGGTTCCGCAAAAGGCAGACAGGCGTAGTGCTGCTAAGTGGGTACGGGCGTGGGTAGCAGCGGAAACGGAACCGGTGAGCTCTCATCCCCGAGGCCTATCTAGAAAATATGCAACCATCATCCACTCCGTTGTTCCCCGTACTCTCTCGAGAAACAGTACTTTTTCTTTGTCCTTCCCTTGTTCATGTTTGCATCGAATCTCAACCCCCACCCAGCATGGCAATCAGCAAGGAGGCCAAAGTGTCGTGCTTCTGCTTGGGCGTGAAGGCTGCACGGGTTTCCCGCCCACTAGCCCAAGAATTGGTCCGCCGGGTCTCCGCTTACTTTTAGTTTACCGACGGTGATCTCCCCGCATCTTGTCTCTTTCCGATCTACCAGTACCTAGTCTACTGCGTCCCCTCGCCCGTAGGGCAATCACAAGTCACAATGCCCCCTCCCTTTCTTCTTCTCCCTCTCACGTCCCTCCCCCCGGCTCTCTGATACACATATCACTCGTTTCCATTGGTCGGTTGCCTGCAACAACCCTGTCTCAATGTCCTCCGCAAAAAATAGATTGTCGGGCCTACTTGGCCATCTCCTCCCTTCCTCCGAAGGCCAGGGAGGAGCTGCGGCTGCACCGTCGCAGAGCCAAGTCAATTTTCATACGCTTTCGCCTGCCTATTTTTTACAGAGAGCGGCAGCGATTGAGCCGGATGTGGGTTTTTCTATTTCATGATGCTAAGCTGGGGCCCGTGGATTGACTAATAGTTTTTACATGCAGGCTGAGGCCATCTACCATGTCACCGCGAATAACCAGGAACTGCGAAAGACTTATATCGAATTTGCAGACAGGGCCAGGGGCCTGGCTTACTTCTTGAAGAAACGTGGGTTCAAGAAAGTGGGCATCTTGTGCCCAAATACGCCGGCTTTCTTGGAGGCAATTTTTGGGATTGGGGCTGCGGGGGGTGTAAGTGTTGGTAGGTTATCTTTATTCATATTTCAAGGGGAGAGATTGACGGTTCTACTAGCTGTGAATTACCGCCTCAAGGAAGACGATATTGCATATATATTCACACATTCCGACGCAGAGGTCATTATTGTGGATAAGGAATTCTTGCCGCTTCTTCGCGCGTATAGGGAGGCTAAGCCGGAAACCCCTATTATTGTTGATACCGATACGGATGTCAGGGAAGGCCAGCTGTCGGGTCCTTTCGATGAGGCTGTTTTGGAAGGTCTGAAATATGACGCTGCTACAGGTTCGCAGGGCTGGGATGGGCTTGAGGCCCAGGCATCCGGGTCCGAGGACGATGTCATCGCCTTGGCATATACGAGCGGCACCACCTCGCGGCCAAAGGGCGTGGAGTATACGAACCGTGGCTCTTATCTGGCTGCTTTGGGCAATGTGGTCGAGTCTGGCTTGAATGTTTCCAATCATGGTCGTTGTCGTTATCTGTGGATCTTGCCCATGTTTCATGCTGTTGGTTGGTGTGCTCCTCCATCATTGAGATGGAATTCTACTGACAGATTATTGTAGGTTGGACATTCCCCTGGGCCGTTACCGCCGTTCGGGGAACTCACTACTGCCTGCGGAAGATAGACTATGGGCAAATCTGGAGGCTGTTGAAGCAGGAGGGCATCACTCACTACAATGCAGCCCCCACTGTGAATACTCTGCTCTGCGATCACCCGGATGCTGAACGGCTTCCCATGCCGGTTAACGTTCAGGTGGCAGGGAGTCCGCCTACGCCCCTTCTGTTTGAGCAGATGAGCAGCTTCAATCTGCTCCCTGTACATGTGTACGGGATGACGGAGACATATGGGCCTACTACCAGAAGTTACTATCTACCCTCATGGGACCGCCTGCCGTCCGACGAAAAGTTCAAGCGAATGGCAAGGCAAGGCCATGGGTTCCTGACCAGCCTGCCAACTCGGGTAATCAAGAACGACGTTCCTGAGGGTACCATTATTGGTGTCAGCCGGGACGGCAAGGAGATCGGCGAGGTTGCGTTTGTCGGAAACATCTGTGCTCGAGGCTATTACAAAGATGCCGAGGCGACGCGGAAGCTCTTCGCGGGCGGCGTTCTTCATTCCGGAGATTTGGCCGTCTGGCATCCTGATGGAGCGATCCAGATCCTGGACCGATCCAAAGACATAATCATTAGTGGTATGGATGTGATGCATCAGTTGTAGCTGAACACGAACTCACTTGCTAATGTTGCACAGGAGGCGAAAACATTTCGTCTGTTGCACTAGAATCCATGTTGGTGACCCACCCCGACATTTTGGAGGTTGGCGTGGTGGCGGTGCCGGACACCCATTGGGGCGAGCGACCCAAGGCATTTGTGACCACGAAACAGGGACGGAACCTGGAGGGGCAAGAGGTGATTGACTGGGCCCGGAATCACAGTCAGATCAGCAAGTTTATGCTTCCGCGAGAGGTGGAGGTGGTGGCGGAACTCCCCAAAACCAGCACGGGGAAAATTCGGAAGAATGTTCTTCGGGAATGGGCGAAAGGGGCCCCGCGTACATGAGTGCACCACCCCAGGGGCTGTGATTTTGGTATAGAATTGGGGTGGTGATGATGATGATGGGGTTGGTTGTTTGCGAAGCACGTTAGCCTTGAGCAACTCTAGGGCATGTTGGTCTTTCCGCGAAGCCTCCGCTTCTGATTGGCTCTTCCCATCATTCGTCATGTAACCTGATCTACTTACACAGTATATATTGCTAGCGCTCACCGCTTCGGCCATAGGATCTAGAGAAAGAGGAAAGACAGACCTCCCAGCACGCTGCAGATTCAAGCTGTAGGTCTGTCGGAAGTGCTTGACGGATCTCTTTGGAAGCACTTTATCTAGATACTTCAGAAAGATAACTACCTAGAGAATGTGTGACATATCAAGATACTTCGCAAGGCTTTGAACTATGATAGACAAAACCGCTGGTCGTCCAGAGGCCAGGACCTAGTATTGATTGTATTCATGGTTCAACTGTACTCCGTACGTGGTGGAGTGATAGGCTGCCTATACCGCATTCTTGGTATCGATATTGACGTTGTTGGAATCTAGACCATTCTCTGAGGAGTTGACACTCCGTGTTCGTTTGCATTGTATGTAGGGCGGAGCGCACAGACGCCCAGTCCCGGCCCAGCGATGCCCATGAGTGAGTTGAGCGACATCGAGTCGGCATTAATTGGGTGGCAGGGAACAATGGAAACCGAAACAAAGGGCCAAGATGAATGCGTCAATTGTTCGTATTGGGAACGGCGACCCTCTCGCGTTCTCGAGGGGATCCGGATCCAGATCCAGATCCAGGTGCATCATGCCTCCTCCCTCCACCTCCATAGCCACCCATCACATCAATCAATCAATCAATCGATCGATCGATCAATAGTTGGCGCACGGGACAAGCGTCAAAGGGATCGCGGCCCCCCTGCTCCATGCCAGATAGCCTGGCTATTTTCATGTCCAAGCCACCCGACAACATTCTGGCTGTGTTGGCCCGGCTTACTCACCAGGGACGGGGGGAGGCCGACCGAGAGAGAAGAAGCCCCCCCTCTCAAGACTTTGAGTCTCCCGCCTTCGCAGCCGCCGCCCTTGGGTTCTCGTCATCAGCTATACCCTTTGCAATCGCTGCATCCCCTCCTCTGCGCTCCGACTGCCTAACTTTCCCCCCTCCAACTCCTCTGGGCCGCCGATTCTTCAACCCGACTTGCCTTCCTGCCTGCCTACCTGCCTACCTGCCTACTGCCTGCCTTTTTAACGCTCTCCTACTCCCTCGCATGCACTCCGACACTGGCGCCCTCCCCCGCCACACCCTCTCGGTCTCTCCCTTGCCTTCCGCTCTCCCATTTGCAACTGCCGCAGGCACGCCCGACACGCGCGTTCTCCCTCATAAGCGCCCTTGACCCGGAGGCCGCTCAGGTGAAACTCGATACTTCTCAGTGGGTGACTCTGGCCTTATTGGACAGGACCCTTCTTGTCCCACCAAGATCCGAGATCCAGGACGGGTTTTGATCCCAGGAACTGGGCGTGGACTGCAAACCGTTGATCCACCCGCCTCGGGCCACGCGCAGGTCTCGGTGACGCAAGTCGATGAGACACATTCCATGCCGGGCAGTCTTCCCCAGTGAGCGAAATCAGGACGCACACGAGCATCACCACGACCACGGCTCCTTTCCCGCCCACTTGATCCACCTCCCGACGGCGGTCCTGATGCCCCGCCAAAGGCAACCCGCTCGGTTCTCGAGCGAAGCACCCTCCGAATCTTCGACCTCGACGTCCCCGGATCGCACCGCGGACGACGACACCGACTTCTTCACAGCTCAAGCGAACGACTCGCAATCCTCAGTCGGCGTTGCGACTCGTGACACACACATCCACAATGAAGCGCCTATGTTCCTCCCTCCGATCGGGCGCCTGCCACCGGAGATCCTCATCGCCATCTTCGCGAAACTGAGCTCGCCATCCGACATGTTGAGTTGCATGCAGGTATGCAGGGGATGGGCTGCGAACTGCGTGGGCATACTCTGGCACCGGCCATCATGCAACAACTGGGAGAACATGAAGAGCATCACGGCGTCGGTGGGCCAGCCGAACAGCTTCTTCCCATACTCGCAACTTATCAGGAGGTTGAACCTCTCGGCTCTTACCGATGGCGTTAGTGATGGCACTGCCGTTCCCTTTGCTCAGTGCAACCGGATCGAGCGTCTCACGCTGACCAACTGCTCGAAGCTCACGGATAAAGGCGTGTCGGACTTGGTGGAAGGCAACCGGCATCTGCAGGCTCTGGATGTCTCTGATCTGCGGTATCTAACGGATCACACCCTGTACACGGTGGCTAGGAATTGTTCCCGGCTTCAGGGTCTCAACATCACTGGATGTGTCAATGTAACAGACGAGTCACTAATCACCGTGTCTCGAAATTGCCGACAGATCAAGCGGGTAAGTGACTGTGGGGTTGGACTAGTGAAGCCAGACTGACACATCGCAGTTGAAGTTGAACGGGGTCGCGCAAGTGACCGACAAGGCCATCTTGTCGTTTGCCCAGAACTGCCCGGCCATCCTGGAGATTGACCTTCACGACTGTAAACTCGTCACCAACCCTTCGGTGACCTCCCTCATGACTACGCTTCAGAACCTACGCGAATTGCGACTGGCACATTGCACCGAGATCGACGACACGGCCTTCATGGAGCTCCCCCGACACCTGTCGATGGATAGTCTCCGCATCCTAGACCTGACGTCATGTGAAAGCGTCCGGGATGATGCAGTCGAACGGATCGTCGCCTCGGCTCCCCGCCTCCGGAATCTGGTGCTGGCCAAGTGTCGGTTCATCACCGATCGCGCGGTCTGGGCCATCTGTAGGCTCGGGAAGAACCTCCACTACGTCCATCTCGGCCACTGCTCCAACATCACCGATACTGCTGTGATCCAGATGGTCAAGTCTTGCAACCGAATCAGGTATATCGACCTGGCCTGCTGCACCCGCTTGACGGACGCGAGCGTCCAGCAACTGGCTACGCTGCCGAAGCTACGCAGGATCGGCTTGGTCAAGTGCCAATCCATTACCGACAATAGCATACTTGCCTTGGCAGGATCCAAGGCTGCCCACCATTCGGGAGGAGTCAGTAGCTTGGAGCGGGTGCATCTGAGTTACTGCGTTCGTCTAACAATTGAAGTATGTTCCTTGGGGATTTCATTCTACCACCACGGGGGATGCTGACTTGCATACAGGGAATCCATGCTTTACTTAATAGTTGCCCTCGGCTCACGCATCTGAGCCTGACTGGCGTGCAGGCATTCCTGCGAGAAGAGCTGACGGTGTTCTGCCGCGAGGCGCCTCCCGAGTTCACGCATCAACAGCGGGAAGTGTTCTGTGTCTTCAGTGGGGAGGGAGTCAACCGGCTACGCGACTTCTTGAACCGGATCATCCCGCCTCCGCCTCCGACGCGGGACATGACCGAGGCCACGATGTATGACGATGACGAAGAGCTTGACGAAGAGGAAAATCAGGTGACGGGGTTGATGCATGCGACGGCGGCAACGGCCATTCACGACGACGACTATATTGACATTGGACATACCCATGGTTGATACCCACCCCGCTTTCTTTGCGCGCATCTCTTCATCGGCGACCATCTTTTTTCTTGTCTATTCTTTCTGACCGCAAAGTCGTGTCTTTCTCGTTCGGGAGAGGGATTTGGCCCCGTAGGGATCATTGGTATTGACAGGCGTGAGGGAACAGCCGAGGCCGCGGGAGCAGAGGCCCTGCTCCTCTGGCGAGGCTAGATAGAATCTATTTATATCAGTGATGGCGTAGCGACCATCTGCATGGGCGGCGTTAGCAGCATTTGAATACATTCCTTCTCTGGCTCTTCTTTTGTTGCTGATGTGTAGCGTTGCACCGGGAAGTGCAGTAGCGCTGAGCAACCCCAGCTGCGCGTCTCATTGGTGTATCCATCGAGCCTGACTGACATGGTAGGACTGACAGGGTAGATAACTGGATAGTCCCGGCGCTTACTCTGTAGTCGTATTCTTTTCACCGGGGTTGAGTGAAAAAGGGTGGGGGTCACTCCTGTCACGCCAATCGCATACTCCGCTTGCTCCATTTACAATCCACGAGGCCTGAGGCTGCAAGAAGGTGATATGCCGTCCCTCATCTGGATGATAAGATATGCAGAACATAAGTACTATGACTTGATTCTGCATTCTCCGCTGTATTCTTTACTTGTATATTTTTATACATATATCTTTTTGTACTCTGCCCCTAATTGTGTTATAAGCATCACAAAAAAAAAAAAAAAAAAAGAAAAGAAAAGAAAGAAAGAAAGAAGGAAACCCAAGTACATAATAAGACACGCTGATAAGTTCCCGCCGATGGAGTGACACAACGTCACCGTCCCCACCGGTGGTTCTTCTTCCCCCCCCCCCCCACCCACCGCCTTCAGCTGGCGCCATCCTCCGCATCGCATTCGCAGCTGCTGCCTCTAAGAAGCTCAGCTCAGCTCAGCTCAGCGCAGTGCAGAGTCTTGTTCCCCTGCAGAGCCCCGATTCGATGGCGCCTCTCAGGCTATCGCGAGCCAATCCCTTGGCTTTCACCCGGTGGCCTGTCACCCTCATCACCACCCTTGTCTATCTCGCCTTCGTCATCCCTCTTCTTATCGTCCACCTTGTCGTCCCGTCCCCTCCGAACTCTAACCCCAATGGCCTGGACATCCCCCAAGCCTGGGCCGATCTGCAAGTCCTAACCGACGGCTTCCATCCCTACAACTCCCATCGGAACGATGAAGTCCACGCCTGGCTGCTGCGCCGCATCCACGAGATCCTCGACGCCGCCCCCTCACCCGACGAGTACCAGTCCCTCGATGAGGAGAAACCCGATGTGTTCGTATTTGACGATACAAGCTCGAACCTCACCTTCGTGGGCAATTCCCTGTCAAGTACCAACACCGCTGTCTATTTCGAGGGCACAAACATCCTCGTTTATGTCCGTGGCTGGGAAGACGAGGAGGAGCGCTGGTGGGAAGAACCCAACGGAGTACCCACGGGCAAGGGGGGAGTATTGGTCAATGCACACTATGATAGTGTGTCGACGGGATACGGAGCCACCGACGATGGTGTCGGCGTCGTGACTTGTCTGCAGCTGATCAAGTACTTTATGACGCCGGGCCATGCGCCGCGCAAGGGGTTGGTCGTGCTCTTCAATAATGGTGAGGAGGACTACTTGAACGGTGCGCGCGTGTATGGGCAGCATCCTATCTCGAAGTTCCCGCATACCTTTGTGAATCTGGAGGGTGCTGGCGCAGGGGGTCGTGCCATCCTGTTTCGCAGCTCCGACACGGAGGTTACTCGGCCGTATATGAGGTCAAAGTATCCGTTTGGGTCCGTGTTGGCCGATGATGGGTTTGCTACGGGGGTAATTGGCAGTCAGACGGATTACGTGGTGTTTGAGGGGGATCTGGGTCTACGTGGGCTGGATGTCGCCTTTATGGAGCCGAGGGCCAGATATCATACCGACCAGGATGATTCGAGACATACCAGCAAGAATTCGCTGTGGCATATGCTTTCCGCTGCGGTTGCAACCACGGAGGGTCTGGTTTCTGACTCGAGTGATCAGTTTGATGGCGCGCCAAAGGACGACGGGAAGGTGCCCAGCGGGTCTGGCTCCCAGGCCGTGTGGTTCGATCTGTTCGGAACTACGTTCGTCGTCTTCCAGCTGCATACGTTGTTTGCGCTGTCGGTGACGCTGCTCGTTGTGGCGCCGCTCACTCTGCTGGGGACAGGCATTGCGCTCACCCGCGCCGACAAGATGTATCTGTTTAGAACCTCGGCGAAGGTGGAGGATAGCATTGAAACGGTTCCGCTGCAGGGTCTCCGGGGCTTCTTCCGGTTCCCGTTCCTCTTTGCGATTCCCACGGCTGTCACCGTTGGCCTGGCGTATCTGGTGACGAAGGTCAACCCGCTTATCATCCACAGCAGCGAATACGCCGTCTGGAGCATGATGCTGTCGGCATGGACCTTCCTGGCCTGGTTCGTCTCGCGCGTGGCCGACTTTGCTCGTCCGTCCGCATTGCATCGCGTCTACACGCTGACCTGGATGTTCGTGCTGGCCTGGGTCCTCCTCGTCATCTCCACCGTCTACGAGAACAAATGGGGCCTCGCCGGCGGCTACTCGGTCTTCTTTTTCTTCTCCGGCACCTTCGTCGCCACCTGGATCTCGTACCTGGAGCTCTTTGCCCTCCCGCGCAAGTCGGAGTACGCAAGCCAATTCCGGCCCACCTCTCGCCGAGCCAGCAGCTACGGGGGCAGTCGACTCGGCACGGCCTCGGGCGAAGAGCACGATGGAGAGGACCACGACGCTGAGGAGGAAGAGGAAGAACCCACTGAATCGACCTCCCTCCTTGGAGGTGGCCAGCGCACGACCTTTGCCAACTACGTCCGCGTGTCCGGCGACAACCACGGCTCGGACACCGACGAGCACCACCACCCAGACGTCTACCGGCACGAGCAACGCTGGAGCGCCTCGCTCCCGAAATGGACCTGGACGCTTCAGTTCCTCCTCATCGCCCCCTTGGTGCTCATCATGGTCGGCCCCCTGGCCCTCCTGCTGACCAGTGCGCTTCACCAAACCGGTCAGGATGGCGGCTCCTCCCTGTTCATCTACATCGCCATCGCTGCCCTCACCACGCTGCTCCTGACGCCCCTCCTCCCCTTCATCCACCGTCACACCTCCCACATCCCCGTCTTCCTCTTTTTCATCTTCCTCGGCACCTTGATCTACAATCTCGTCGCCTTCCCCTTCTCCCCGACTCATCGCCTGAAGCTCTTCTTCATCCAAGAGATCAACCTCGACACTGGTGTCACCACCGCCTCCCTCTCTGGCGTCCAACCCTACGTCCACGACGCCGCATCCACCCTTCCCAGCGCCGTTAACCAAAACATCACCTGCATCGACCACACCACGCGCGGCACCAAATGCTCCTGGCCGGGGCTCGCCCCGCGCGTCGTTCCCGATACCCCCATCTCTGACTGGCTTCACTTTACAATCACCAACCCTCCCAACAACGCAGACGACACCGAAAAACCAAACCACGCCCGCATCACCCTCTCCGGCCGTAACACCCGCAACTGCAAAATCGTCTTCGACTCTCCTGTCTCCACCTTTAGCGTGCTCGGCTCTGCCACTGATCCCCGATTCCCAACCTCCTCTCCTCTCGGCTCCAAAGAAATCCGCCTCTGGAGTCGCGACTGGGAAAACGAGTGGGCAGTGGATGTGTCCTGGACTGGAAATTCCACCTCATCCACATCCATAACCCCAGAAGAAGACGGAACACTCACCGGCCGCGTCATCTGTCTCTGGAGCGATGCCAACACCGCGGGTCTCATCCCGGCCCTAGATGAAGTGAGACAGTACGCACCCGCCTGGGTAGCCGTGACTAAGGCTGCGGACGGGCTAGTTGAGGGGTCGAAGGGGTTTAGCATTAAGTATTAAGTCTTAGGGGGCCAGCCATCTACGTCTGCGTCTATTTTATCTATTTGTTTGTATGGTTGTTCCCACCACTCTTTTATCATTCACTCATTTACTACTGCTGCTCTTGCTGTTCTTGTTGTTGTATTAGCTGCTGGCTGGCTGCTAATTTGAGTTATTGAGTTATCGATTGATTGTGATGCGTTTATGTGTGTGATGTGTTGAGATGAGATGAGATGCGATGCAATGAGAGAGAGAGAGATCGTCAACTATGCTATCCTATCATATCCTATTTTATCCTATGGCATGTTATCCTATACTATATTATACTATACTGTATCCTCTATCGGCGTTGCCTTCCTGCCTACCTACCCATCAACATACCCTGTCTGTCCCTACCTCCTACCTCCTACTTACTACCCACTACTTCCTACTTACTACTTCCTACTATACTACCATACTACTACACCACTACAACCCAAATCCACGAACCAACCCCACTAAAAAAACCAAATATAAAGCGTGTAACATACAGGTATAATACATTCACCTTATAAAAAAAAAAAAGACGAAACTAGCATAGTACATGATAAGAAAAAAAAATGCAGGCAGGGGGCAACTAAAAACTAAAGGGGGTCTCTGAGATCAACAACAGCAGCAGCAGCAGCAGCAACAGCAACAACAAAAAGGTCTATCTTTGAGTTCCGTCCGTCCGTCCGTCCAGTAAGGTAAGTAAGTGTGTCTCGTTGCTCCGGGTCGTCGTTCGTTCAATCAATGAGGTCTTGTAGTAAAGTAGAGTAAAATAGAATATAGTTGAGAGAGGCAAAACAAGAAGGAAGAAAAAGGGGAAAGGGAAAATGGAAAAACAAAACACCCAAACCACCCGCCGCCGCCGTCAACACCGTTGAAAAAGTTGAGAGGTCCCAAACGCCTTGCTGGATTTTTTTATTACATGTGGTAGGAAACGATTCCTCGTTTCGGGTCCGAGAAGAACAAGGGAGGGGAAAAAAGGAGGTGTTTCATGACTTCATGGTCGCTAGGAATGAGTCCAGGTTGTACTCTTCTTGGTACTGTCGGTCGTCCCAGAGCTCGCCAAGGTCGTCTAGCCAGCCCTTCTTGCCCTTTTCTTTGACTTCGCCGTCGATGTCGACCAAGTCCACTTCGTTGCCGGTCTGCTCGCTGGGCTTCTCGGCGCTCTCCGCTGTTTCGCCGAGGTTGAACAGGTCCAAGAGCTGGTCGGTATCCATCGTGTTCAGCCCCGCATTCTGTTGGTTGACCACCGTGGAGGCCACGTCGATCTTGAACCGTTGGAGACTGGCAATTTATTAGAATGGGTGACTATCAAGGCAAGGGGTTCAAAACTTACTTCAGGATCTTCTCCTCCAGAGTGCCGCGGGTAATCAGCCGGTAGACGTTGACGACCTTCTTCTGGCCGATACGATGAGCACGGTCCATCGCCTGGATATCCTTCTGCGGGTTCCAGTCGTGCTCCACGAAGATGACGGTGTCGGCTCCCGTGAGGTTCAAACCCAATCCACCAACGCTTGTGGTTAAAAGCAGAACATCGTAGCTGGGGTCCGAGTTGAAGCGGTTGACAATGTCTTGGCGCTTGGTAGCCTCCACGCCACCGTCCAGACGGAGATACTGCACCGATGGGAGAAGCTTGCGCAGCACCTCGCTCTGCACGATGTCGAGCATTTCCTTCATCTGGCAGAACACCAGTGCTCGGTGAGGGCTCACATAGCTTGCTCCAGTGCTGAGATCGCCTTCAGTTGGTGGCTCAACGCCAATGCCACAGTCGAGCAGCAGGTCGCGTAGAGCGCTGAGCTTTGGTGCGTGGGACACGTCCCGGATGTGGGACTGCTTCGTGCTGAGGAACTGTTGGACCTCGTTGTACTGCTTGTGTCCCTCTTTAACGACCAGCGCTGGAGAATTGCAGAGACGGCGCATGTATTGCAATGCCTGGAAAATATGCTCTTTGTCGGACTTTTCGGAGCTTCCCAGTTTGTCCGCCAGTTCCTTTTGCTCCTTCTTGGAGAAGTCCTCGAAGAGCCTCTTCTGAAGGTCACTAGGATCGCAGTAGTAGTTCTGGATGATCTTCGGGGGCAGGTCATTCAGAACCTCCTCCTTCAGACGACGGAGCAAGAACGGAAGCACTTGCTTGTGCAACGCCTCGATAGCAAGGGCGCCGGCTTCTTGCTCCTTGGAGGACGATTTGCTGAAGCGACTGGCGGCGATCGGCTTGGCGAACCGGTCCAAAAAGACCTTCTCCGTGCCGAGGAATCCGGGCATCAGGAAGTCGAAAAGAGACCACAACTCCAGCACGTTGTTCTGGATAGGGGTACCGGACAGGATCAACCGGTGGTTGCTGGCAATTCGCTTGACTGCGAGGGTGACCTTTGCCTTGGGGTTCTTGATGAGGTGTCCCTCGTCCAGCACGCAGTAGTTCCAGTTGATCGGTCGGAGGACATCGCTGTCGTTCCGGCAGATGTCATAAGATGTCACAACAATATCGGCATCTGCGAGACTGCCCTGCAGCCTTGCGCGCTCTACCGGGGGTCCAACGTAAGCAACGCAGTTCAAGAACGGTGCGTACTGCTTGATCTCCTGCTGCCAGTGACCTGAAAGGGACGGTGGGCAGACGATCAAGGATGGAAGCTTCCGGACTTCAGGCGCTTGGGTCCGCGCAAACTCATCGGCACGCAGATGATGGTCGCTCGCCACGATGCAAATCGTTTGGAGAGTCTTTCCAAGACCCATGTCATCACAGAGAATACCATGCAAATTGTAGCGGTTGAGGAAAGCGAGCCAATTGACACCCTCTTGCTGGTAGGGCCGCAGCTCGGCTTTGATGGCCACAGGCAGCTGGAACTCTTCCACCTTGCGCACATCCAGCATTTGGGACATGAACTTTCTCTCCCGGTCTCGTCCCTTGAGCAATTCCTCGGAAAGGCCAGGTGGGTCGGGAATGCCCGCTTCCAAAGGAACAAGCTTGACCAGCGTAGCAAAAGACGTCGTAGCCAGCAAGCGCACGTCGTTGTCCGAGTCGCTCATCCGTCCCAAGACAGGCACAACGAGGAAAATGACATAAGGCAAAATCCCGTCCTCCATCACATGAATCAGGTGGTAGATGCACTCCACAGCTCCTTGGCGGTGGTGAACATCCAAGGCGCCATTAATTGTCGGCAGTACTTTCTCGACCAACATGGTCATACCCTCAACGGTGATGACGCTGCAGACAGTCGCAAAACACTTGGCGGCGGCGTATCGGATGACGGAAAGCCTGCATCGAAGGGCCTTGGCGATAAGGGGCATGAGCCCGACAACCCATGGATAGAGACCAGTGTCGAACTTCGGGAGCAGAGCGCGCAACGTCGATAAGCCATCCACAACCTCCTGGCCCAGCTCGTTGTCGGGGTTGAGAATGTCTTCGGGGAGATCATCGGTGAGAGCGTCCTTGAGAGGCCGCTCAACCAAAGATGCGAGATTGGGAACCTTGTCCAAAAGCTCCGGTCCAAACTTGACGGCCAACTGCTCGAGGGCATCCTTGGCACCCCGACGCATGATCTTCGCCTCCTTTGTCTCTCTCTCGAATTTGGCTGCGTCGGGATGATCGCGCCGGTCCTCTTCCTTGCGGAGTGACAGGATCGACTTCTCCAGAGTAGCGTTGTGGTGAAATTCGGGCGTTTCAGACGTGTCCACACAGCAATACTTGACCAGATTGCCAATGACCTTGTCGACAGGGCCTCGTTTCGTCGCGGTGGTGTAGTATTCGACCAACAGCGCGATGGCCGTGGCAGAGCGCTGTTGAATTTCGGCATTTTCTTCCTTCTTAATGCTATCCATCATTCCCTTGATGATATGGCTGGGTTTCTTGGGGATGTCATGTAACGCCACCAATGCACCGGCGGCGGCCGCCCGCACACGCAGGTCCCTTTGCTCCCGGACACTTCGGGCTTCTTCAATCGCACTTTCGGCGGTGGCACGGGTATCGTTCAGAACCTGAAGAGCGGTGATCCGCTGGGCTGGGGCAAGACCCTTCTTCAGCCGCTCAAAATCGGGCCCAGCAACCTTCTCGGCGTCCGCAAGAGAAAAGGCACTTGGTCCAGCCTCTGGATCTCCTTGAACAATGACCGCAAGCGTAGGCAGCCTAGATCCAGGAACGTGGGCGTGGTCTCGGAAGGCATTAAGTAGCGAGTGACACTGGGCACGGGCGACATGGAGGTAGCATGCAATATCACTGTACCACATCGGGCGCTCGCCTTCGATGATCGGGCGCAGCTGTTCACAGAGCGTGGCGGTATACTTGCTGCCAGGGCCCGAGAGCCTAGCGTATTCCTCGACCACCATGGCAGTTGACAGTTGGGACGTGGATGCCGGGTATTTGAGTCCCTCCAAGATAGATTGCCAGAGGCTGGAGAGCTCATTCTTGTCCCAGTGGAAGAGCAACTTCCCGAGGGCTTTGGCGGCATAGATTTTGGACCTCAGCATTGTATCTGCCCCCACCAAATCAATATCTCCCTGGAGCATATGTCCGTCAACATTGTGAGCCGAAGGCGGAGGCATCTCTTTCTTCTCTGCTTTCCGTCCGCGCTTCTTTGCTCCATCGGTGGCAGCGTTGGTACCAGTGGGCGAGGATTTTGCGGGTGCCGCAGCGCTCATTGGGAAGGGCACTCCAGACGGTTTGATAAACAGGGAGGCATTCATCGGGATGGGGTATCTTGGAACACCGAATGGAGACATCGTCAGAGTGATGAGTGGTTGCACGGTGCTTAAGAGGTCGGTCTCAGGCGTGAACGACCCACGGCTTTCCAGGGAGTTCAGCAATTCCGACCAGACTTGGAGAGATAGCTTGAGGACACCTTCATTTCGCTCTACCAGGAGGTTTTGGAAGATCAGGCGCAGGGCCTTTCCATTCACCCACTCGTTGGTACCCTCGCCCTCCAGTTGTAAGAAGGTCATAAGGGCACGCAGGACAGCAGAGCGAACGCTGGTGATCGTGTGACGCAAGAATGGATAAAGGCGAGGAACAAGATTCCCAAACGACGACTCGGGATCAGCGGCTGCATTGACTTTCATGGCATCCAGCACCTCGCGGAATGTGCATAGCTTCGCCAAAAGGTCCATGACCGAGCCGGTACTGGCGCTCAGATCATCCTGCAGGTTTGAGAGACAGTCCCAGACGATGTTCATTAGACTTCCGAGCGTGGTCTGTCGGGACGCGACAAACTCTTCGGCCATAGGAACCAGCGTCGCCGCACTCACAGCACGAACATCGTCGTCGTAATCGCCTAGCCCCTTCATCACGGCCTCCAAAACACCATCCATAAGATCACGATCCTTGATCAGTATATCTTTACGAACGGCCACCAGATACCTCAGACCGATCATACCGCCGTGACAAACCTCCCAAATGGGGCGTTCCAAGCCCAGGTCGTTCTGCATGACGATCCGGTAGAGGCATCTATAGACAGAAACCACGGACCGAGACGGAAGCTGTGACAACAGTGCACCTAAGGTCTGGCCCACTGTTTCTCGAATAGGAGCGACAACGTTGTCAGAGATGTAGTCACCGAAACGGTCAAGCATGAGCACACAGAGGAGCCGGCAAGCCAGATCGTCCAGCCATTTGCGGTTCAGGACATCGTTCTCTGATCTGCTCTTGCCTCGCAAGCGCCCAGCTCCAGCTCCCTGGACACGGATAACCTCTCGAAGGGCCATGGCAGCTCCATGGCGGACCTCCCAGTTGAAATCGAAGATATCCACCATGAGGAACTCACACATGGGTTCATATGGCCATGCGATGCTAGGCCCTTCATCGGTGACCTCCGGCTGTATAAATGGCTTTTCGGGGGCAATGGAGCCTTTGAATTCAGAGACAATCTTTTGGTCGTCGTCGCCTGAGGACCTTTCGAGGGAGAAATAGTCTTGCTTTGAGTCCCCATTCCGCTCTTCTCCATTTTCCGTCTTGATTGGATGAGGAGTCGTAACCGAAGGAGTGGTGACATTCTCCGATGGTCTCCGAGCCGACAAGTCCACGACACGGACCTTGTTCGCTCCCATTCTCGCACTTTGCTTGTTCTTCCGTTTCAGCTGATTCAATTGCCGCTTGCTCAGTCCGGACTCCTCTCCATTGGCAGGTTCCATTGGGGACGCCAGGGGTGGTGCCGCAGTATGGTGATGATGATGGTGGTTGGCTTCCTTATGGGGACCTTCATCCTTGACACCGGGGGTCTTCAAGACGAGGTCACTGTCGTCGATCAAATCCTCCTCAATGTACTCTCCGGCAAGTCCTAAACGAGAGGTCAAGGTTTTCTTCTGATGCTGCAGCCGAGAGGCCGGGTCCATGGCGGCCAAAGAGTACTCATACTCCTTGCCCGCACTGCCCAGCAGCCTCTTGCCGTACTTGAGGATGGAAGCCAGGTCCAGGCGCTCGAGCTGAAGTAGTGAGTCATCGGGGGACAAGGGTTGTTCGTCTTCCGACTTGATGTCTACCGCGACATCGTCCTCCTCAGCCTTCGTGATCGAGTCACTATCTTCCTCATTAGGATTGAAGGTATCGGCATTGGTCACAATCAGCCCAATAGCCTTGGCGGCGGCGGTTCTGGTGTCCCATGACTTGGACCTCAGATAGGGTAGAATGCGGCCGAGCAAGTTGAAAAGCTCATCGGGATGTTGCTTCTGGACATCGGCGAGCTGCTGGGCTGCGGTGTTGCGGATGAGCGGCGTGCTGCCCGTCTCCAGTAACCTGCGAGGTGATTGGTCAGTGATTCCAGGCGGCGCAGGCAGGCAGGGCGGCACTCACGTGACGAGCCGGTCGAGTCTAGCGCGGCGCAGTTAGCGTCATGTACCAAACGGATGCGGAATGGACGGGACGGCAGATGGAAACTTACCTGGAGGACATGGCTGGCTGGCTGTCACTCCTCGGAAGATTGAGGAACGAATAAATTCAAGAGACCCAGGAAAAAAAATCCCAGCGTCCGCGGAAAGGGGGTATCAGCAAAATAAACGTGGTCGCAATGATCCACCGATTAGAAAGAACGATAAAAAAAATATATCCCTTTTCACCACACCCCACGAACACCTCCGAATTATTAGGTAAGGTAAGAAGAGAGGGGAGAGTGAAAGAGGTATGTAAAGTATACGGGACCGTTACACCCACGTCACAGCCATCGAGACAGTCGAATGTGACTAAACTAAGCAAACTGGACAGTTCAGAAGGGCGATCGGTAAAGAAGTGGAGATCACGGCTTAGTAGAGACACGGGTATTGATCGGGGGACGTGACGCGGACCAGGGAGATATTACTTTAGGTATGGGTAAGTAATGAATCATAAAAAACCGGCCCCGAGGAGAAAAGCGAAAGGGAAAAGGAAAATGCAAATGAAAGAAAATGCAAATGCAGACGACCGGCTGTAATAGTATTTGACAGCTGGGGGGTGTTGTGAATGGAATGGGGGGCGGTGGTGGTGGTGAGCCTTTCCTGGGCCTGCGTGCCGATAGGGAAGCAGGGCAAGTAAATGCGCAGGAGTATCAACAAGTCGTCCTCCGGTCCTGCTTTGCCTCCCCTCGAGGTCACGCAGCCTGTTTATATCATTGGGGGCATCTTTGGCTGGGCGCGCCTACCCATACTTGGGCCCTGCGCGCTAGCCCGGAGGAGGCCTAGTGCCCCCCACTCCCGTAAAGGTTTTCTACTGGTCACGTGACTCCTCCCTGCGCCAACCGCCGCTGGATCGACAGGCGCGAAATTGCTGCGCTCTACGTTTTCCTGGCCTTTTCCATGAGGCTGACCGGCTCGATCCAGGGAATCTCGCGCCGCCAGATCGTTCGCGGCTGATGGCGGCGTTCTTTGTACGTGCGGCTTTCAGCTCCGGAGCACCGTCGTACTAGTCGCTGGCGTTCGTCAGTGCGCAAACGAAAAGCCT
Organism: Aspergillus sclerotiicarbonarius CBS 121057; assembly: GCA_003184635.1. NCBI lineage: Eukaryota > Fungi > Ascomycota > Eurotiomycetes > Eurotiales > Aspergillaceae > Aspergillus > Aspergillus sclerotiicarbonarius. Next base: position 94,560 of record KZ826343.1, on the reverse strand, counting down.
ACTTGTCGTATTATGCTCGCCCGAGCCCGTCGACGTACCACCTACGTACTAGCAGAAATATAAAATTACGTTCCCATCAAGACCGCCATGTGAGCTTGTTTCGATCGCCCTCCAACATGCCAAGAAATGCCAGATGGCCTCCTCCAGCATCGGAATCCGGTCGTCGCCCAGGCCGGGGCTGACCGTCCTTTTTCTGCAGGCCCCGATCGTAGTAGTCCGTTCTTTCCCGTGGCTGTTTTTGACAGCTGCCTGAATAGTTGCTAGTAACTCCGTCCGCCTATCCCCAAGCTCCCACTTCCCGATAGATGACGTTGGATGTCTCCTCCAATCAGATACCGCGTAATTCTGATGAAATCTATTGAAAATATAGATCACATAGTCCCTACCACTACTTGGCGTCTAGACGCGCACTATTTGCTCAACGTTTCACTCGAGACTTATTCATCACGACAAACGAATGATTGATGTTCCGATCAATAGTCTGTTGTGGTCCAAATTTAGATGTCAGGGTAATAGTCACTTGAAGTAGGGTGAATACGACTCGGTTCCGGTGCCGAAATATATTGTGAACAGACCATCTATATCAATCTTCGCATCTGCCTACGATCTCAGCTCCCATACCCATTCCACGGAAAAATCACCACTTTCCTTGCTTTTTTCTCTCTAAAATTCAACCATTAGGCTTACTAGTCCATAGATTCCCATCAATAGATCACACCCCTCTACAGCTGGGAAACACCAAATACCCTAGTGGAACTCTGCAACCTGTCGGAAACCACCCTAAGTGCGCTTTTAAAGTGAATCCTACCAGGCAACGGGCCTCCCAACTCGGCTATCTGGCAAAAGACTAGAATTCTGAGCTCAGTGGCTCAGAACACGCATCACTTACAAGCTTGAAACGGGAAGATTCACCGAGGTTGAGTCATATGAGGGCCCGAATCCTCACAACCCCCAGTCAGATACCTGTCACGTCCTACAACCGACTCGACCGGTCAGAAATCCGACGCTTCCCCGGATCGCAGCCAGGGATTCCACGTGATCAATGAAACTGTCCATTTCTATACATTGAAGGACCCCACAGCGGTAAACAGAAAAACAGCATAGCCTTAGTAGTAATGAAACAATCAACATGCAATCGCACCCTAGATGCGCATCTCCTCCCTAAGACTTGCTCAAGAACGCCGCAGCTTCCTCCTCTTTCCCTAGCAGTCCCAGACTGCGGATCTGTTCGGCCTTGGGCGCGTTTTCACGGGGGGTGGCGGCCTCAGCCTTGCGGTAGGCGGCCTGCATCTTCATCGTCCGGATAGCCTATATGTCGAGGACATGGTCAGCAAGGAAATCCAAATGCCAATCATGAATGGAATCGCATGAGAACCACCGCCAAAAAGTTAGGCGTACCTCTTTCTTGTGGTGCAGGCACTCGTAGTAGTCCTCCAGAGCGGGCATGCACTTCTTCTTGCCGGTTTCACCCTCGCCAGCATTGACCACGTAGCAACCGAGAACCTCCTGCCAGAAGTTGTAGCAGCGGGAAGGACCTGCACAGAGCATCAGGATTAGCCGGCAACGTCCGCGGGAGAGGGCCACGGGCGGGCGCCCCATCTAGGCAACCCCGGGGTTCTGGGCGTCCATGAGCCCTGGTATCCCAAGAGAATAAGACCTACCGCCGTTGAGACCGAAACCGGAAGCCATTGTGAGTGAGGTGGGGGGTGCAGGACGGGGGCGAGAGGAGGGGATGGGATTGCGAGGGAGCGGAGGTGAGGATGCGATGAGGTTCTTCTTCCCTGGCCGATGATTCGCCTGGGCGGCTTCCGCCCCGGCGCTGGCCCGTGCACCTGACGTCTTTGTTGCTCCCGAACACATCACCCTCTTCATACTCCCTCCTCTGCTCCTCCTCCAGACGTCATGGCGGTCCTTCAAGGGCTTTCGGGTGCTCATGCGATTCTTCTAGCCACCCATCTCTGTGCCACCGGCGATGTGGCCGCTCTCCCGCTGTTGCAGGCCCAATTCCCTGCCCATCTCCCGCTCGAGCGTGTCTTGCGCATCATCTTGACTTTCCTGCCCGAGAGTGCGGAACCCAGCACTTACACCCCTGTGTTGCAAGCGCTGGTTGATGGGCGACAGTCGGAGACGGATGGTGATGGCATTAATACTACCTCTGTCAAAGATCTAGCAGAGCCGATCGTGAGGAAACGTGTACGGAAGATCCGTTTACTACCGCTACAGCATCCAGATGACGAGGACAGCCAAGATCCGGCTGATCTTCTGACCCGATTCCTGATTCACCGGGCCCATCGCATTGACTCGGAAACCGCTCTTCAGCCTCTCATCCTCGACCTTCTCTTGCCCTTCTACCCTCACTCGGAAGCGTTGCGCACCTGGTTGATTTCTAGTCTCCTACCGCTACTCCGATTGAACTACGAATACTACCCCAGCCAGGACGAAACATTCTCGCTGGATATCCTGGAGTCGATGGACAACAGTATTGCCATCAACGTCCTTCTTTCCATGACCGGTGCGACGAAGAGCAATATGGACTTGGTACGGAATCTGCGTGGCTTGGTGGGTGCTTGGATGTATGGCAGCAACCGTTCCAAGAGACGGAGACTTAATGAAGCGGCACAAGAAAACTCAATCACTCTTCCTCAGGATGAAGCGAAACCGAAAACGACTGCAGGTGTTGGGTGGCAGCAGGTGAACGAGTGGTTGCTGGCACGGAGTCTTGTTGATCATGAGAGTGCGGTGAACGCGTTTGTCAACTGGGATGGCCCTGAGGATGTCGACCTAGGCGGCTACGCTGAAGAGAATGAGGGCCTATCGGACGATGAGCGCAGAGATCTGCGCACTCGGTATGGGCAGACTGGGCTTGCTGTGGTGTATGCGAATGCCGACCCTAGCCCCCCTGCGCTGGAAGGCTCCATTCGGGTTCTAGCGCGCATCGCGGAGTTTTTGAAGCTAGAGGAATCATTGTTCCTTTCACCAGATATCTCGGAGCTTCCTCAAGTGAAATTCGATCCAGGGTCGATTTCGTCGGCCTCAAGGGTATCTTTCTTCCAGAATGCTCTGCTGGTGGCTTCAAATCAGTTAACGCGCCCTTCTGCTTCATCAATATCTTTCCTCAGCGCCATTTGCTTCTCACTTCGGATTTTAAACGACCTAGGTCATCCCACTCCGTGCAGGACGGCTGCAACCATCTGCCTTCTTAATAACGAAGAGACGCAACTGCTTGAGTTGCGCAGTGTAGTAGCCTCTGTCGTGAGACAAGCAAAGGCTGGTCGTGACTGGAGCAAGACCCGCCAACAACTACTTTGGCTGCGAGACTGGCAGGGAGATCACCAGGCTTTAGCGGATGATCACGATTGTCATGGACTCTTCTGGAGAGTTCCCCGGGATACCGTCGAGGCAGAAATCTTGAAAGCATTGCTGGAAGTCAGAGGTGAGCATGGAATGCCTACATCGTTGGTAAATGCTAATGAGTATAGAATATAACCTTGCTGTAAGCATTTACATGGGCTCTGGTTCAACTTTAAGCTCTACGCAGGTTGAGGAAGCTGTCAAGGAGGCCATTTTCACCGCGTACGACAATGCAAGCAACGGAAACCGGACCCGGGGCGGGATGAAGAGAGCATACGACATGTAAGTCTAGGAGAAACGCCCATGGTCTCAATTTGAAGCTGACGCTCTGTAGCTTCCAAGCTTTCCAACCTCACTTCCCGGATTCAGCCTCGTTCAAGCAGATCCAAGCTCTCCTCTCGGCCACGCACGCCCTGTCCTTCTACTCCCTTACCTTGCAGCACGGCGTCCCCTTCCAGCCAGTCAGCATTCGGGTCCACCCTGACCCTCTCTCCCTGATCGAGAAAGTTCTCGACCAGAACCCAAAGAGCTACACGAAACTGGACGACCTGTTAGCCATTGGCCGGAACCTTGTTTCAGCCGGCGTCTCCCGTGTATCCGACGAGCACGACTCCCCCTTCTTGGCCCCTCCCTCACAGGAAGACGCCACCATCACCGCCGAGCGCCGGATCATGTCCCTGGCCATCTCTTCCGCCCTTTCCTCGAACGACTTTGGCACTGCCTACTCCTACATTCTCACTCGCCTCACTCCCCCATCCCTTCTCCCGACATCCCCTCTCACCAACTCCACCTCCACCAAGGACGACATCACCTGGCGAGCCGTCTACAACGCCGGCCGTTACCGCGCCCCAGCCACCACCGTCACCCCAAACAACCAAACCCAAATCACGCACCTCTCCCAACGCATGGAACTTCTCTCCCTCGCCCTTGTTCTCGCCCCCTCTCCCGAACCGCTCCCCGAAATCCTAGGCGCCTGGCGCCGCTGCGACGAGGAGCTGGGGGCCCTCCGCGCGCGTGGATCTGAGGAAGAGGATCTTTGGGACGCCAAAGCGGACACCCTCACCTCCACCACTCTACCCGGCGGCTTCGGCCCCACAGACAGCGAGCAGGACGCGTTCGAAACACGACAACACCAGGCACGACGAGCACGGGCACATGCCTCCCAGAACCGTCTCAACTACGAAGAAGCCCCCATGGGTCTCTTCGAAGTTGCGCGTGGCGCCGCCCTCGCCCTACAAAAGAACGCCTTCCCGCTCCGCTCCGCCCCAACAACAACAACAAAGACCATCTCCGACGATTACTCCGCCCCATCATCTCACATGCGCAGTAACTCGTCCCTGTCCGAAGACCAGAACGACGAAGGACGCGTCCGCAAGCGAGACGTAGTCAGCAACATGGTAACCGACGGATTAGTCAGTGGGCTTGGCTGGGTCCTAGGCGCCCAGCCGGTTAATCGGTGATGAAAAGCCTTTAACACGAGTTCGTTCAGGAAACAACTTATCTCATCTGGCCAGGTTAGCGGGTTACGAAGTATGACATGAGCTACTTACTTCCATGGATGATTGCTTTCCATTTTCTCCATTTTCTTTTGCCTACTCTTATACATATTCCATATCTTGCATGAAGTGACAGGTTGCATTGCATAATGAATGAATATATATACCATCCATCCCTAATCAATAACAAAAAACATCAAGTGTGGAAAATTTGTTTAAAAGTGAACCAATCTAATCTAGTTATAAAAACACCGATAATGACCTGCGAGGATACCTAACTATATGTATTCCAACCAATATCTCAAAACTGAAGGCTAGTTGCTCCTGCCCCTATTCTCCAGGCCCTACCTACCTATCCTACGACACTTGACCTGTATTAAGAAATGATCTTGAACTTACCCTACACTCCCCCACACTACCCTATCATATCATATCCTATTTACTTTCCGAAAGAACTCATTGACCTCAATCAATCAACTCAACAACTTACTAAGATCATGACGCCACAGAGTACTAGTATTTCAGGTGAGTTGGTGAAGGTATACACACATACATACATACATACTATATATATCATCTATCTATCTAATCTATACTATACTTATCTACATATGGATAACTAGCACTAAATATGTTTAGGATAAGAAGGTTAATAATATGGGGAATTTGATTCTTTCATTCATTTTAGATATTATATTTATTATATAAATTTAATCGGGTTCAACCTTGCCTACAGTATACATTTTAGATTGCGGAGGCTGATTTCATGTTCTTGGTTTAGGAAACCTCATATTGATAAGGATAAGCTCCCGAAGGGTTGAACCCCGATTGTACATCGCGCTTCGGATGGGGTGATTGCCTTACGGACTACTAGAGCAAAGCAGCTAAGCAAACAGTCTTGATATTCCTGTATCGCTATTCCGGTGCCAATCAATATACACAATATGGACCCAGCCTTGTCACGTATGCTCACAAGCAGAAAGAACAGGCTAATCATAGACGGGAAATATATATGTCTTCCGTGAGGCTGTATGTATGTATCTGCATGCGTACAATAGGAGAAGAACAGCCGGGAATGGAAAGCCAGATCAATGGAGGATGATAGATAATGATATGTATGATATGGAACAGATACGGCAAGAAATGAGAACCCAATGAACCAAACTCTCCCCGTCTTGGCCGGAAGAGAAACAAGCGTCAGCACCGCTGGCGATGATTTGAACACAAAAAACAACCTCAAGTTGCTGGATGAATGATGATGGGGTTCGGCAAAGAAGAAGAACCGAGAGGACAATCGAATGCAATGCACAGGACAGGACAAATGCTGGACCAGCGGGGGAAATTAAAGGAAAGCGTGATCATGTCGGGTTGATGATAATGAGATGAAACATTCCCAACTCCATGATTCCATTAAGGATAGACAGTGCAGTGTGAAGAAAATGAGCGTCGTCATGATCACAATTCGTATGCTTTTGACATCCGGGTCAACCAAGGGCCAGCCACTTGTAAGCATCAAAGGAGAGACCGTTATATGCGATCGTATTAGAAAAAGGGTGAAGCATTCCGTCCAACGGGTGCATGAATGGTTGCCGAGATCCAGTTGCTGCATGCAGGCAATCTACTCTTTCCAATCCCATACTTGCTTCACGAAGTTGGCCATGTTGACCTTTTTATTTCTCATGTCAAGCATCCAGGGATGGTCCAGCATCCGCCAGGGAGTCGCTCTTCGTGGAGGTTCTTTTTCCAAACTAAAGAGCATGTTAGTAAACCCATCATACCATGAAAAGGGTCAACACGCACCAGCATTCAATAAAGTACTTGAAATTTTCAGACCACCGAATACCGTTGCCCGGCTCGTCTTTCAACTTGGGGATCGGTTGGCGGACAATGTAGGTCAACAGATCGATCAATCCGGCGCGTGGCTGCATTTCGGTTCCATCGGCCGGGAAGGGGAAGCGATGTTGAGCGACTTCGAGCAGGGTCACACCGAGGGACCAGACATCGGAGGTGATGGTGTATGATTGACCAGTGATGCGTTCGGGGGCCATGTAGTACGACGTGCCGATAAATGTATTCGCGTCTCCTTTGGTGCCAAACTCTCCACTGACACCAAAGTCACAAAGCTTAACCTGACCATTGCGGCAGAGAAGAATATTCGAAGGTTTGATATCTATAGGCTGATGTTAGCTGCCGAACCCTAGTCACGAATCTGTGACTTGACTCACCCCGGTGAATGATCTTTCGGCTGTGCAGGTAGGTCAAGCCGTTCAAAACACCTTCTGCAACCTTGCCCAGGACCTTCTCTCCCGTGCGCCCCCCAAGCTTCTTGACTTCCTTGTAGATGCTGTCCAAACTGCCACCTTCGCAAAATTCCATGGCGATAGATATGGTTCCTGTCGACTTATCCATAAAAGCACCGTAGTAGCGACAGATGTGCTCCGAGGCACAGTCTTTGTTGAAGTTGAGTTCTCGAACAATCTGCTTTTTCACATCGGGGTTGGGGTCTGTCGTGATGATCTAGACTTTCTTAGTATCCCTAGGAATAGGGGGATCCTGAGAAAGACCTACCTTCAATGCGAACACGGTTTTACCCTCTTTAAGCTTGCATCGGGTGACAGCACCTCCAGCTCCCTCACCCAAGCTACCCAACTCGACGATTTTCTTCTGCTCACTGGCGGCAAGCCATCCTTCATCATCCAGATCATCCACATCCAGGGGCCTGCCCTTCTCTAGACTCAGCTTGTCTAAATCCGGGATCAGGCTGTTGACGCTATTATCCCGCTCCATCTGCACCCCACTCTCCCGGTCGGAGTAGACGGAACTGATCGCGGATGATGGATCCGGCGTGCTTCCATGGGGTTGTCGAAGACCCATAGCGAACGATAGGGCTGAGTAGTTGGAGGATGATGCGGAGGCGGGTCCACTGGCCTTTCCTTCCAGATAGGTGAAGCTACCGGATCTCGAATGTGCGTTCGGTTCGTTCAACCCGGTTGTCGCCAACGGAGGGGGCGCGGGTCGAGTCTTCACTTGTGGCACATTCTGACTGCTGCCCATGGGGGTCTTTAGGCGCAGCTGGGGAGGCGCCGGGCGGGTTGCTGGACGCTGCAGCTGAGGGATCTCCGGAGGAGCGACGGCGGCAGGGACGCCCGTACCCGTGACGGGACGAACATTTGGCGATGGGGGGATTCCCAAGGTGAGTTTGGGAGGACGTGGACCATTGCTGTTGCCGCGGTTGCCAGGCACGGGCGGCTTGAGGAGGGGAACCGGCGAGGATGACATTGCGAGATTGTTTTGCCTCTCACCAGGCAAAAACAACTCGTTGGGGTCAGCCAAGGTAGCCAGATCGGCGGTCTTTGAGTTGGACACTTTGAAAGAGGGACGGGGGGGATGATAGGGGAAAGAGAACAAAGGAGGAGAAAGAGGAGAGGAAAGAGGAGTCGAGAGTGTCGAGGGGGTGGTCGGAACCAAGAGGGCCGTGGGGTTAATTGGTTGGCTGACAAGTGACAAGAGGGGTTGGTTGGCTGATCGGAGGGGAACCTCGATGATAGTAGTAGTTTGGATGAAGAGAAGGAATAGAAGCAGAGCAAATGCAGACAAGAAGAGACAAAAGACGAATCGAACAAGACGAAGCGAATGATTGATCCCCAACGATGAATAGAAGAGGAAGAAGGGAGGAGGAGGAGAGCAGGAGAAGAAGAAGAGGAGGAGGGAGGAGAAAGAAGAGGGACGAAGGAAGGATGGAAGGATGACGGTCGCGATTAGTCCCGCAGAGCAACCCCCGGGGCCGTTTTTTGTCGGGTTTGTTTAGTACACAGTAGGAGTTGTCAGTTGGCGGCTGGACTCCACCGCTCGTAGGGTGACCACTCAGGTTTCAACACAATAGTTTAGTATCGACTATCTACTGTGTAGTGTGTACGGAGTAGTAAGGACAGTCAGGCAAGTTGGTTAAATAGCAATCCTGTCACGTCCATCACAGCCAGGACATGCTCCGCACCGTCATCGAGCCGGGTTCCCGACCGGCGAGGGATCGAATGGAGGCGCTGGAGGCAGTGGAGGGTCGCCGGCCTGGTGGAACCGGCCTGTTTCAAATGGCGCCTAAAATGACACAGCTTGCGAGAGATATTTTAAGAGTGCTACTATTCTTGACAGCTCGTCCGACGTTCCATATCGCTTCCATTCTATTTCCATGTCTTTGACTTGGTCTAGTTCTTGCGACTGAGGACATATTCCGTACAAGATATTGATATCGGTGGTGGACGAGGCAATGGTTGAATGCCTGAACCCGCTGGTCTCGCTAGGCATCCATGAAAAAAAAAAAAAAAAAAAAAAAAAAAGTCTGAATGTTTGAACCTTGATCGATGCAAGAACCATGTCTCCCATCCCCAATGCCACAACAGCCACTCGACAGACTTTTCCGATGATGTCGACGGGATCCGATGAAGCGACGGGGCGGGGGACTCGAAAACGAGTTACTACGAGGAGTAATGTCCGGATGTTTTACATCATCCGCTGGTCCTGGGAGGTCAAGGGTAGATTGTCTCTGATCCGCCGTGCCATAGATTGATTGCTGCTCCATCCAGTTTGCGTCGGCATCGCGATCCGGGCTCCACCCTCATATGCGCCGACGGTGCTTGTCCAGCGCTGGTCTTTGCTAAGAATATTCGTCCAGGACGAGAGAGGATCATTAATGCGGGATTCCACGTACTATATGGAGTAGTAGTAAGGTTAATATGGGATATCAGTATGATTGTACAACCGGATAGGCGCCGAGAATAGTACTCTAACCCACCACAGCCAATCCTTCAGGGCCGATCCATTGCCGTGACCACTAATTAACCTGCGTAGGTACAACGTAGTCAGTTACCGTGCATCAAGGCGTCAGCAACCGATACGGATGACACGTGCCAGTCTCAGCCTTGCGGTGGTGTCGGTCCCGTCGTCGTGGCCCGGGGGTAAACGCTCAATCAATCCCTACAGAGTAGGTACTCCGGACTCTGTATGAGCCATGATTAGCACTAACTACGGAGTACCACGCGAGATCATCGATTGACCCGAGCGTTTCGCTTAGATGCGATGATGAACCCTTAGGATCTCGGATTAAGAGGCCGGTTATGATTCTGTTGCTTTCTTTAGAGTGGTCCGTTTAGATCGGTGCCATGGTTATTATTGGCCTATCTACTTGCCCGGGCGCAATGCTGTCATCCGGCCCCGTTCCTATGGCGGTGCAAAGGCTGGTCTCCGAGATACTACTATTTTAAGCTGCGGTGGGTCGGGATCGATTGTGGCTGCGGATGTCGTTGAGGAAGACGGGAGGCATTCGTCACGGAGCGACTGGATGATGTCAGGCCGTGGCCTCATCTTCACCATGTAGGGTCCTGGCCATGGTGCGTACCCAACAAGCTCCCCGTCCCTACTATTAGGCCCGTACACGGTGGACGCGCGGCACGGGCGATCCTCGCTTGGACAAGCCCTTCTTACCTGATCATCCGGCTTTTGCTTGCTACATACCAACCATGTAGTAATAACTTGTTGGGGTCGGTTGGGAGTGGATAGATGGCCCCCTGGGTGGTTCTGTAGAGCGGAGTACTCCATAGGTCATCATCTAACAGTTAAGGTGATGCGTGGACTCCACGATTCTATGCAGGGCTTCGTCATGGTCAATGCTCTCCAATTATGCCCGTTGCATCACTGTGAGTGGGTGGTAGCTCTCATTGGTGTTTGCAGGAAAGAAAGAGGGAGGTAGAAGCACAGTACTTAGTTCTCCGCACATTGACTGGCAACTACTGCATATCTCAATGCGCGCTGGTTCACAACCCAGGGAAGGGCAATGGGGTCAAGACGATGGAGAGCAATCTTGGGGGCCCTCTGGCCTTTTGGACAGACAAACCTCAACCCCCCATTAAGCATTGCCTCAAGCTGGGGTAAAGAAATCCGGGTCGCCTTGGTCGATTTTGCCGACTGCCAGCCGCCTCCCCTGTTGATCGGTGGAGTTCAAACTCAATTCTTGCACACATCATCATCACCTGCAACGATCGCATGTGTTTACTTTTGACTACCAAGTACCAACAGTTCAACATCCCCGGCCCCTATGCGGCGCATAGTCCGCTCCACTATAGTTCACCACAACCACGGAAGATAGTATATCCCCAGGCACTGGTTTCATAGTGCGACCTCGAGATAACCTACCGCTAGACACTGCAACTATTGATTGGAACCCAAAAAAAGACCATCGTCTGAAAAACTGGCGCAGACCCTGACGGATCCCCCTTTTCGCAGTCCGTCACGAGAGCGCCCTAAAAAAAGAAACCAGAAATCTCCGTACCCGGACGGGCTACCGTGGGAATCCGGAGAACGATCAACCAATATTACCATGCTACGACACTGGCAGTTCCGTCTGAGCTTTTATTAGAAAGAGGAGGGTTTCAATAGTTTGCTGGTGATAACCATGTTGGTATCATGGTAAGGGTCTCCTGGCGCACGGGGTTGGTTTGTTGACGCATGACTCCGTACTACTCCCAAAGCACCTTAGCCACATGTTGTGCAGCTTAGGGGGTGGGCAATCATCCACGTCTTGGCTGGTTCTATTGATCAATGGGTTCCGACTTGAAGATCCATACTGAAGTGGACGTTCTGTATTACTCCCTAGTATGTGATTGTCGACCGCATACACGCTTGGCGGCTATTTGGTTGCGCATACACTGCCTTTCTCTTCCAATGAGATCATCGGGCTCAATTGCACCATTGACTTACTCCCTGATCTGACTCGAGAGCTTCGTCAAAAGTTGACGCACTTCATCTCTCACCAAACCCGTCACCCGAAACGGTGCCCGACTATTTAGGGCCATAGTAAAATCCTTACGAGTTAGCTAGTCGGAGAGCAGTTAGTCATCGCGCACTAAGCTTTGATTAAGCAATCAATGAATGCGACCGTGGCGCTGACCGAGACCTGTCTCAGCAAATGAAGCCCCCAAGCGATGGAGTCGGAGCTATATGGAAGAGCTATTTCCAGTCGGACAGGCTTCTAGACCGACGCGGGCAGGGGTATTTGATTCAGGAGTGTTCGCGCTGGGCTATCTGCCGTATAGGGCAGAGGATGCATTACACCTTTTGAAGATGCCAACGACCTGCGTGGGGGATAAAGAAAGATCGGCTGCATCCACGCAACAATGACGGAATAGAACATTTCCGGTGACGAATGTGCTGACAATGACGGCTGAGATGAGGGGAACCATGGCATAGTGCAGTGAATTTTTTTTTTTTTTATCTCATTGTTGTTACCTTGTGATACTTCCAACTGCTACTCCAAAGAAACGGAGTACTTCGCACTTGGTACAATCAAACGAAATAAGTTCAGGGGCAGAAACTCAGCAACCTCTCATTACTGAGCCACAAGACGTTGAATGCCAACTTAGACTTTGTTTCATGTTTCGCCTCCTGGCCAATCATTTCCCGCCCCAGTGGATCCGGCACGCTGTTCCTGACACCGCCGGCCACTCATCGCCTTGGCCACCATCCCGCGATGGCTCGCTCCCCCGCTTTTGGCCCAATGGCTGGATTTCTGGCGGACCCACCGGGGCCCCTGTCTCTGCGCCATACCATTTTTTATCATTGTTTTACGGTGTATTATGGTTGCTGTGGCCGGTTGGGTTCGATCGGGCTGGTGCCGGGGTTGTTCCAGCAGATTGCCATTCATCTGGACCGCCCTGGGACCCGTCGCGATGAAATCTGACTGCCTGTACTGGCTATGTAACTAGGTTCGTGACGGATGCAGGTACGACGTCTGTTAGTCTGTTAGTCTGTTAGTCCTCCGTAAGTAGGGACATACTTGGTATCGACAACCATCTAGTAAACCTAATCCGGCGAGGAACCATGACCCAACTACCGACGAGCGCCCCTCCTTTTCCCCCATCCATCCCTGACCCGAATAGTTAGTCGAGGTTCTTCCGGTCCAAAAAAGCAATCGAGCGACGGATCAACCGACCTTGTCTCGCAACGCATGGACAACATCAGCTCCAGAGCCAGGGTCGAGCAGGACCTGGCGGCGCTAGTTGTCGAGCCCACCGGCACTAGTCGGGCTCGCGACGGGCTGGCCGACCAACCACGGCGGGCGACGGCACAACCCACGAGGGCCGAAGCAGATGAGGGCGGGCCCATCGCGGGTGCCCCAGCTGCCTATGAGGTTTCGAGTCGCCGGCTGGTGTTGTTTGGAAGCTGGCGGGCTCACTGGCTCATACACCGCATCGGCCGCTGATTGACTGTGGCCTCCACCCGCGTGCAGGCGCTCTCCCCTTTTCGTCCCTGAGACGATCTCCAGGTTAATCTCCCGGCTCATACAAAGGGCCCCGGCTGCCCCCCCTCCCTCTCGACTTGCTTTTGGTTCTCTCCGTTCTTCTTCTTTCAAGACCAGACTTCTTTGCCTGCTTGAAGCATCCCATTGACTTCGGTCAGCCACTCTTTTACCACAAAGCAACAACAACCCCCCCCCACACTCTCTTTCACAACTACTCGCAACGCACTTTGCTTGTGTTTCAGATATAAAACTACCATCAACCCACAGAAAATTTCAACCTTGACGGTTCTTTTCAGTCCAATCCAACATTCAAGATGCGTTTCTCCGTTGCCACCGTCGCTCTCTTCGCCAGCCTCGTTGCTGCCATCCCCCAGGATGTCGAGACCGTCTACTCCACGGAGGATGTGACCATCGTCTCCTGCGCTCCCACCGTCACCAACTGCCCCGGTACTCTGCACGCCACCTCCACCCCCGAGGCCGTTGCTGCTTCCACCACCGGTAGCCCTGAGGGTGTCTCTCCCGTTGCTACCACCAGCTCCGTCCCCGAGGGTGCCTCTGCTGCCACCACCCCCGCTGCCGGTAGCTCCCCTGCTGGTGGTGCTGGCTCTGGCGCTGCTCCCTCTGCTCCCGCCAGCGGTGCCGGCTCGGTTCCCTCCGGCGCTGCTGCCGGTGGTGCTGCTCCCTCTGGTCCCGCCAGCGGTGCTGGCTCTGTTCCCTCCGGCGCTGCTGCCATCGGTGGTGGCTCTGGCACCACTGCTGCTCCCTCCGTCACCGTCATCCCCGTGACCACCTGCATTCCCACCGTGATCATGTCCACCAGCACCATCGGCGCTGGTTCCGGCTCCGGCTCCGGCTCCGGCTCTGGCTCTGGCTCTGGCTCCGGCTCTGGCTCCGGCTCTGGCTCCGGCTCTGGCTCTGGCTCCGGTGCTGGTGCCTACGGCTCTGGCTACCCCGGTGGCAAGCCCGCCAAGTCTTCCTCCCCTGTGATCCCTAGCGGTGCCGCCGCCTACGGCTCCGGCTACCCCAGCGGCAGTGCTACGTGAGTATTCCGAAACAGCCCAAATGAATGAATGAATGCTGACCTCCCAACAGCCCCTCGGCCTCTGCTGCCCTCTACACCGGTGCTGCCAGCTCCGTCAACGGCAACTCCTTCGCTTTCGCTGGTGCCGCCGCCGCCGCCGCTTTCTTCCTGGCTTAGATTCCCCTTCATGTTTATAGTAGCCCCGGGTCACTCGTGAGTCCGGCCGCCGCTATGGGCGGGGAACTTGGGCGCGTGTGAATGGTACAGAGTGGCGGGGTTTGTTCCATACTTAGTTGCGGTTCTGCTTTTTGGGAGAGAAATCTGATTTGTGGCTTTTTATATCCTTTTCTCACTTATACCTCACTTCTTATTGAATTTCTTTCTACCTAGATACTACGCTTCCCGGCTTGCCTCGGAGTTTTTTTTTTGTGAAGCACACTTGGTGGCTGGATACGATTAATGTAACCCATGACGCTTTCACATACCCAATAATTCGAAGCAGTTAATAGGTTTTAATGGAAGGCCTTAGTACATCTTATTACCTGGTAATTTGGAATGGCGATCCCCAGGCTGTACCCTGCTGCATGACTAGCGTATGAAGTATGAACGGACATGGCCGTCCGCCACGATCTCAATGCCTCGATCGATCACCTGGTCGTGTGAGAGTTGGTAAGAAAGAGGCTGAGGGGAGGGCTGAATCTGGGGAGGCCGCCCGCCCTATTGGGGGCTGCTGGGCGTAAATGTTTCAAGTTTCAAGAGTCGGAAATTTCATCTATCGGTGACCGGTGCGATCCGAGTTTCTGGTTCGTTTCGTTTTGCTGCGCCGAGCCACCGCCGTATCAGAAGTTCCGATCCGGCGACCGCTTGGGGGCCTTGTCAAGGCGCGGGTTTGGCGGCGGTTTCACCTCTGCTTAGCACCCTCTGGTGGGTGTGACCGTCAGTCAGCCCTATTGTGCGGTGTGCCAGCTGGCTGGGTTACTTGTCTGCGACAGACGCCGGGCGATTCTGGAAGATTTCCACAATCCATGATTTGTATAATGCATGTAGCAACTGTCGGGGGGTGTATCTCACATTATTCTCCCGATCTTGGGGGCTGTGTTGGGGTCGAGATCCGGGATCGGGCTGACGCGATGCTGGGCTTAGCCTCCCGTCACAAGAACAAACAACACCACAACACAACAACATCATGTGCTTTCCGGATTGACACACGGACCTTCAGCCATCTTCACGACTGCATACGATGCAACAGATACCAATGCCTTCAGGAGAGAATCCTATCGGTCTGTCGATATTAAGGGGAAAGAATTCACCCCAACGGATGGAGGATCCTCGGAATAAGACCTATCCAAAGCTCGGACAACAAAGGATGTGGCAGTGTTTATCCAACCTCACTCGGCATCCTTCCACCAACGAACCAAAGTTCTCCTGATCGCGCCGCCTCCACTTTGGGGTATGCTATATCATTCAGACCCATGGAACTGCTTCAAATGGCGTCTCAACTGCAGGTTGCGCTTAACATGGTCTCCACGACGACCTGCAGCGACTTGCCAGATCGAGGGTCGCGATGGCAGCACAGCACAGCAGCGGACCCCAAATCCTTCTTCTGCCCCAAGTTCCGGGCCCATCCCGAAGGGAAAAAAAAAGGAACCATCGAATACTGGAAGATCCTTCCACAGCGGGGTCAGACGTGAGCCGATGGATTGGCTTCCTGGCTCCTAAACCAAGGCGAACATCAGCCGGACAAGCCGAAAGCTTTGCCAACAAGGCTCGCATCCTTCCGCAGCCCCCGTTATGGGAGATGGAACTGCCCGAGGAATCCACCGTGAGGCGCAAGGCAACTTTACTGACCGTCATTTGGTTTTGGTTTGTGGGATAAGGGCTGTTGGTTCGTATTGTTGCTCTGCCCGTCAAAGAAAAAACACGCCACGACCGTGCACAGCAGACAACACCACATTGTTTCGAGCACTGCCTCGACAGGTTGCCTATTAAATCATAAATGATCCATGGTCATCCCACCTGAGCGTTCAAGTTCCTCACCACTTTCATCCCCAGTCTTGGCGATCATTCAGTTCATATCCACCTCACCTTCTCCCCAGCCGTGTGCAATGATCCTCCCGTGATAGTTGCTTTCCATTGCTTGGCCTACATCACCTCTCTCTTTCTCATTCTTTCATCCTCTGCACTTGGTCACAATGGATCTTTCATCCCTGGAAGGCCCTCCCATTTCCGACCCGCGGTTCGGCGTGCCGTCACGACGGTCCAATATCCCCAGCATCCAGCTCGACATGTCCACGCCCCTAAGCCCAGTCAGCCCATTAACCCCTCGTGACATCCCCCCTCGACCGAGTTCGACGGACGCGATCTTCAGGCCCAGGTCTCAATACACATACCGACCTCGAGAGCCAGAAGAAGAACCCCCTCGATGCGAGCGCTGCCACAGCCTACAGCCACCAACCGTAGCCGACAGCCAACAACAACCAACGCCATCTCCAACACTCAACCTGCCCCCGCCTCCCCCGTCATCCTCCTTCACGCTCCACCCTGCCCCTCGAAGTCGAAGCGTGTCCGACATTACCCCTCATCAATCATCCTATCCTATGCTGAGCACAACGACGACCACTGTGACTACCACCCAAGCCGTGACAACCACGACGACGACCCAAGGCAACCGCCTCATCTGGCTTGAATCCGAGAAACTCTGGTTCTTGAAGCCCTTACCATCTGAGTCATCACGGTTTCTCACAGACACGGCCCCCCGGCCCACACCAAACACTCAATATCCCCCCTACAGCCCGTCTTCGGTTGGAAGCGACCTCCGGTTTGCCTCCACGACGGAACTCTATGACATTCCCCCGCCCTATGAGCGGCACATCTATGATCGACCGTTACCTCCACTGCCTGCGGAGGATAGACCGAGGGGAGGATTATACGGATCTCGGTGGACGGCGGTGGCGAGGCGCAGGGCCAACCGGGCTATGCTGGGGTGACATCAACCCCTTTAATTTGGGAGGAAATTGACGATGCTGAGCTGGGGCCTATTTATTGGTAAACAGCACATATGGTATACATCCAGCTCAGGACATCTTAACGGGATGGATCTCAGCTGCTGGTCAGCTGCTTGTAATTTAATACCAAAAGCCATCATAGACAAGGGACATAGTGACTGTATTATAAGATGACGTGTTTCCAAGACTTCTTCCGTACACTATCAATCTGTTTCCACTTGTAATTAATCTCCAATACCGCACGGGGATTGTCTCGGGATCCCACGGATCCTCGCCTCGTATGAAGCAGACATCCCACACAGGTTAAGGAGCCTGAGCCTGAGCCTCACTCGGCCTGTTGTTTAGTTCTCCAAATAGATTAACTAGTATCGTTGGATCAACCCAATCAGTTGATATCATCACATCGAAAAACCCTACACGGTTTTCTGTACCTCCCGCCCCCTCAAACGAGCACTCGTAGCGTATTGTGAGATTAGTCGTCCCTACTTATCATCCTCTACATAATCTACTTGTAGAGCGTCACCGCGTGTTAGCAACACCCAGAGAAAAATATAGTCCAGAGTCAAGCTTTCTATATGTGATAGGCATAGCTAGATAGAATACTTGTTCTGTCAGAACTAACTATCACCAGGTAGACCAAAAGAGATTAATCCCGGTGCAGAAAGTAGAGATGTCTTAACATGTTCTCATGTTGGGTTTTGTGGGGGCGGGGAATTGATACCATGATGGGTTTGGTTATATTCTCTGGTAATCGTACTGAGCACTACCATCGCCCTCCATTTCACCTGTCAACCCAACCCCACCCCCGTCGTCATGGCAAGTCCTAAGAGCAAGTAAACGAAGAGGGAAACAGAGAAAGTAAGTGAATGAATGAAGATACCCAGCACCAATACTAACACGACGTTCTTGACGCCATAATCACCATTCTTTCTTCTCCCCTCTCACATCACGTAACACACCTATTTGTCTTTTCATCCTTGTCTCTCATCCCCACCACGATCATCTACTTCATCTTATCCTACTAACCAATTTTCTCGAAGACGATAAAGAAAGTCACATGCATCCAGACACGGACATCTCACTTCTAGCTCAGCTGCACTTCGTGGCTGAGCAAACAGCGCGCCATCTACGGATCTGGAAAGGTCAGGAAAATGGTGAGTGATAAATCCCTCATATTCTGATGACATCTGAAACAAGATCGGCTAATCTGAATCATAGAGCGCGCGTGTCCTGATTTCGGAGATGGCTGGGCTGGCGTCACGCCTATGCTGCGGGGGATGTATACCCAGCGAGTGGAATACCTTGGTTCGTTGGAGGTGCATGGGGAGGACTATGAAGGTTTCGTGAAGGGGTTGTATGAGCAATGCTATGCGGGAATGGATCAACTCGCTGTTGAGATGACTTCCTGCATTGGCTGTAAGTCCATCCTTTGTCCTTTTTTTTTTTTTTCGTCATTTGGTGTCTGGCTAACGAAGGGTACAAGTTGCCGACTTTAAAGCTCAAGTGAATCGATTCGGATTGACCGATACTATCGTGTTGGATGCATCATCGGATGATGACGACCTACTTTACGTTTCTGGGCGCTCGGTTCAGGTCAAGAAGGAAAAGGTGGAACCGTCGTCAGATAACGATGATTTATTCTTTTCTCCCGGTCCTTCTGCTGTCTTTCTCAAGGCTGAGAAACTGGAGATACAACAAGGCACTGAGGATATGTCGAGCATTCCTGAGTATTCGGTTGTTCCGAAGACGGAGATGTTGGATGATCCTTTCTATGAGGAGGCTGAACTGGTCGAAGAGGGCTTGGCCATGGACTATGATCTCCAACCAGCTCTTTCAGTCGATGTCTTTGTGGACATCGGTGACTAACGCTGCCGATACAGTCTCGGATATCAAGAGATTGGAGATTGAGGCCGACTTTAAAATTGCTATCGGTAAATTGGAAAAGGTAGGCTACCCCTGCCTTCTAGAGACCAAACTCACCTCGCTAGGAAATTCAAGAGTTAGAGAAGGGTTTCAACTCTGATTTAGAGAAAATAATCCGTGAAAATGTGATCAATAGTTTGGGTAAGTCTAGAGCTGGACTGGAGAGCAGCACTAATTAATGTTATAGACCGAGCGGCGCATTGGGCCAATTTGCAGTACCCGCAAACCGTGTCTCGCTGGAATGCTCCAGTGAAGGAAGGGGGCCTCCATTGGCAGACATACCGGGCCACTTGTCGCCGCAATGGAGTATTTCGTGACAAGGTAAGTTTCTCTCTATGGGGGTCACCTGGCTGGGGACATGTCCTTTTGGCCGAGTGGTTAGTTGTCATATGCAGATCGAAGCTGACGAAAGATGCAGAACATGAACAAGGAATTGTAAGTTGTCTTCTATTATAGCGTTGACCAACCATATTGACTCTTTGCAGGGCTGAACCTATGCTCGACAAGATTGTAGTCGGCTGGCAAAGGTGTGTGGAAATCTGGAGATGTCCTGGACATTATGCCAGATGATCCTATTGAGGGTCACCTGGCTGGGATAGGTTGTCACATTGCTGACATGGAACAGGGCCTTTGAAATTCTGATACCTCCAAGGTTCCAAGAACTTGGCAAAAGTATGGACAAGTACCTACATCTGTTCCACAAGGACGCCATCGATCCCCAAAAAGAAATCGTCGCCGACGAAGCTAAAATGATGCTCGATGGCACCGTCAGAGCTTACCAGGAGTCGATACGGCAAATGCTCGAACAGCCCCAGTCATACCTTAAAAGTCAGCAAAAGGAGAACAGTCGAATGATTTCCGATGTGATAGCTATCAACCTTTACCGGGTCTATCAGGAGTGTGCTGCACAGACTGGTAAGTAAATTGTCCCCTGTGTATCCTAATCTCTTCTAACTCGTACACCAGGGCAAGGTACGCTGGCTAAAATGCGGGACATAATGCAGCATCACGCAGAGGTCAATGGAAGCAATGTGTTCCATAGAAGCGCCCGGGGCCTGGAAAAACAGCTCCTGGGTCTGGTCAAGGAGACTGGGAACAAAATTGCCGACATCATTGGAACCATTCTCGGATGGGCTTCGCGGGACTATCGCAGCGCGCTTGTAGAGCCGCAGATCCGCCGGTTCTCGGAGCAGCAAGTCCGAATGAGACAGGAGATGAACGAGGTGATTAAGACTACCGAGGCGGAATTACAGTTGGCACAGCTGTGCTACTGATGAGGGACGAGATGCGTGGCTAGGAAGGGCTACGGCTACAGGGAGTGAAGAAGCGGTAGTAGAGGATCGATCAAGACTATGGCAACCGCCGAGCGACATAGATCGCCTCTCTGGATATTAGTGTATCATACAGAAATAATCATGACGATAAGACAACATCATCGAGTAAAGGATTTTCCATACAATCAAGCACGGAGGCAAACATGCTCAAAGAATTCAACCAATATATCCGTCTGTAAAGAGGTCTGTCTGTCTTTAATGTAAAAGATTCCGTTTCTACACAGGAGTTGCCACAAAACCCTCAGAATCCTCCTCTCTCCCCTTCATATAAAGAAAGAAGACTTCCCAGTTCCCACACACGATAAATATCTAGCCCGCATCCACTACGCCCATAAAAGCGTGTTATGTTCTTCTTAGTTCTTCCTGATTAGAACTAGCCAATTTAGTATTCACAATCCAACCCAGAATCACAATATCACACCCTAAAACACCTACTACAATCCTAAGATATTTTTTCAATACTAAATAAAACCTTCGAGGTGCTGCCAACCATCCACTTGATGCCCGAACTCCAGCTTTGACGTGATCTGGGGTAGCCACACCCCATCCCTACATATATATGAGACAAAGAAACCGGTATTCTGTCCCATGATCTCGACGTCACTGGCAATCAATCCCTGTTGGCTAGTACATGACCTAATCAGTGACACTTTGCCTGTTAGCTATATATGGCACACCTCACATCTCCTCTTTTCTGATACCAGAGGTGTCAGCTACCGCCCTCCCATGCGCGCTTCTCGGAGCATGCATCATTCGACCTTGGTGCCGGAAAGACCTCCTTGGCAAGTCCGGGATTATGCAAGTGACAAGGATAAAATCCTGTCTGCGTCAATCACATTGGGCCACTGTTGTATCAGCCTGGCTCGGGGATACGGCTGTGTAACAGTGTTAGACTGGTGTTGGAAACGCAGCTTAGTTAGGTTGAGCGAGTCTCTGACACTTGATGAGCTTAATTATCTACTTTACTACGGCTTCCTTGTAGAGTACTAATGAGATGATGTTACTCAGTAACTGGAAGCACATGGGAATATCTTGCGATATTAGTGAACTAGCAGAATTCGAAGGCCCACCGATAGAGCTAACGATCTTTATAGGCGATACCATATCGTAATCTGACACTGAATGAACTTAACATGTGATTGATTATCTTGAATACTAAATCAGCTCTGTACATGACTAAAAATATCATATAAAAAAACAATCAAAATTCCTAGAATCCCCAACCTCCTGGATATTAAGGAGTCAGAAATACTGATTAGGGGTCAGGCTTATCATGGAAAAAGCTTGGTTGACCCGGTGCCCTAGTTTCTGACCCCGTCGTAACAAACACGGATCCTGCCCATCTCAAACAGCAGAATCCGTGAATCTTCTCCAATCATCCAGCCAAGGCTTCGCCGATCCTGCGGGGCAATCGGCCAATTGAGATTGCAATTGGCTCATGATGGATCTGCGACTTATTGGCGCCGCCTCCAACTTTGCGACTTGCCTGCGAGTCTTCCCTGGAGCACGCATCTCGGGCCATCCTTTTCTTGTGGCTAGGTCTTTTCCCCACAAAAGCCTGCTATACAGCCGAACTAGCACGGATTCACATTAATGCTTCACCATGTCTGCTGCACATCTGCTCTCCGACTACACTACCCCTGACAGCCAATTTTCCATTGTATCCCAAGAGAGCCATGACTTATTTGAGGCCGATGTCCAGCTGGGAAAGCCATCACTGCTTAAACAATGCTTACAAAAGGTGTACTTCCTTCCGCGGCTCTCTTCATGGATCAGATATCGCCGTCGCAGAGATTATAGGCCCTTGTTCCCGGCCTTAGCGCACCGTTCCCGCTGCCGATGCTTTCTATCCCTCCTGCCCTATTTTGTCCTCGCCGTCCTATGCATTCTTCTGGTCCTTGTGGTCCTCACCTTTACATTCAACCCCTCATACACGCGACTCCCGCCTCATTACTCGTCGCTCCGCGATACGATCTCCAAGTCGAGCCGACCGGGCCGGGGCAATCTGCGCAACGAGAAGGTCTTTATTGCCGCTAGCTTGTATGACCCCCACGGAGAACTTGCACGAGGGCACTGGGGCTCTAGTGTTCTCGAGCTTATTAATCTGCTTGGAGAAGACAATACCTTTCTTAGCATCTACGAAAACGACAGCGGGGACGAGGGCAAAACGGCTTTACAAAGTCTGGAAAAGCAAGTTACATGCAACAAGTCCATCGTGTACGAGGATCATCTAGATTTGAATGGACTTCCTCAAGTTATCATTCCAGATGGTACCCCGCGCATCAAGCGTATTGCATACTTAGCCGAGACTCGCAACCGTGCTCTTCAACCGCTGGACGAACCCATGATTCATTTCGACAAGCTTCTCTACTTGAATGACGTGGCGTTTGATCCCATTGATGCATTGCAGCTCCTCTTTTCCACCAATGTTGATGATAACGGGGTAGCGCAATACCGAGCTGCTTGCGCCGTGGATTTTATCAATCCGTTCAAGTTCTACGATACCTATGCGACTCGGGATTCGGAAGGCTATAGTTTAGGCTTGCCTTTCTTTCCGTGGTTCTCGGACTCGGGCAGTGGACAAAGTCGAAACGATGTTCTTGCGGGGAAAGATGCCGTGTCGGTTCGGAGTTGCTGGGGGGGCATGGTAGCATTCGATGCACAGTTTTTCCAAGGGAAGACTAGAACAACAAACCCCGAAGTATCAGTATCAGGGAAGAGCAAGAGTCTCCTTCCAGCTCGCTTCCGTGCTCTGCAAGATATAAACCTGTTCTGGGATGCATCTGAATGCTGCTTAATCCACGCCGATATTCAGTCTCTGCCGCATACTACAGATACGATAACTGAGACTGAGACTGGAATATATATGAACCCCTTCGTACGAGTGGCCTATGACCCACGCACTCTATCATGGCTTTGGACTACGCGTCGATTCGAAAAGCTCTTCCCCATAATCTACAACATAGTGGATCATATGGTTGGCTTGCCGTGGTTTAACCCTCGGCGAGAGGAAATTCCCGGGCAAAGTGTCATGGACACTGTCTTCGTTCGCGACAGAAACGGAGATACTACTGATTCCTTTGAGTCCCGTGAGCGAATCACTAGCCATGATGGCTTCTGTGGACGACAGGGATTGCAGGTTATTGTTCCTCATCGAGAAGAAGGTAAAAAGGGATGGGAGACTATACCTTTACCGGCGTAGGACGGACTCCCCCTCCATAACTTAACTGTTTGTTTCACCAATTCTTAAGACCATTTGTTCAAACTGTCACGTCGGAGGGAGTATAATTTAAAAGACATCTCTATATATTTATATAATATATATTTCGAAATGGCAGTGGAGGGTTCGCTTGGAGGGAAATTTGGGTGGAGAAATATCAGATACAACCCCCCCCCCCCTCTTTTGACTAGTTGAATGGTTGAAGTGGTGCGTAGGTGAGCACATGTAGTATCTAGATCAGGTCGCACTACGAGTTTAAAAAAAAAAAAAGAACTAATCAGAAGCCAAAACATGCTAAAGAGACCTCACCTAGTATTATTGCTTTGGCTTCGGAAAAAAAAAAGGTGAAGACTTGTTTCTTATAGCGGTTTAACTGGATTATAGGATTCTGGTAATAATAATAATAATAATAATAATAATAATAATATGAACTGAATAGTACTACTACTACTACTACTACTACTACTATTTCCTGTTTCTTAGCAGATTAAACCCGGGGTCTATCAACCAATAATTCAATATTCAATATTAAATTTGTAGTATAGTATATGTCAAGTATTATTTCTGTTACCTTTTTTTTATCTACCTACTTTTCTTACTCCCCCAACAAAAATTTCCAAAGGAATCGATAAATGGTGACTTATATCAATCATATACTATTATTGGATGCCGGGGGAGTACACTCAGTATCAGTATTTACTGGGGAGAAGGAAGAGGGAAGTTCATCTCTCTCTCCTACCTACCCTACCCTACCTATCTTCCAATCTATAATATTGGCTCTGTTGTTAATATAGTAAGTAAAGTAATGGTCACGGATCCCGCCTATCAAACTTCTTCATCAGCTCTTGCTTGTCATTTACCAGGAGAAATGAATAAGATGGAAACTAACTAACTAACTAGTTGTGAATGGATTTCTCTGAAATGTAACTTCTGTTTCTGTTATTAGAGGTAGTAGGGTAGGGTAGGGGGTTAAATTCGAACGAGGCCTAGCAGGATCGTAGGAGAGCATATTACATACTATGTATGTATCATATGACAATTACCGGTACAATGTCACCGGACTGGGCTAACTATTTCAGCTACGCTATTCTGCTTCGGGCGCTTATATAAGGGACACTCGGTGGGATTGAGATATCCCGGGTATATATAACATCGATGATGCACCCCACTCGGAATCATCTTCCGCTGGGTTTGATTCGTAACCCCTCGAACAAAAAACATATGTATATTCATATATTCAACTACACCCAGATCCATCCAACCATCAGTCATCCCAGGTATATAACGCCTAATGTATCAATAACACACGCCTCCGTCCACGACGGATGAGAAAAGAAACAAGCAACGGCACCATGTCTATCGCGTCATTCTGTCATGCGGGGAATCAAGCAAATCACTGCAACCAACGATGCACCAACTTTTATGCTCGCTGTCTAGAAGGGAAATCCGCCGGGGAATCCGCCGCGCTGCCCGCCGGCGTGCGCAAAGCCGCCGCCGCCGCCACCACCGTTCATCATGTTGAAGAGCACGCTGGGGTCGATGTTGATATGGGTGCCACCCATACCTCCCATGCCGCCCATGCCACCCATACCGCCCATTCCTCCCATACCACCCATGCCACCCATGCCGCCGAAGCCTCCGCGCGAGAACATGTCGGCCGGGTCCATCAGGTCGTCGCCGTTGTCGTAGGCGGCGCGTTTCCTGGTACAGTTAGTTAGCACACGTCAGAAAGAATCATGCAGGGAACTTACTGAGGATCGATCAACGTCTCGTACGCCTCGCCAATCTCCTTGAACTTCTCGTCACCCGCCTCGCCGTCCCGGTTCTTGTCCGGGTGGTACACAATCGCCAGCTTGCGGTACGCCTTCTTGATCTCCTGCTCTGACGCCTCCTTCGACACCCCAAGGATCTTGTAGTAGTCCTTGCGCTGGGCCTTCTTCAGCTCAAACTCCGCCCGCCGGATCTCTTCTTGGATGCCCTTCTCGGTCGGGTTCGTCTCTGCCACCGACTTGTAATCGCGCACGGCCTCCTCCCAGTTGCCTGCACCACCGTACGCCTTGGCCCGCATCTTCTGCGCCTTGACGTACCCGGGGTCCAGCCGCAGGGCCTCGGTGCAGTCCGCCACCGCGTTGTCGTACTCCTTCAGGTTGATGTTGGCCTGCGCCCGGTTCTGCAGGATCTTGGCGTTCATGTCCTTGTTCTTCGGGTCTACCGTCAGGGCCTCCGACCACAGCTCGATCGCCCGTCGGTAGTCCTTGGCCTTGAACGCCGTGTTGCCCTCTTCTTTGGTGCGGACCAGCTTCTGCACCGTCCGCAGCAGCTTGATCGCCACCTTCATGTCGGGGTCCAGCCCCAGGCACATCTTCAGCAGCTTCAGCGCCTGGTCTGTGTCGCCCGTGCCATAGAACGCCCGGGCGCGGATCATCAACGCATCGGGGTCCTGGCTGTTCTCCCGGAGCATGCCGATGGCAATGTCCTGGGCCTTACCGAACGAGTTGTCGTTGCCCATCTTCAACTGCGCCTCGGCGGTCATCAGGGTCCACTTGCGGGGCTCCTTGACACCTTGGCCGAGGAGCTGGCGGGCCTGATCGAGGCAGAAAAGCACCATCGAGACTCCGCGATCCTGGGCGAGAGCCTCCTCCGCCTGGGAGACGAAGCGAATCATTTTCTCGGCGGCCGCACGATCCGTGGCGGTGGCCGGGGGCTCAATGCGGGAAAGCACGTCGAGGGCATCGGCGGGACGGCCCAGACTGGTTAGGATGCGGGCCTGGCGATACATGATTTTCGTGTTGCTAGGGTCAAGCACGCGGGCCCGTTCGCAGTCCTCCAGGGCGGCCAGGTATTGGTTGGCCGCCATGTATGCAGCTGCCCGGTTGGACAGGTAGACGGACGAATCCGGGCTAATCTCGAGGGCTGTATGGTGTTACTATGGCTGCCACAGTCTGTTCAGCGGGGGAGAAAAAAAAACCTACCCTTGTTGAATTCCTCGATGGCGCGAGTGTAATTTCCATCCTTGAAAAATTTGTTACCGGCCAGCTTGAAGGCGTCGGCATCGGCGGTGCTCCCATTGGACCGGTGAGGGGGCGGGGTCGGACTCTTCTCGGTATGTGTGCCATTGACGCCGTTGGTGGCCGGGGAGGGTGAGCCTAGGCGGGGGTCGTTGATGTCGACGTCCATCGAGCTCCGGAGATCATCGCGAGCGGAAGCCATGGCGGATAAGCGACGTAGCTCGTCGGGGTGAAGGTTGAGGGGGTGAAAGTTGGGGTCGTGAGTATACCGATGATGGACGGCGGAAAATGTCGAGGCGGACCGCGGCACGGACGACGGTTTCGTCCGGACAGAAGCCGACTTGGACGGAGTGGAAGTGGACCGACTGTGTGTCGGACGAGACGGTTTGCGAGGGATCGACGGGCGCTGTACCGGCGTCGGAAAAGACTGAGTATGGGGGATAGGAGGAGGAGGGTGAGGGTGAGAGTGCGAGTGCGAGTGCGAGTGAGAGTGGTGGCGAGAAGGAACAGAGTGAACGGTGTTCGCCCGGTGAGGGGGTGGAATGGGCCGAGTCGGAAGAGATTCGGCTTTGAAGGACGCGGGAGAGGGGGTCGGGGTCGTTGTAAAGGGAGGGGGAGGAGGAGAAGAGGGAGTCGAGTAGGGAGGAGGAGAAGAAGGAGGAGGAGGAGGAGCAGTCGATTTGGTCTTGGAGGAAGAGGATTTGGATTTGGCGGAATTGGATTTGTGACGAGAGAAAAGATGCGGGAGCCCCATCGCGCTGATTGGTCCGCGCCGATCGAAGGGCAGCGAAGGCGGTAGAAATGTTTCTTTGATAGTGACCTCGGTGGCCTTAGTAGTCTCGGTCGTAGTCTTGCTCCCTCGCGTCCGAAATGGCGCTCTCGGTCGGCTTGTCGAGTCTTCCAGTCCAGTCTCTCAGGCTCGCTCAGTCGCTCAGCGCTCAGGCACTCATGGTGTGACACTGCAATCAGGAAGATGCCACGCGTGAAGTCGACCGGATGAGAATGAGGTTGCTGATGCTGCTGATGCTGATACTACTCGGTGGTTACTCGGTAGTGATGCTGCTGGCACAGAGAGATGAAAAGTTCAACGGCTGGCATTGATTTGTCAAGCTGCTGCTAATATTAATAGTCTCCATCCAGACGGTTCCAGTTGCTCGAAAATTCAGTGGCTGGGCCGACCATCACCTGCTAGCGCCGGCGCTCGTCGAATCCCAGCGGCGAGTCCTCGTCATGCGAGTTGCCAACAGCAACACTGCTT
This sequence comes from Aspergillus sclerotiicarbonarius CBS 121057, assembly GCA_003184635.1. Lineage (NCBI taxonomy): Eukaryota > Fungi > Ascomycota > Eurotiomycetes > Eurotiales > Aspergillaceae > Aspergillus > Aspergillus sclerotiicarbonarius. The sequence goes on along the minus strand of KZ826343.1, from coordinate 66,654 downwards.
TAGCTTGCTTGACAAGACTTGATGATCCACTAGCTGCCAATCTTTGGTCGCTCCAGGTTCTTATCGCCCGTCCAACTGCCCAAGCCGGGGCCACGTTTACCTTAATCCTAACCTCATCCTTGCTCTCCCGCCTCTCGATCTTGTCTCCTGGACGGTCACCTTCTAGTTGGCGGTATCGTGGTGTTGGTCCCGTGACCCGCTCCCTCGCTGCCTGCGGCTATCCCTTTTTTGATGCGTCGCTCCTTTTTTTGAAAAGATCACACTCGTTTCGATGAAATTGACGTTCGTTTCAACGAAATCTCTGTTGTTTGTATGAAATACGCGCCTGTTCTTTTAATATGACTTGGTTATCCTAAACTTTGATCCCTGCGGGATAGACCATCTATTCTAAGAAGACAATTGCTAGTCTCTGCTAGTTGCTTTTACCAGGCATCTCTGCCTTTATACCAGCCGAATCCGACCTTATCACACAAGCTATGATCCTTTTGAAAAGACCTATCTTGCAGCTGGTTCCGCAGCCCACGAGACAGTAAAGATAAACTCTATCCAGATTCACAAATAGCCTCGGAGAACGACTCTGGAGCAGTTTACTAGTCAACACCTTTATCAAACAGCCAGTCTTACCTCAACCCGACAGAATAATCAGAGTCTACCAAAACCCCCTTCAGAGTGCGGGCTAAAGCCTATACCACCAGTACCAGAGCCTTTATAGCCAGAGCCACATACAATTCAGCCAAAGCCTCAATTACCAACACCACAAACAACACAGTCCGACTCTCAATTCAACGACCCAATCAGTCCCAATTTCGCCTCTACAGCAGTGGTCTCCGGAGTCTTTGTCTCTGGAGCTTTCTCTTTAGCAACTACAGCAGTCATTGCCAGAGTCTTTGTCTCTGCATCTTTCTCTTGACCAGCTACTTACAGCCCTCGTTCCCAGAGCCAGAGAGAGGCCTTTTTTAAACTCTCATTCCCAGTAGAGTAGTCCCACCCAACAGTAACGCCATCTTACCCGCTTCGAGAAACCCACTCCAGCGTCAAAGAATCCAACCAAGCAGTTCTTTATAACTAAACAACAGACGCGCGATCCAGCTTAATACTTAGTACTTAATAATTCCTATTCGAAATTCACTACCAACGCATGTTAACCACTAGAATATCTATATTTATAAGTAATACTAATGATGATGATGATTAGCTTTCATATTAGTATAATATTATGTCTTGGTTCTTACATATATAGTTATATAGTAGACATTCATTCATACATGTCCTGATTCATAAATGTACTGATAGCTAGGGATGGATGGTTGCTACTGCCTTTGAGGGAGTGGTATTTTCAGCTTCCTCTATTTAAGTTAGGCTTGATTGGGGATGATAGAAGGGCTTTAACCGCTACGAAACTATGGGGATGGGCTGTATTCTCGCTCTGGTATTTAGGAGTAATTAAGCTTACGATAAAGACTCGGGTTTCATTGTCTAACTAGCACAGCTCAATTCAATTCAATTCGATTATTATACTGTCAGAATCCACAGATATCTCACAACTCAAAACACATCAATACACAAATCTCCAACCCACCAACCACCACACACTTCCCTACCCCTCCAAATACCCACTCTCCAAAATCTCCCTCACCGTAATCCGTGCCTCCGGATCCGGATTCAACACCTCCACCAAAAACTGTACATCTTCACCTGCCACCCCCATCTCAACCATGGTATTCGCCCACATGTATGCCTCTTCTGGCTGTGGGGCGGGCAATAACCCCCCACAGTCAGCATAGAATGGCACAGAGGCCAAGTCAAAGTCGATTGCTAGTTGATCACGGATAGCGTGTTCTTTTTCTGGTTTTGTTTCTGTGAGGGTTTTGGTGGTGGTGGTGGGGATTGAGTCGTAGATTCCTGGGGAGTGCATGTCGATGCGGGATTGGAGGAGTTGGGCTAACTGTTAGTTAGGTAGTTAATTGGTTAGTTATTGGCGGAGATGGCTTTAAGGGTAGAGGCGTTATCTGAAGTAAGTAGATGGATAGATAGATGGATGGGTAACTCACGATTATCCCCCACGACCAAACATCCGTACTTTGATTCCAGGGTTTCTGGAAATGGACTTCGGGGCTGCGGTATGTGAGGGAGGTGATTTTTCTGGTTGAGGGGTTACTAACTGGACATATTCAGTCAGATATAGTCGTCAAAAACAGTATTGAGTCTTATACTCCGTACTGTGTAGAGAGAGGGATGGATGAATGGATGGAAGGTACATACTAGACCCACAATCCGCAAGTCTAACAATCAAATCCCGGATATTACCATTCGGTTTGGAGGGATCGAAGCCTCCAAGGACAATATTCTCCACTTTTAGATCTAGACATCATATTATTAGCTTCACTAATCAATGATTCCTCGTCGTATACTCAATTACTGGATATAACCATACCAGTATGTACGAGTCCTTTCATATGCACCGTAAAAACCCCCAACAAAACACCCTTCATAATCCATTTAATCTCCTGGATCGTAAACGCCCTCGTATTCCGAGCATCCCAGAGCGTATCCGTGAAAGCCTCCAAGACCATCATTGGTCCCGCAGGTTCTGAATCGGGGATATAGTCCACTAGGGATCGAATCATGGGGTCTTTTGCGAAGAGTTTTTGCATTGTTAGTTCGTGGTTGAAGGCGGAGAGTGCACTGCTGTTGTCGTTTTTAGAGGGTTGTTTGATGATGTACTCGATGTGGGGTTTGGTGTCGTCTACTGCGAGCCATATGTTAGGCTTGTTGTTGTTGCCGCGGCTTGGGGTCTTGAGTGGACGGATTAGTCGATATTGTGTTCCTTTTTCTCCGTGGTGGATTGATCCAGGGGATAGAGTGGAGAGTAGTGCAGAGGGTTGTTGGAATCGGACTCTGGGTGGAAATCTTGCATGTAGAATGCGGGAGGGAAGAGGGAATAGGGCTTTCATTTTGATGCTTGGGTCTGGGCTTGTGGTAGTATAAATGTTATGCTTTTTTTATTGTTGTCTTCACGGTTCTTCTTCTTGTGTGCTTCGCAGGAGAGGGGATTGATGTCTGGTGCTGGTAGACTGTTCTGAAGGTGATTTATAACTGGTGGTGTGTCTATTGATTGTGGAATGGGCTAACTGGGATTATAGCTGCGGTGATGATTCCATTGATCATGGAGAGGCTATCTGTGGACTGGAGGCATTCAATGAGTTTCTGGCAGGACTGCATCCTTGTAGACCAACCCCTTAAGCCGTCCTCACCGCCTTTTATCTGATTTGCATGCTACAGATGATGAGGAGGTGATTTTGATCGAAGATGCAAGGTCGAACGGGTACTATTGAATAATACCATGTACTGTGTAGGGTATACCAACCAGGAAATACTAGTCCCAAATAACCCTGGGTATAATTAATGATAATATACATGAAAGGTGCGCATACATCCATTCATCCGCCAAATACCATCCCCATCATATCTAGCAAGCAGGTAGTAATACTGTGTAAATCCCATGATGTCATACAGATGAAGTACTATGCATAGTGTCCGGGTATCCCCGAGCATATCTACTAGCACCCAGTACATAGTAAGTATTATACATCTACAGGTATGTATGCGTCTGACATAATCCATTGTGTGGACATCTGTATGGACGCAAATATCCCGAGCGGGAATATCATTACTCCAAGTAGTAGTACTTGGCGGGAATGGGAAGAGGGGCATTTCTTTGTTCGTGTCTTTGTTCTTTGTTCATACTGTGTAATGGGTGGATGGATGGTGGAGGGATGAGATCATCGGGTACCTATCCACCCACTATTGGGATCCACTATGAAGTTGGTCCAAGTCATACCCGAGGGTAAGGTAACTGGGAAGGGATGGGGCCATGTCTTACATTTATTTTGTGTGTCTTGCACAGTATGAGGGGTTAGTGGAACGATGGGATATCATGGTATTTGGTGAGGGGTTTGTGTAATTGGGTGGGGTTTGGTACTTGGTAAATGATGAGGGGAAGGCGAGTGACTCATTGTGTAACTGTCTGATACCCAAGGAAGTATCTAGTAGGTTCTATCCTACTTTCTACATCGCTTTTACTCTGTGTGCTAGGATCTGAATGTCATGTCACTTGAATAATAATGTAAATATGCTAATCAGCCAATGCAATGCTAAACCAAAACAATACGCCGTTCCATGGAACCACGAAACTATCAAGGGTATCTCCGCTACCAAACAACCACCAGTACTATACAAACCAAACCATACCTCATAATCATCAATCATAAACTACTCGGCATACTCTTCTGTTTCTGAATCGAATCCGTAAAATCTATCGGACTCAATTCTCGCTCCCCCGCCGAGTTATTCGTCTGCGTCTCGCCGCTCCACGACTGCGAAATGTCCGAGTGCCCGGTTGGCGGATCCCGGCCACTTCGTACGGTGCTGACCCGCGGACTTTCCACCGAGTGCTCGAACATGGCGATGGACACATCCTCCGAGTCCATGCGGGGGTGTTCGCGGCGCCGCACTGCAGGCGGGGCCACCGCGTGGGTCAGGTCCGAGGTGACGCGCGTGGCGTCGACGAAATCAGGAAATTCTTCGCGGCGCGATGGACGGTGGTAGTAGATCGGGGTGTCGGGCTTCCAGACATTAGGGAGGTTGGTGCCGCTGCGGACCAGGAGCACGAGTTTGCCCAGCACGGCGAATTCGAGCTTGAGTTTGACGCTGTAGATGACGCCCTTGATCATGGTTTCCATGATGTAGAGGTCGCGGTATTCGATGACGAGGAGGGCCAGATCCAAAGAAATGATGATCAGGTTGATGGCGACGAGCTGGTACATGATCTTGCGCTTGCCGCGGTCGGGGTCGAGACGGAGCATGCGGATGGTTTCCCAGATGTAGAGGACGGAGAGGATGAATTCCTGCAGGCAGAAGAGCGTCATTTGGATCTTTTCCATGATGTTGTAGCCGGAGATGAAGACGGTGTTGTTGGGGGCCAGGTTGGACCCGTACGTGAGGACGGAGGTGGGGATGTGTAGAAGCACGGCGTCGACGATGATCATGGTCAGGACGCGGCGGAGGATGCGCGGGTTGGGAAGGACGAGGTGCAGGCGTGAGTAGAGCACCACCGATTGCCCCGTCACCATGGCATACCAGCCGATGGTGATGAGGGTGATGGAGAGGGCGGTGGCTGAGGTGAGGGCGAAGTATTTCAGCAGGAAGCCGGCTGAGTAGGGGATTAATCCTAGCGAGGAGATCAAGAGAGACCAAAAGTAGGGCCCGCGGTACTGGGAAAAGGTGACAAAGACGAGGATGACCAGTTCAATAGCATTGTACCACGAGAGGGCGGCCAGAGTAGCGATGACGATGCGGAGAGCCAGGCTGTGGCCGGTGTAGGGCCCAACAACTCCATTGCCGGGGGAGGCGGTAGCGCCGGTGATCATGATGCCATGTTGTGAGGGTGAGGGTGCGAGTAAGAGAAGAAGAGAAGAGGAGAAGAAGAGAAGAAGAGGCGGAGGAGGAGGAGAAGAGGAAGAGAAGCGAGACTAAGCGAGCAGCCAAAAGAGGAGATGCAGGATCCGGGGCAGGGCTTGTTTTTTCCGATGGCTAATGATTAAGAAATAAGAATAGCCAGCAAGCAAGGCCACTTCACCTCCGATGGAGACGCTGACAGGTCGACGGCCCTCAGATCCCTTCCGTCTGGGGCCAGCCACTGCCCGGCTGACGGGCGGGGCCCGGCGTGACGCTGCGCTGCTGCATTGCTGGGCGTTTATTGGGGGTTGGTCCCGGTGGAGGAGTGGGAGTTGGTCTTGGTCTGAGGGGGTTAACGGTTAACCTGAGGGCAGTTCAAGTGGAGGGTTGCAGGTGAGGTTGGGATAGCCCTACTTGGGTGTTTCTGGACCTCTTTTCCCATCGCTCTTCCCACCCTTGCGTCCACACGTGGATCCTCCATCCTCTGGGAGATATTAATAACTTCAGCAGCCAGGGCCCAGGGGCGCCCGGCGGCCACAAGGCTGAACCTTGCTGACTTGCTACTACTATGGTGTAAGGTTGGTCGGCAATGGGTTCCGACTCAGCCAACATCAGCATCATCACCACCACCACCGTCAGCCGTCCGAAACAAAACCATCAGCAGAACCATCAGCAGCATTCAATAACATTCACAAAAATACCATAACTCCACCCTCTAAGAACCCCCCTAACTCCAAACCAATATTCCAGCCTATTTCTGAATCCCGCCCTCAGCTATGCCCTCACCCCCCGTAGCAGCCAACACCCGGTCCACCTCCCCCCTCACCTCCGGCATCGCCCCCCTCATCTCCCTCGCCAGCACATCCCGGAAACTCCCAAACGCTTCTTTCTTCCCCCGCAGATCCTGGTTGCCCCGCTGGATCAACTCCACGAATTCCCGGGTGTAGATATCCGGGTTTCGCGACGCGTCGACGTAGTCGATGATCTCGGGGGGGAGTTGGATGCTGTGCACGGGGGGATCGCTCGTATTGCTGTTGGTGATGGAATCGGGGTGGTGCGTATCGGCGGTGTGGGTGCTGAGGGTCGAGAGGGCGATGGTGAGGTTTTTTCTAGTCATCAAAAATAGATTAGTCGGGTATGACTTCATAGAGAAAAGAGGATGGGACGTACATCTTGCGGACAAGCTCTTGTTGCGTCTCCGGGCCTAGGTAGCCGTGCACCGCGGATTGGATTTCGAACAGGTGTTGGATGACATCTTTGAGGTCGGCTGGGGGAAGTTAGCATGAAACATTAGTTGGGAGACATAAAGAACGAAGAGGACGTACCATCGACCGCGCTGAGGGGAATAGGCGCCATGGTGGGAGATTATGGTGAGGGATGGATGAGAAAGATGAACCGCGGCGAGTTCAATCCGGGGTAGACTAGCCGCTTTAGGCAATCAGTACTACCAAAACGTTACTTGACTGGCTGAAATGCAATTGCTCGCTCGCTGATCGCACAAGTCTACCTATGTATAACAGATTACGCTCTATCTATATCTCTCAACAGCATTACACCTCTCGCGTCCGCAGCGGCACCCGCGGCGCCTCGATCTCCGTCTCCATCTCTAACCCCGACAGACTCGGGAATCGTCGGCTGAAGTTCTCCTCCCAATCATCGCCCCCGACCGTCGACGACGTCACTGTCGAACTGCCATCCTGGCTCTCCATGGTGCCAACCCGCAGCCCCTTGGGCTTCGGGGGTAGCGCCGGCCGTGGCCCCGTGCGCTGTGACACCGCATATCCGGTCGACGCTGTCTCCTGCCGCGACAGTCCGCGGGGTTCGTATCGTTCCTGCACGGGAGATGCCGCAGATGGCGTGTACCCCGAGCCAGTGACCCGCGTGTTCACCCGCGTTTCCGGACGCGCCTCCGTGGGCTTTGCCTGCAAAGCGGGGCTCTCGTCCGTGTATCGCCCGTAGCCCGTCGCCGTCTTCGGGGGAGGCGGCGCCCGGTTCGACTCGCTGAGCAGCGACTGCACCTTGTTCTGAATCGCCTGCGACCGGGACCCGTCGCTGCCCTTCCAGCCGCCCGTGCCGCCGCCGCCCTCGGCCACTCGCCGGCGGTACTCCGCCGCGGCACTGGCTACCCGCTTCTCCTCCTGGGAGAGGCGCCGCCGCTCCAGCTCCCGCCGCATCTCAGGGGAGATGTCGTCGTTGTCCATCTCGATCAGATCGCTGGTCGGCTCGGCCGTCACCTCGGCCGCTGGCAGCACCGGCTTGGGAAACTCCTCCGCCACGGGGGACTGCGTCTTGCTGTCTGGGTTGCTCTGTTCGAACCGCCGGAAGGCATCACCGAACCGCCCCGCAAACAGCGTCTTCGTGCCCGACAGCGACAGCGTCGACAGACTCGACCGTTTGGTGTGCTTGGCCGTGCCGCTGTACCGCTTCTCGCGCTTCCGGCTGCTCTCCTCTTCCCGGGCCCGCAGATAATCCACATCCGACGAGATGTTGCGGTCGTATAGCTGGTCGGTCTCCGTGCGCGCGTGTTGCAGGGGCGCGCCGCCATCGTACGACGGGCGCGGCAGGTCGAGCGATGAGCGTGCGCTCTCCGATCCGCGAGGTACCTCGAATCGCGCCCCGGCATGAACCGATACCGGCCGGGATCGGCTGTTGGCCGACTTGGACCGGACTGGCTCTTCCACCTCCAGATTGGTCGGTCGGAGCCCGTCAAGCGACGGCCGCGGGGAGGCGGACAGGTCGGAGACCCGGTCGGCCGAGACTCTCGGATTGGGAAAGGAGGAGCTGGTGGGCGACGGAACCTTGCTTTGCCGGGCAGATTTCCGATCCGTCTCCGCCGTCCACGGTTGGCTGGACGGCCGGCGTTGGTGGTCGCTGGCAGGGAACTTGTAGATGGGGCGGCTGCTGGACGGCTTGGACTCCAGTCCAGGCGTCGCCGGAGGGGAGGTCATCGTGCCCGTCGACACCATTGCCGGCTTCTGCGGAACGGGCTGATACAGGGGCACCTGGGACCGGGAATCCTCGCGGTAGGTCTCGAGCACCTCGGAGGACTTGGTCTTGATCGGAGTCGGCTGGGGGCGTCGAAGGACTGTTGGCTCCGATGCCGGCTTGGGGATAGGCTCGTTTTCCGGCGAGGGGCGCTTGGCAAATGCGTCGTCTGCCAGAGCGTTGGTGAGCCTCTGAGCCAGACCCTCGTCTTCCGTTTTGGAGCCGGAGACGGTGGGCTCAAAGTCGAACTTGCCCCCTTTCTCGTGTAGGATCTGGAATTGGTCCAGGGAGGGGAATCGATTCGCGAACTCATCCGCAGACTCCCGCTGTCGGTTCCCAGCATCGAGCACCGCAAAGGGATCTCCGGAGCCGCGGAACGGGGACGGACTCGGCTTGGCCGAGTTGTGCTGCGACTGGGTCGGTCTTGTCGGGCGGCCTCGTCGCATCGGGGCAATATCCGGGATGATCTGCGTCTCCTGCACCGGGGGAGAAAAGACGGCACCTACCTGCGGCGTTTCGGTGGGTGATGGCGGGAGTTCCTGGTACCGGCGGGCTTCCGACGTCGAGCGATTGGCATAGATCTATCCTGTGAGCCTCCCTCCAACTTTTCAACTGCAGGTACAGACTTACATCGCGGATCGGGACATCCTTGCCCTGCATGTGGCAGATCTCGCGCACCACTTCAAAGATATTCGGGCGCTTTTGGGGGTGTTCTTTCAGCATCCAGGCTGGAACGGGTCAGCATGGCTCCCACCTCGCATGGAGAATCTTACCAATTAGCATCTTCAAGCGGTCGGAGAAGGGCGGGTAGCTAGGAAACTTGTAGCTTGCATTCAAGATGGCCATCTGCCCCACCTCCTCGAACGGGGTCGTATAATAACACAGCTTGTAGAGGAGGACCCCCAGGGCCCAGATGTCGCTCTTCTCATCGATGGGCTGCTTCCGGTAGACGTCGATCATCTCCGGACTGCGATACTGGAGCGTGGTATGGCGCTGGACGTCGTCCTCGATCAGCCGGCCTTCCGCCGCGGAGGTGGCCGCCGGGCGCGGCGGCGCCGTGGAGCCAAAGTCGCACAGCTTGTAGAGAGAGGTGCTCCCCTGGCGGGAGATGAGAACATTCTCGACCTTGAGATCCCGGTGCAGTAGTGGGGGCTTGAGGTAGTGCATGCAAGCGACACCCTCCGCCACGTCGGAGAAGATCTTGATGATCTCCGGCTCGGTCAAGCGGTTCTGCAAGCGCGTGTTCATAAAGTCGATCAGTCCGCCACCGGAGCAAAACTCCATGAGGAGAAAGACCTCGTATCCACCACCGTGCAGCTGCGACGCATGGGAGTCAATGTAGGTGACGATGTGCCGGTGTCCTTTGAGCTTCTTCATGGTCTCGACCTCGGTGCGCATGTTGGCCAGGGCCGCCTTGTCCGGGACGGCCACGCGCTTGAGGACCGCTCGATCGGAGCCGTCAACGGGCTGAGACAGGCGCACGACGTAGACGTGGGCGAAACCGCCCTCGGAGAGGTATTTCTCGACCACAACCCGATGGCTGCCGACCTGGACCTTGGTCCCGGGCAGAAAGGTACCGGCGGGGGCGTTGATGGCGGCCATGGGGTTGTAGACGGGGGCCGGGTGACCCGCCTGAGACTGGTAGGACATGGTGGGAGGAATGGGGACGGGCCCTCGAGGGGCACGAGAGCGATGGTCAAAGAGACGGGACTATCGCTGCATCAAAAGGGAGTTGGCCGGGGTTGGACGGAGGACGACCGAGAGAGGACAGTTGGCGGCGGGGAAGGGGGGCGGTACCTGACGAGGCCAGGGGTAGGAATGGGGGGAGACGGGGGTGGAGAGGAGGAGGAGGGGGGGTCGAAGAGGGGATTTCTGAAAACCAGGTGGAAAGGAGATTGAGGCAGCAGCCAGCAGAGCCGGATGGATCACTGGCCAGCAGCAGGCGACAGGAATGGCCAGGAGGGATGGAGGCCGTCGGTGGCTGTTCGTGGAGTCACCGCCTGGCAGTACGGCGGCGCTGGAAGGCTGAAAGCCTGAAACCGCCCCTCGGCTGCCACCCACTCACCGCTGACAGGAGAACTGCTGGAGATACTCCTCTTCCCCGAATGACTGACCAACATTGTACGATTCTATGTCTCGGTGATCACGGGGTTCCTGTAGATCACCGGGCCGCATGCGATCACCCGGCTCATGCTGTTGGTCTAGCCATTCGATGTGGCTGCAGTGTACTCCGTCGAATGATTGACCATCCCGTCTAGATCTGACTTGATGGAGTTATCTGGTTCACATGTTCAGCCTGTGATGCCATCCGACCCCATTGTTCTGCCTCAGGCATATTAATAATCAAGATCACGTGATTGATGTCGATTATCTAATCTTTATCGAACCAATCCGCAACTGTGGAGATCCACCAATCAGCCGCGGCGTTGTCCCCCACGCGATGCCCCAAAGAGAGAAACCAAAACAAACATGGATTGATCTCGGCCTCTGCCTCAAGCACACGGTCTCTACACATTATCGCAGCCTGCAAGAATGGAGACATCCCGGTTGCCTCTAGCTAATCACCTTAATTCTCCCGCGACCAGGATCAAATAAGGTTGTAAGATCCAGCCGACTTGCGGCGATGCTTGTGCTGTATAGACTTCCGCTGGAATGTGGACGTGCTACATTAGTAGTTTAGCACATACTAGACACATCGATCGTCGACCAGATCGCAGGACAAGTGGACAACGGCCGGACAGTTTGGTATCCAGCAGCCTGCTTCAGAATGTAGGCGCAGCTGAAGCAGATTCCATCGACAAGTATAGCCTGTCAGTCTCACCGCACTGAAACCCAGCCATTGGCATCCCCATTATCCAATTTCCCCATTCCATCCCCTTCCACTGCCACATCAGCCAGGTTACACAGGCAGCTATCCCACCGATCGGACGATCGAGTATAGTATACGGAGTACACAGTAGGCGGACTTGCTTGCTGCGGTTGCTGTGATCCGGTTAGCGCTGGATGGCGATAGCCAACCGACTACTGACTAGCCGTTGTCACCTTACTTGCCGCCGGCGATCCTCCTCCACGTCGCTTGTTGTTTTCTCCCTCTGCTCCATCGTGTCACCTATTATTATTGTCTCATCCAGGTGAGTGCTTTCTGACCTGTTTCTGATCCATCTAACCCATCTCACTGGCCAGACGCGCTGGATCCAGCGCCTATCCGATGTCACCTTGAACATGTCGCCTCGAATGCCATCGCTCCTACAATAGCCACCACCACGCTACTATATATTATATAACTCATCGAATCATCCTCCTAGCAACTCACGATGGACGGCCCTCCGCCCCCTCCCCCTCACGGCGAGAAACCCCAGACCACCCAGGGCGAATACCGCAAGACCTCCAATCTCCCTCCGGGGAACTACGATATTTTCATCATCCCCCCTCACTCCGCCGGCTCCGGATTCCTCTACCTCCCCTCCCTCCAGCCCCAACGCAATAGTTTTATCGCCGGCTGCGTCTCGACACTCTTCGTCCTCCTACTATGGGTCACCCTGTCCCCGATACTAAAAACATGGTACGCTCTCACAGTCACCAGCGGCAGCGGCGTGGGCATTGCGGTGCTGGCCATCGGAGTCGGTGTCGCCGGCTGGGCTTTTGGCGTGTCACAATCGGACTCTGGGGGGCGACGACGGCCAAATTTCGGGTTTAGCGGGGGTTCAGCGGGTGGACCCTCGGGCGGCGGAGGCGAGTACACTCGGGGTCAGGGCCAGGGCCAGAGCCATCCCGGCGGACAACAAGGACAGCAAGGACAGCAAGGACAGCAAGGACAGCAAGGACAGCAAGGACAGCAAGGACAGCAAGGGCAACAACAGTACGGGGGCAATTTCAACCCCCCACCCGGTGCAGGTTACGGGAATCAGTACAATGCTGGCGGTGGGCCCGGTGGGCCGCCCCCGCAACCGCCGCCGCAGGCAGGCGGATCAAATAAGACAGGTTCGTCTGCCACCGGCTCTGAAAGCAAACCTCAAAGTGGAGCTGATTGGGAGAAGGCCCGTGAAGAGACCCGGCGCAAGGAGGAGCTGCGCCGCAAGATGGAGGAGTTCCGGCGGAAGCGGGAGGCTGAGCAGCGCGAGAAGCAGAAGCAGCGCGAGCGCGAGGCCATGGAAAAGGAGCTGCGCGAACGTCGAGAGCAGCTCGAGAAGGAAATGGCCGCCGCGAAGGAGGCGGCCGCCCGGGAGGCTCGCGAACGAGCGGAGCGCGAAGCAGCCGAGGCCCGGGCCAAGGCCGAGAAGGAGGCTGCGGAAACGCGGGCCAAGGTCCAACGAGAAGCAGCGGAGGCGCGTGCGAAAGCGGAGAAAGAAGCCGCCGAGGCACGCGCCAGAGCAGAACAGGCACGAGTCAAAGCCGAGCGAGAAGCAGCAGAAGCACGTGCCCGAGCGGAGAGGGACGCAGCCGAAGCACGGGCCAAAGCCGAGCAAGAGGCCCGGGAAGCGCGCGAGCGAGAAGCCCGCCGGGCAGCGGAAGCCCGCCAACGAGAGGCGCGGCGCGCCGCGGAGGCCAAGGCCCGCGCGGAGAGAGAGGCCGCGGAAGCCAAGGCCAAGGCGGAGAGAGAGGCCGCAGAGGCCAAGGCCAGAGAGGAAAAGGAGGAGGCCGAGCGCAAAGCGGCGGCCAAGAAAGAGGCGGATGCCAAATTTGCGGCCCTAAAGGAGGCTGCCGCGAAGAAATACGCCGAGAAGAAAGCCAAAGATGCCCAAGAAGCGGCGGCCAAGGAGGCCGCTGCCGCTGCCGCCAGCCAGAAGGCATCCAGCACATCCACTCCACGCAGCCCATCCCCCAAGAAACCCGCCTACACCCGCACCAACACCGACACAGACAGCGCATACTCCTCCTCCTTCCGACCCCAAGATCGTCCCCGCCGACCCTACGGGGGCGCATCCTCCGTCTACTCCGAGTCCTCCTACGCCCCGTCCCAATCTACCGCCCGCACCACCCCACCCCCGTCCAACCGCGGCGCCTACGAAACCAAAGACCCAGATAAGATCGTAATCAAGGGCGTCTTTGAATTCAACAACATGTTCGTCCGCAGCCCGGTAGCACAACTTGTGTCCGGTCAGGGGATGGTCAGTGACGGCCTTGTCCTGCGAATAACAACAGAAGGCCTCTTCATCGACGACGAAGTGCGCGGCGTCGGCCAACGCGAATGGGACGTCAAAGCCTGGACCATGAACCTCGTGGAAGTGTGGTGTCCTCAATACGGTACCCAGCGTCAACCTCCGAAACCCCCACCCGGTCCATTCAACCGCCGCTCGAACGAGCCCACGCCTGAAGAATCCGAAGCGTTTCTAGGCAACCTGCTAAAGATGTGCAAGAATACCTGCCGTCTATCAACAGGGGGAGGGGAAGAGCAGCGCGTACTCCATGTATTGAGGGCATCGGTCCGAGATCAAGAAGGCAAACGGTACGTGTTCGTCTTGCAGGAGACAGAGGGATGGAAGGTGGCTATTGGATTGCAGAGATTGAGACGGGGGACGTTGTCCAGGGCACTAGGGGTGATGGGATTAGCGGTGAATGAGAGTCGGATGATTTTGTCGGGATTGGGATATGAGTGATGTTTTTCTTAGTTTCCCCACTTGTTTGTTCTTTGTGTTTATGTTTACCACTATGTATGATGTTGGTATGATTGTTCAACTTACTACTTCAGATATCCCTATGTTGATATGATGCGTGATCATGTATATATTAATGATTTGCTGTTGTACATCCTCATCTTAGTACTGTACTGTAGTCTGTACTGTAGTGTAGATGATCACTTCTACCTCCTAACCTACCTGCATACAAATTAAACATTCTATCCCATTCCACTCCATGATACATTCTAAGAGATAAGAAAAAATCACCCACAATGTCCCGAATACCTCCTGGTCTTCCCACCCCACGAAACCTTCCGAAACATTCTCGTCCAGCCTCCTCCTTCTTCCTCATCGTCCTTCTCATTCTCATTTCCATCTCCATTTCCCTCCCCCCTCAACTCCAAACTAAACCGACTACTCCTCGTCCGGGGTACAAACATCATAGTGTAATCGTGATAGTCGTCAATATAATCATCATCTTCCTCGTCTTCTTCGTCTCGCTCTCCCTCTCCCTCTCTTTCCACATCTTGTCCGGAATTAGTATTAGGATTGTTGTGATTGTGATTGAAGACGTCCCCATCTTCATTCGCAAATACCATCCCAGCCCCAGCCCCAGCCCCCACACTCCTCCCTCTACCCCCCATAGGCGAAACCGGAGATCCAGACCCAAAAAACGCGTCCGGGTTGTTAATTGGATTCGTTCCTATTGCTGTTGTGCCGCTACCGCTGCCGCCAGTAGTGCCGCTGCCACTACCAGATTTCTTCCTCCCTTGGGAGGATTTCCTCCGGGAAGCAGAGCCGCCTGAGCCAGAAGTGAAGGAGTTTTCTAGTGTCGAGGAGGGTTTTCCTCTCAGGCGGGTGATGAGGATGTGGATTGCGGGAATGCACGAGCAGATGAGGCCGAAGCCGCCTTCTGCGTCTCTATATATTTATTAGTCTTTTGGGGGTGGGGGCATGGGGAGAAATGGAATGAAGGGAAAAAGGGTAGATAAGGGTATATATGAACGGGCATAGGAAGAAAAAGGAGCAGTGGGATAGAGGGAAACATACCCCGACAACAAAATCTTCATATAAATAATCGTCGAATCCAAATCCTTCTCCTCCTTAACCACCAACACCAACCGATAAAGACTAAATCCGACTGCCAGTCCCCCCGCACCCAACATCAACGCGACTTTACATTTCTTCAACATGGACAGCCGTAACGGCCACATCAGCAGCAATGGAAGAAGGAGAATGGCCAGATCGGTGACAACGCTCATGACAGCGTCGGCGAGCAAAATGGCTGATTTACTGAGACATTTGGCCTCCAGGGTTGGGGAGAGCCAGAATACGGAGACGGGCGTGCAGATGAAGACTTTGACGAAGAAGATGATGATGTAGTAGATGACGGTGATGGCGAGGACGATGCGCACGCTGATGATCTGGCTGGGGCGGAGGATGAAGATGCGGGCGAGGATGGCAAGGAGGGTGATTTTGGCGGAGAGGACCATGGGGACGTATAATACTGTCAGGACGTAGAAGATCTGGGTTGATGTTAGGGGTGGTTTTGCAGATGGGAGGGGGCAGAGGTGCCTTGTAGATTAGGATTGTTTGAGAGGGAGTCAGGGTTGGGAGTGGTTTGCTGCCGCCGAGGGTTGCGACTGGATATTGGTTAGTCAGTTGTATAGATGCAGGAGGGAGGATGTACAGAGGAGGGCTAGAATGCAGTAGGCCGTGAAGAAGACCTAAGCCATATTAGCAATGGATCATTGTAGATAGAGAAGGGAACAACCCAGGAACAAAAGCAGAATGCTGCTACAGTCAGCGAGCCCAGCATCATCAGATTTCACGCACCATCTTCCACATCCACATGGCGCTTGAACCTCACAGCAACCAGCACTCGCAGCGCCACAAAGGCCGACACCATCGCCAGACACAGGATCTGCGTGACCAGGCTGATTGTCCGGAGATATCCATAGTCCTGCTCGGGCATCCTGCCGACTGATGGTGCTGGGATCATCAGAGATCGCGATCGGCGACATGGGTCTGTCTTTTCATGGAGCCGGGGTGGCACCGTGGTCGGGTACTCGACGTCATCATCTGGGGATCGACTTGGTCCATGCAACCTTAATAGATGCTCGACCGGGAGTGCCAATTCAGCCCGGCTGGTTCTGGGATGTGCTTGGAGATGGATAGGAGTGACAGGGAAGAGTCATGATGATGCCGTCGTGCCTGGGGCGGTGGAAGAAAGACCAGCTGCGGGACGCCACATTCCTGGCGGGAGAAATCGAATCCCAGATGCTAGGATGCTGTCAGGCTGTCACGAAGGATATCTCGATCGTCTGGCCCGATGGCACCAGATGATTGGTACTGGCTGGACTGCAAGAGCGCGCCATGGTAGGATGGACAGGACTTAAGAGTAGGATGGACGCAGATGATGGAGCTTGTTATATACACCCAGGGGTATCGAAATGTCACCCAGGATCGCCGCCGGAAAGACCTTAGCGCAGTCATATGACCCACTCTTACCGCTACTCCTAAAGAGGAAACTTTTAACTGTTTTGATTTTACTGCATTTTAAACGATTCAGGCCTGGGAGCCGCTTGATTGCCTTGGGGGGCCCAGGTAGGCCACATTCAGATACATCAACAAGGCTAAAATTGTCAGAGATAGTGAGATCCAATTAGTCCGCTCGAAAACCGAAGAAGATATCCATTATATTGTCCATTTTAGCAGTTGAAAAGGGTTATTATCTATAGAATCCACGTGATCAAAGCTGGCCTCTGATTAATAAGCCGGAACCGGTTGGATGGACTGGTCAGTGGGATGGCTAAGGGCAATGACGAAGAATCGCCATCTCCTTTCCAAACATGCTTCATCCTCGCTTATCTCTTGTATGTGACAACTGCAAGGGGCAGAAAGTCAGGTGCTTGAGTATGGATGGTCTTTCATATTGTACAAAGAATTTGCAGACTGATCCCGGAGTGTTACAGAATCAAGTAGCTCGGACTCCGTTTGTATCAACTGTCATGTGAGTTATCACTTCTTGTGTGGAAGTATAAAGATTAAGTTCTTACGGAACTGAACAGAAAAGAGGACGAGAATGTGTCTATAGCCCATTGAAAAGGAAATTCAGGGACAGCACAACTGAACCGATACGCGATCAGACCGCGACAGGCATTTTACCTGAAGCCGAAGATCGGAATTCCATTGAATCCAGTGAATCCGTTCGTTTCTCAAGCACTAGCACTAGCTGACTTTGTCGCATTAGATGTACAAGCAGAAAATGTCTCGGCCAACCACTATCCCGTGGAACCCCCGAGGGATGATCAAGCTCATAAACTCTATGTTGATCACCTGCTTGATACTAGGCAGCCTATCGGCAGAACACAGAATGCTTCAAGTATACTACGAGTGAGTTTCAACTTTACAACCGAAGAATTTGGAGGAACTGACGAGTATGACCAAGGCCAACGAGAATTACCGTAGGTCATGATTCCTGGCGCTGTTTTTCAAAGTTTCTAACTGGCCACCGAAATGACAAATCCCAGTTGCTAGCTCAAGCATTAGCTTTTTCCCCGAAAGCCGTGTCAAAGCGTTGTCAAGTCAGATTGGTACCGACAGCGTCGAATCTTTGATTGACAGGATCTCGCAGATGGTAAGGTCTCGGCTCGATGGGTCAAATTCTTCGCATGATATTTCAAAGATTTGGGAAGATTCCAAAGAACCAGTTACCATTGAAGCGAAAAGGGCCAGTTCTTTTATAAACAGTAAGTCTTGCTTGCTGCTGATAAAGTATATGAGACTTACTTCGCCTCGTTAAGCGTATTTCCAACATATTCATCCTTTGCATCCGTTTTTAGACCGTGAAGAGTTTGAAACCCGAGCAGGTAAATCGGACCTGCAGTCCGATCTGTCAAATTCCATCTCTTGGTGTGCTCTATACCATGCAATTCTGGCCATAGGATGTCAGTTTCAAGGAGAAGGCTCTTTCCAGCCGGTGCGAGGTGAGGCATGG
Organism: Aspergillus sclerotiicarbonarius CBS 121057; assembly: GCA_003184635.1. Classification (NCBI taxonomy): domain Eukaryota; kingdom Fungi; phylum Ascomycota; class Eurotiomycetes; order Eurotiales; family Aspergillaceae; genus Aspergillus; species Aspergillus sclerotiicarbonarius. The sequence continues at coordinate 48,594 of KZ826343.1, read as the reverse complement.
CGCTATTTTAGAGTTGCGCTCAGCCTCTTCCCCAAGATTCTTCTTTTGAGCACAGGCCTCCTTGAGGTTCAGGTATGTGGGCAATGGCTTTGATAAGATGACTTTGGTCTTACAATTCTTTAGGCAGTTACGTCTATGGTAAATCAGCTCCAAGGATTTTAACTGAAATTTTCTAACTGCAAAAGGCCATCTTCTCCCTCAATTTATCATGCCTGCAAATTCAAGGCAAAATTGTGTCAGAGGCTGCTCGTATGGTTCAAAGAGCGGACTTTAACAAGATTGCCACAGGTACAGATGAGACTGCACGATGCAGGGTATTTTGGGTGGTTTACTATATCGAAAAGACAGTAGCATTCTATCATGGATCGACGTCTGTAAGTCTCACCCTGTCTTACCGTCTCATCTGTTCGTGACTAACACAAAGAAAAGTTGCTTTTTGATTATGACATCGGTACACCGGTTCCAATGATTCCCGAAGCAATTTTTGACGGGTTCGACTGGTTTCTCACTTCTCTTCGAATCGCAAGACTATATTCTCGCGTTTTCGAGGAGCTTTTCTCGATTAATGCTACGACGGGCTCGAAGGATTTCTATTTGTCCAAGATTGACCGAATTGAAAAGATCTTGGAGCACCATCGACTCACTATACCCATGGAGTTCCGACCGAATGAGAAATTACCCAGTCCGCATTTCATGGAGCCTCATATGATTATGGCAGCGATTCGTGTTCACCTGCATTACCATGAACTTCGAATAGCACTATGCCGCCTGAAACTTCATGTTAGTCGGGGACAGCTTGGTCAAGAGTCGGTAGCAACGAAGAGAATGATGGATTCGGCTCGGGCAGTGATTCAGCTGACAAGACTCACTCGTATAGAAGCGGCTACTCCCCTTTAGTAAGACTGCCACCTCTTGTACACCTGCTTTAATCCTTGCTAATCTGCCCAGCATCCTCATTTTCATGCCTCTCTCCGCTCTTTTGATCTTATTCGACCTTGTCATTCACAACCCAAGTCATCCCGAGACTCGGCGGAATCTGAACCTTTTAGAAGCGGCAGCAGGACACTTCAGCTCTCTTGAATATGCCACTGAAGGCAATTTGCCAAGTTCTATGCTGGTTGAGTTCGCTTATATAGCCCGTTCTTTCACGGAAGGTGACTTTCTTCGCAATCACCATATTTCTGGCCGGAATCGCTCGCGAGATGAGGTGGAGCAGGAAATTCATTCTTCTTTTGAAAATTGGCGACCAAATACCGATACCATCGCTGATGTGAGTGCAAAGTTCATGCTCACGGATGATTACCTTTTTATCTGACGAACCCGGTTATATTCTACCAGGAATCATATCCACAGAACGATGAAAGTGTGCTCCTAGAGCATTTAAATTTTCCTTTGACTACCAACAACTCGATGGAGGATATGACATGCCCAGGATTAGAGATCATGGACCTTTTCGGAGCCCCGTTTCCTGACTTTTAGCTTGATCTTGGGGTTAAAGATGAAAATTCCTTCTGGCCAACCTAATCGCTCTCTTGTGAGGTGACCCAGATTCCCAACATGATGACATGATTAAAAACCCACTCTGTCAAGAATTGCGTCGATATCTCTTCTTCAGTCATGGATGGCTTTCCCACCGAACAAGCTTCCAGGTGAGTCTTGAGGAAATCAAACGTGGCAAGTTTCCGAATCCTGATTTCCAAGATCCCATGGTCCATAGAAGCTAGGAACCTCTTCGTTTTCGATCCAGAATCAATCACGAAGAATGTCAAAGTATCTTCTTCCGATCTCAGAGTACGCTCATGAGCATGCTGATCGGTCCTCTTCTCACACTGCAAGATGAGTTTCGATAGCTCTTGTCTGTTTTCTCCTTCGTCTGGTCTCATTTCGATCCGGTAAATTATTTTCTGCTGATTTGCTTTTGCTGCGAAGCTAATGCATTGCCAGATACGTTGTGTTTCTGCTAAATAGAGCGTTGGGCCATGGGGACTCGAGGAATTGAAAATAATTCCAGCAATTCCATCTTTTCTTCCAACATGAGTTGGAACAATGGAATTACCTTCCTTGCTCCTGCCTTCACTCTCAATCATGAAGGGATCTCCAAAAGTTGCGTAAAGATCGCCTTTTCGTATTTTCAACTTCGGTGGAACCTGGTCGTTGTGTTTAGACTTGCACCAGCCGCGCTTCCAAACCTCGACAACTGCGGGGTGGTGATACCCCGTCACTTGTTGAACCTGAAGTAGCTTTGTAGGACAGAGCTGGATGCCTCGCTGCGGTTTTGGGGCGGGTCGAGCGAAGATGAAAGTCCCAAGGATTTCACTTGACATGTGTTGCAACTATACTAATAGCCATTAGTCTCAAAACACAACAAACGTTTTATATCCACCTTTCTTTGTTGTTGGATTCGATTACTGTCATCGATGTGTCGCGTGGGGTTGCGGAGAACACCAGATCTGGGTAACTCGATTGAGAGTGTCAAGTGCAAAAGGTCGCAGTCAATCGAATGTGAAGGCTAAAGATGACTAGGCCGAAGTTATAGAGGAATGTTAGATATGTTACAGCGAGATAGGAATACCAGAAGATTATTCTTGCCAAAAACTTATATAGTATTCCACGTCCTCCAACCCAATGCAGAAATGATCAATGCCGACTTTGAGGTCATAGTAGGATATTCCCCCTAGCGTTCAAGTTCGCTTTCAATGAGTCAGCGTGCCTTTCCTAGTTACTTATCAGTTTGTTAGCCCAAATCTCTTACCAGAAACCCTGGGCAAAGATTTCCCGGCTCTCGGCTTTCAATTGTTGCTTCTCGGCGAGGGGATAGTTTCGGGTTTCGGAATTCCGATACCAGTCTACAAAACCAAGAGGATGCGGATCTCGGCACTCGGTAGGGTTGAGGATCTAGATGCTTTTACACTATAGAACCAGCTTGCGTTGTCTCAGTGCACAGCCCGACGCTGACGAATTGAGTGTGGCCTGCGGAAACCCATCTCACCTCTTTTAATATGTGCCGTTCGATCCCCTTTGAAATATGTTTCGATCGCCTCTGTCACTCCCTCTAATCTGCCCTAACTCCCCGAATCATTCACAATGTCATCCCTTCCCAACGGACTTATCGCCTTTGGACCCGATGCAAACTGCACACTATCCCTATGTCCACTCGAAGCCAGTATTCTTCGCTACCGGCCATCTATACCATCAAGTTGTGTATGCATTGCCATCTTCGGGCTTTCCCTAGCATTACATCTCTTTCAGGGCCTGCAAAAGCGCACTTGGGGTTTTATGGTTAGCATAATCTCTGGCTGCATACTCGAAATTCTGGGATACATTGGTCGCCTTATCATTTACGACAATCCGTTTGATTTTAGTGGCTTTCTTATGCAAATTAGTGAGTTCGACCCTTTTGAGTGAGAGAGAGAGAGAGAGAGAGAGTATGTGTTGAATCTAACCCAAGTTATCTATCTAGTCTGCATTACCGTTGCACCTGTTTTTTTCTGTTCCGCTATATATGTGTTGCTTTCCCAAGTGTTAGTATTAGTACCCCCCCTCATTCATTCAATAAGGCCATCGACTAAGAATCTAGTATCAACCATATCGACGCTTCCATCTCCCGCTTCAACCCCAAATATTTCTATTGGATATTCATCCCTTGCGACATTATCTCCCTGATTCTGCAAGCCGTCGGCGGGGCTCTCTCCTGCGTTGGTCAAACAACCGATGCCATTAACGTGGGCGTGAACATCTCAATGGCAGGTCTGATCTTCCAGGTCATCACCCTTGCCATCTTTTGTGGCTTATTCTTGGACTATTTGAACGCTTGTTGGCGCTCGCCGGCTCGAAAGGCTGTTAACAGGCCCATGAAAATCTTTCTGATCTTCATGTTCTCTTCGGTGTTTCTTATTCTGCTGAGATGTGTTTATCGCATTGTCGAGCTTCATGCGGGATACTTTAGTCCCACGTTCCGAGATGAGTCGCTGTTCATTGCACTTGAGTCTGGGTAATAATAGCTCTTTGACATGAGTATCTTTGGGAAAATCTGGCTAACCCTAATGTGGTAGGGTTATGTGTGCTGCTGCAATTTGCCTTCATCCTGGTCATCCTGGTCTTGTCTTTCAGAGGCGGCGAAATCTAAGTGAGGAACGGGATTATAATAGTCTTCTTTCTGGGGAGGAGATGAAGTCAAGAACCGCTTAAATTCAAAATTGGGGAGGCGCCGGCGCCTTCAATAGAAAATATCTGTTTAAAATAGAGAATATATAAGCTAACACTATACATCACCTCAAGGTGGATCTGCGCTGAGCGTTTACATGCTGGAGTTGGGGATGTGCCCCTTCGAGCTGAGAAGTCGTATCATGAACTAGATACTCGCTAGATTTTCTTATAATAGTAGTAATAGTCATACGCTGACCCCTCACCTTAGGCGATATGCAGGTATCCACTATCTAGCTATGTATCTCTCTAAACACATTTAGTCACTGTAAACTAAACCATTTCTTTCCTGACAAATTTTGGAACCTCGCCGCCTTGCTATAAGGGGTAGGATTGAGTCCTATTGTGGGAACGACTTCCATTGTAAGACAACCTTTGAAACATCTTCATTTGCCCCCCCCCCCCCCTGCAACCATTCGGGTACTTTCTATAGATTAAGGCCATTGTGAACGCATCATCAATCTTCAAGTGACACTTATCATCTCTTCTAGTTCCGTGAGACTTGAAATTTCATGAGATGAGCATGTGCAGTTTTCGAGGATTGATCTGCCCCATGCAGATCGATCATGAATGCCAAAGACCAAAAACCCTCAAGTTTCACATGGTATGGTCTTAAGAAATTCTACCTTACCTATCTAGTCCCTGAAATTTTCTTACAATGAAGGAATTGTTCCGGTACTTGAAAATGGGGTTCTTTGATAAATGTCTGCCTTGATATCCATCCCACTTGATATTCTGTGAAGTTTTTCTTCCCTTTTTGCGCAAGCCGAATCGCAATTCTGTCAAAAGCAATGATTGGAGCATTTCCATGCAAGAGGGTGTGACTTGTTCTCTTTCAATAACATCATCTGGTGGCAGTGTCGAGATGAAACTCCTCCAATGATATCATATCGGTCTCGGTACTCCTGCTCGGGTAATCCTCATAATCTTTCATCCTACCCTTACACCGACTTCTATATACGGGGGAAGGGGGGGGAGACTTTATTCTGACGCGGATTGTCTCCACTACTTCTGCTTCATCCTTTTTACGCTTTAGGAGAGAACATTGAATATGCTATATCAATTCAATTTCATCTATTTTAAAAGGACTCAGCCTTCAAATGTCAATAGAATAATAGAAAACGTTTTAGGCAATAACATGACATGATCCTGCACGCCCGGCATTCGGTGGTGGTAAATTACTTACTATCTTCGGGTTTCGATTTACGGGGATGACCACCGACTTCCGAGAAAATAAATACTCTGTCTTCATTGGGACCCATCCTGAAACCCTTTCCAATTGAACCTAAATAATGTCTAAAAGGGAGTCGGTCTTTTGTCTATCGGTAAACGTATCTCGAGCTAGGTTTTTTTTTTTTTTTTGCTAGTTATTTTTTCGCTACATGGATGTTCTTCGTTAGGGGGTATATGGGAATAGTGCTTTAAAAAACCGAAACTTACTATATAGTACTTCATCCATTAAGGTAAGGAGTGTGTCAATCGGCTTTCGCTATTTACTTTCGGGACTCGGCCTTCAGGGAGACAAAGGAATAGTCCAAGTCAATTAAACTTACATGTTTAAAAACAAGTTCCGCGACACATCTATTGTAAGATAACCAACATAGGCCGTTTACGAACAAGGGAACAATACTCCACCACAATGGCCATCGTCAAATTACACCTCGTCCAAACACTGGATGAACTCGATCCGTTATACCGGATTGGAGCCGAAGCCTGGAGAGATGATGCATGCTTTAATTGGTTTTTCCCCGGAGGTCGAGATCATTTCGAGGATTTGATTCCGCTCTGGAAAGGTATTTTGCAAGCATATTTCCTTGAACGTGGGAAGTTTATTGTCGTCGCGACAGTTCACAGCGATGAGGATAAGAACCCTAATACTACTAAGAAGGAGGAGGAGGTGGTCGGGTTTGCGGCTTGGGAGCGGAAAGGGACTTCCGATGCGGCTAGGCGCTGGCAAGGCACAAGTCTTTCCAAGAGTATGTATAGTATAATATATATATACCTTGAGGTCTATCTGGGATAGGATCTTATTTGGATCTCTTACTAATGATGATGATGATGTTTTCAAATTCTAGAGATCCGACGGTTATACCTTTCCGTTCAGAACGGCTGGAGATTATTCTTTCATCCATCGAGGAGATCGATTTCGGTTAGGAGATTGATGCAATTGGAACGCGAAATTGAGCTGGCGCAGAACAGACAGCCAACGGAGTCTTGGTATTTATGCTTATTGGGGGTTGATCCGAAAGCTCAGAGAATGGGCGTTGGTCGAAAGCTACTCGAATGGGGGATCAACAGATCAGAGGAAGAGAAGATCCCGGCCGGTTTGGAGGCCACGCAAGCTGGCCTGCCGCTCTACCAGAAAATGGGTTTCAAGCAGAATGGATGGATGTATTTCGATAATGGCCAGCAGAAGCAACAGGTCATGACGAGATTTTGCTTTACACACTCACATTTGCTTTCTTCGAATGCCGCAACGTCTGGAGAATCATGCTAGGCCATCTACCTGGGTTTTAGCGAGGTCCCAATGGGCGGGGGGTAATTCGGTGCTGGTTACTGAGCAGGTGGTTTCGGATAGTATATATATAAAAGGGCCTTGTTCGCAAAGGAATCTTAGATTCAGATGACGATCTATTACTCTAGGAGATTCAGTAGATAAAACATGTAATGTTAACAGGATTGATTTGAAAGGAAACCTTCGTTCTGCAGGGAAATTATTCTCCACACATAGGTTGCCGCGACATGATACCGTGGACCAATAAACTAACTTGATTCTATTCTCGCCAGTGCTTTTGCTGCCATCGTGGTCTTGACACTTGGGTCGCTTTGTCCGTCCCTTGCACATCTGGTCAATGATATTGAGGCGTTACAAACCAAAGCAATCAATACCATGGAACCCTTCGCCCTTGAGGACTCCTCAATCCAAGATCTTCACGGAATTACTCTTCTTTTGCGTCATAAAACGCGTGTGCTGCGACAAGGGGCTCCCAGCTTGACCGGATGATAGATCTCATTTTATGTTGGCTATTGGAATCAATTCGACTTTCAAGTACTAAACCGAAACCCTCCGTTTGCACATACCACACTACTCGTGTAGAATCCCGCGTCTTGCAAGCACAAGATCCCTATAACCCCCGCAACTTCGTGCGCATAAACCGGTCGTCTACCGCCCATTTTCTCCCGACCCAATTTGACCAAGCTCGGGTCATCCACGCCTTCTCGGATCGCTGCAAGCGGCATGTTTTGGTGCCAACTTTCTATTTGTTCTCAGAACCCTTCTCCGGCGGCGTAATACATGTCCCCTTCGACAGGACCGGGAATTGACCGCATTTACTGTGGCCTGCTCTGCCAGTTCGCGAGCCCAAGTGCGAGTCATAGCCTCCAGGGCAGCCTTAGTGCCACCATATATGGTCTGGCCCGCAAATCCAAGCGACGATGACACACTGGAAAGATTGATGATGCACAGACTCGCAACGGATCCCATGCTTTTCACTCAGCTCTGAGCTCAGATCTTTGACGGTCTGTTCCGAGGATACAGACGTATACCCGAGGAGCAAATCTGCACCCATATGACCCAGATGGCGTGCAATTGCAGCTCCAATTCCTATCGCATTCCGTCAGCGTATGTTCTTTTTAATTTGTCTGTGGCTGAGATACCTCGTGAACCACCAGTTATGATGGCTAGCTTTCCGGTGAGTTGTTCCATTGCCTTGTTGTCAAGAAACGGAATCGACTGGGTTAGGAAGTAGATGAAGACTATAATAAGGACCAATTCCTGGTCTGTTTATAAGCTGTTTAAGCTCGTTCAGCAACAATCGCGAAATAGATTTCTTGAGATTGTGCAAAACATATAGATCGACCGACCGGTGATATCCCAGCGGAAGCTTTGCGGGTATCCTCAACATGACCCCACTCTTCGAATAGTACGATCCACTCCAAGGTTCATGTGTAGCACTCATCATCATCATCATCATCATCATCATCATCCTCTCATCCTACGCACTGTGTTCTACGTAGGTTCCAACATATAGTTCACCTCGCGAACAACTAGATACAAAACTCATCTTCAGTCCGATGCAAGTCACAGAACCGGGACTACATACATAAAGAAACTGAAAAAAAAAAAAAAAAAAAAAAAAGGCGTCTTCTCTTGAATAACTCGCGTAAATATTTGCCCGTACGATTCTTGGTGGTAGGCTCCCCTCCCCAATGAACAGTGCGACTATCCCAAATAATCAAGTCTCCAGGCTCAGCAGTGGTCTTGATCGGGAGTAAGACTTCTATTCGTCCACCACTTCGTCGACTTTTTGCTATAGTGGTGACAATCCTTTGTCTCTTTGTGTTTTTTTTTTCTTTTCTTTTTCTTTTCTTTTTTTTAAAAATCGGTCTGGCAGGATCACAGGACATCCCAGTTGCATTAGAGTGGCATCATGAATTCCCCGTGGGAAATGGTTAGGGTTGAGTGAGCGGGAGAATCCGCTTGAATCCGCCGGCTGCATCCGCTGTGTCGAGCTGGCGGGAACTAGTGGAATCCGCCTGCATGCAATTGGCCCACGATCTCAACAACATAGTATAAGATGCAGACGCCGACACCAAGGGTTATATATGTCCCGCGTATACTCCACCCTTTCCTTCAAAAAACAGAACCAGAACCAGAACCAGAACCAGCCAATTCATAATCTCAAGTTCAGCCCCACCATGCCCCTCTCAACCCACCTCCCAACCTCTTCAACCTCAAGAACAAAGTCGTCGTGATCACAGGGCCCTCCAACCGGCTACCACACCACTCGCATCTGTGCCGAAACAGGCGCCCACATCGCCCTAACACACCTCACACGCCCCTCCGACGCGTCAACCAACACCCACACCCACACCCACACCCTCTCCCAAGACTACACCATCACAACCAAACCCTACAAATGCGACACCTCCCACTGGCCCTCCCTCCGTCCAGCACCTAGTGCAAACCAACCATCCTGGCCGACTTCGGCCACATCGACGTCTTCATCGCCAACTCGGGCCGCACGGCGTCCTACCTAGACGGGACCGTCTCTACCTAGGAAGACATCATGCCAGCGGATCTCAACTCGGTGTTTTACTGCGCCAAGGCCGGGCCCGTGGGAACGGAAGCTTCATCATCACAGCACGGCGTCGATCTCTGGCCATGCTATATTGCGAACTACCCGCAAGAGCAAAACCTCGTATAATATAATGTGGCCAAAGCGGGGTGTATTCATATGGTGAGGTCGTTGGCGAATGAGTGGAGGGGCTTTGCGAGAGTGAATAATAGTGTTTTGCCTGGGTATGTTGATACTGGGTTGTTGGATTTTGTGGATGAGGAGGTACGGAAGGAAGGGTTGGGTGGGGGGGAGATGATTCCGGTGGGGAGGACATGTCATGCGAAGGAGTTGATGGTGGCGTTTGGTTGTTTGTTTGTTTGGTGAGTGAGGCTGGTTCGTATACTACCGGCGTGGATTTGAGGGTTGATGGGGGGTATACTTGTCGGTAGTAGAAGGTAATTGACTGATTGATTGATTGAGGTAGTCGGCTGAACTGCATAATCTGCCTAGAGGATCGCTTTGGTTATTGGGGAATGGAACGTGGTGATGGTGGATTACCTGGTGTTGCTAGCAATGCAGACTAGCCTTCTCTCTGCTGTGGTGAGCTCGATTGCATGAGTTGGCCACAAGGGGTGAAGATGCCACTTCGGAGTCCTCCTGGTCAGCGTGGTTCTTGTTCATCATTCCCGCTCTCAGTAGCTTCCTGGATCCCCAACAGGGGGAATTCAGAAACACAGAAATAGAAACGCCAGCTGTACGGTAATACCTGCGGAATTCCCGCCGCGCCAACTGCTAGGTAGGCGGGTACCTACCGCAAGACATTTCAAGGAATGGTAGGCCGCAGTCAGTCGGTCAGGTCACCCTATCCAGATTGACAAGTAACGGCATGGCTGATAATAAACCAACAGGATTATAAACCATGGGCCATTTTGTCACCAACATGAACATATATAATAGACCAGGGGGGTTACTCACTTTCCCCAAGGACTTGGTTACTATCCCACCATAAACCCCAACAAGGTTAATTACAGCCAACTCTTTTTTTGTCATTTAGATGTTTTTCAAAAGTTACTGAGATTATGCATTTGTCTTCTTCCCATATACTATTCTAAGGACTGAAAGTGGCTGCTTGGACGTTTTAATTTGCATCATTTCTGCGTGTTTATAAGAGGAATAAGGACATGGTTTTGGAAAGATAGTAGTCTGAACATATCCAAGATGAAACAGTGATTCCCTATATAGCCATCTAGGATTATCACCAACAGTCTGCCAGACATTCTCATGTGATATCATTAGTATAGGAATATCTTCAGCTTCATCAGTCAGTCACCGAGAATCCATCAAGAATCAGGTCTGATATTATCATCCCATCAAGATCAAGTCCCTGGTCCTTGGGCACCTATATATCCCTCCCAACCACTGCAAATATTTTATCCAGACAGAAAGACATCGTTGCATGGGAGGAAAATAACATCACCCTCTCTCTTCATCCCTCCCATACCTTCGATATATACATGACCACATCAAGATAATTATTCTGATTGCATATCACCCATCCCCCTCTTACCAGTTTCCTATCATCACACGAGAATATTCTCAACCTCTTTTCCTAATCCAACGCTCTACCGACCTGCCTAACATCGAAATAATGTTACTATACATGGTTCCATCTCAATAAACTCCACCATATATGGCTACTATGAATGCAACGAAATATAGAATACTAATTAATCATACAATTACGGAACTGATATTGAGGGATATGTCATAGTTCTGTATAGATGGTTTTGACTATCATAGACAATCCAGGGCTTTGGTGATTTTTATTCCTTGTATTGGTGGATATAAAATACTAATTAAAATACTAGTAGATATTTATACTTGTCCTACGGAGTAGTGTAGGATCCTTCGTCATTCCAACATAAACCATCCCTATCCTGCTGCATGGTTCCAGTGTTCAATTCCTCTGCTAAACCAGGATGAAGCTCCGAATTTCAGGAGAAACAGAGACCCATGCTTGAAGGTAGCATTTTGCAATGCCAATCCGTCTGCTGACGCCGTCTTTGGTCTCCACAACCATCACATTGGCTTTAAATGTCACAAAATCTGATTTAGGATCATGCAGATCCCAGCGAAGGGTGTCCCCATCTGAATCATACCAATACTTTTGCATGTTTTGAGGTGCTGAACCGATAAAAGAATAATTTTGTTCATCCATAAAAGATAGAGCAAGCACATCAAAGCAGAGATCGGGGTTCTTGCTGAAATTATCGGACAGCCATTCCCAATTCATATCTATAAAATCCCTCTCGATTGCCAGATTCCCACTCGTGGTATGAAGCTCTGCCTTTTCTTTCTCGAGCAGTTCTATCCCTTGAACTCGGACTGACTGCGTATGCGTCAATAAAGATCCAGGATGCAAAGTACCTTGAGCGAATGAGGGAAACATCCGGTCGAAGTCAATCTCGTTCAAACCAAGTGCTTCTTCAATGAGATGATCAAGCGAGGCCCACTTGGACCTGATCATATCTGAATACTGTCGCCAGGTAGTGTTGACATTCAGCATGGGCGGCAGTCGTCCTAAAAAGCAACCCTTCTTCCATGCCAATACCACTTCAAGCCCCCTGATGATGGCTGCTTCATCCCATTCCCGTCTTTCAGTGTGGGGCCGAATGATATGCACTGGTGCCTTCTCGATACCAGTAGATGGGATAACCCATACTCCCGATAATATAGGGTGGTACCATAAGTAAGGCAACTGGACCTTGCCAATAACCGAGGACCACGACCAGGACGGAAACATACTACCTGCCTCTTGAGTCCTAGCCACATTTCTCTCTGAGGAGGGGTACCATAACATCCCCCGAGGGAATTCACAAAACGGTATACCAAAGTAATGCTCCGAGCCATATCGCCAGTGCAGGATCCCAGAAATAGCCTTGAGGATGTCTGAATCGAAAGTAAGGGTTCTCCCCGTGAATTCTGACAATAGGTCGCCATAATCAAAGGCCGAGAAGCAAAAACGACGCCCCTCCCGCCTCTCTAAAACAAAACGATCTTCCTGAAAAGCCTCATCATATCCAGGGCACTCATAGAACACCCCTGTGTTGGTAAATAATAGCATTTTTGGCGAGAACATGGCCTCCTGAAATGTCCAACCTCGGGAACACCATTTCGAGCGTCTAACAAGATTGTCGTACGATGTCTGCACGGTTCTCAGGCACATACCCTGGGTTTGATAGATTGTCGGGACTGTGTATCGGTCTTCCGTCACTCCAGGAAGGCCGTGGTTCATGTCTAGTCCTTCGAGATCGACCAGGGTGAGAGAAGAATGGCGATAGATAGCCCCCATCGCATTGATCTGGGCGTCCTTGGTGGCCTCGTCATCTTGCACGATGCAAAGTCTGTCAACCCAGAGATACCGAATTTTCAGGTGGCTACAGGCACAGATAGCGTCCTGGATGGTTGCCGGTAGAGGGTGGTTGAATAAGTAGCCTTCCGTTTCTAATTCCTCCATGGTGCTTTTCGTTGCCCGGACATATGAATCGGCGGTGACTCCCCACACATAGCTCAGTGCCGCATAGGTGCAAGGATGAGGAGGAGCTACCACCACAAATCCCTTTTCCGTGTCAATCAGTCGAAACCCAGGCGGCGCTGACTGGAGTGACCCTGGGTTACACTCGGCCCCATGCTCTTTGTTACACCCTTCCAACCAGGCGCGGACTTGGAGCCAATCGACCCTCAACGGCGGTTGCAGCCGCTGCAGGTCGAACCTTTCAGCTAGATTGAGAGACCTTAAGACTCCGGCGAGTCTATCGCCTTTGCCTTTTAGGATATTTTCCATCCTGATCAGTTAGTGCTCGATTCAACGGATACCTGAAACATACAATCGATGTAGAAGTCGAATTCATCACTTCGGTCTAACGGGTGAAGCCTAAAATAAAACGAATCATCAAGCTTGCAGTGTTCCGACTTCATTGTTTGAAGAATTATACAGCATGATTCACAGTGCTCAGCTCGTTGCCGTATGTCTTGGAGCTTCCCAAAGCTCACAGTGATCCCCCAACTAGCACCTTCAGGGTCATCTATGTTGAAGCGACGCTTTAGCCAATCCCCATACATCCCACAGCGTACCAGGTGTCCCAGCCTTAGATGCTCACAGAATTCACAGAGTGATTCTTTCTTCGAAAGGTCTGCGCAATCCGTGCACTGCTGGTGGAAGAAGAAATGCTGAATCTCCTTGTCCAAGTCTGACTCATGCCAATAACATTCATAAAATTGATAAGACACAATACACGAACAGAAAGAACAGGATTCAACAACAGCATGCCTGTCAGGCTCTGTGCCATCCACATTCTCGCCCATCGTGTCTCTTCGGCAGGGCAACTTGGACAGATGAACGAGTCAAGGTAGAGGGGCGATTCAAGAAGAAAGATCCCAACGAGCGGATGCACTAGAACCGTCCACCAACCGGTTGGAGGGAGGTGGGGGGTCTTTTATCTTCCATTTCCGTGGAGGAGGGGGGGGGGATCTTCCTGCTGAGTTGGCTCAGCTAAATGGATGAATGACAGGGGTCTGCTTCACTAGTCCCGACTCCTGCTGCATGGCCAGAGGGGCAGCAGCACCCCTCCTGTTGGGCACCTTCCCTTTGCTTGACTTTCAGGCAGAAGGAAATGTATACATGTAAGAGTCGGTTCGTGGTATCAAGAACCCTTCAAGGTATTAGTAGTCGAGGTCGGGGGGCAGGAAGGAGTCGGAACTTCGGGAGATCAAGCAGCTAGCATTTTTAGTGCTTAGCGGGGTAGTGAGTGATTGGACTGATAAGATACATCTCACGGAGGGGGGAAGTTTCGATAGATCATACTGCACGGCTGCCTTGGAATCAATCAAGAAGGTAGGCAGAGTGGAATTCGGAAGAACGGAATCTATAGTGGAACACATCTCATTTACCTCCATATTACATATAATACAGTCTCATTCAGTATCTGCATCATCAATCAAATCAATCTCAAACGCCATCTGCATGCCGGATGCATTCCAAGCGCCTACAATTCACAAGAATCAAAGTCCCGCAGACACCAATCCGGAGCACTAAATACACGGCAGCCTTGCCAAAGAAACCCATCAACAAGAAACCTCGCAGTCAAATCCATGCGTCCAACGCTCATAAATGCAATGTCGCTCGATCTACTCAGCCCCGGCTCTTCGGCTGCGCCAGCATGTTCAACCGGCTGACGCTCAGCACACCCCGGCTGCGCGGGCGCGCACTCGCCGGCGTGCTCTTGCGGCTGGCCGTGGCGGACCGGAGGGGGGTGTGCGAGTGAGTCTTGGTGGGACTGAGCGTAGCTTTGGTCGGGCTGGGGGCCGCCTTGCGGGCACTCAGGGCAGGGGCCTTGATCGGGGAAGGCAAGCTCATCTTCATACGTTTGGCACTGCGCGCTTCGGCGGTCGAGTCGGCAGGCGGCACATTCTCGGCGTCGGTCTCGTCCTCGAGGGCGGAGCGGTTTCTCTTCTTCTGACCGATCCCGTGCGGCACACCCGCCACGTCAGGGAGAGCGTCGGTCTTGGCATCATCGGTTGCCTCTCGGGTTCTCTTCTTGTGGCCGATCCCATGCGGCACGCCCGCAACCTCAGGCAGAGGGTTGGCATGGACGTCCGACTGACGAACATGGCGGATGGTCGGGGTTGTCGCCTGGGCGGGAGACTTGGCGTTCTGCTCCGGGGTCAACACAGGTAGAGTGGGATAGACAACATCGGAGATGGTCCGCGACGGACTGACAGTCTTCGACGGGGATGGCGAGAACAAGGCCTCCTCGTGACGGGTCTCAACCATCGGGGTGAACTCCACGCGCTTCTTGGGCGACGGCGTCTGGGCAGGCTCCTCCTCTGTATCTCGCTTTCCGAAAAGAAGGTTCGAACTGAAATCAGGAGCAGCCACGTGGGTGCCAGCGGCAATCTTTGCAGGATCCTTAGAAAACAAAGGCTGGTGGCGGCGGAGAATCGACTTCAAGTTTCCCAGAGTGGGCAGGTTGCTCTTCAGGCGTGGGTTGAACTCCGTCTGAGGCGTGCGCGGCACATCGGCCGGCTTCGCAGCAGGGGATCGGATGAGCGAGGGGATCAGCGAGGTACGGGGCGGCTTGATACTGGATGCACGTGCCGCGGAGGACCGTGTCGGGGTGAACAACGAGCTCCGGATCGATCTGGGCCGGGTGGGGGCGGGCTTGGGAGGGCTGGCTTCAGTGGGACGACGCGTAGACGCATCATCGGTCACGTCACGCTTGACGCGTTTGTTGCTGGCCGGGGCAACCGGGGCGGGCGACGGGCGTGCAATCTTGGAGGGCGACGTCGAGGTGCGGTCCGATTCATCCAAACGCGCCTTGGAATTGGTTCTCTTGAGTGTCTTCACCACCGGCTGGAAGCGTCCTGGGGTGGCACGGAAGGCCGACGCGTGACCGGCAATAGAATCCATCTTTTTGAACTCGGCCATGTGCGCATCGCTGAAGCGATCGGCCTTGCCCTTGGGTTGCACGATCTTCCGGTCCGCCGCCTGCTCGGTGCGAGTCTGCGCAAGCTGGTCGGCGATTTTGGGTTTGATCTTGGCAGCGTCCTGGCGCACGGTCTCCATGAGCTTCTTGGCCTCATCGCTGATCTGCATATCGCAGGCAAACTTGAACTCGAACGCGGGCGTGCCGTAGTAGTTGGAGGCGGGCGAGGCCTTGGCCTTGGTGGGGGTGTTTTCGATCAGGGTGTCCTTGACGACCTTGCCTTCGGCGTCCTTCTTGACGGGGTTGAAGCCCAAGATCAGGCCGGAGTCGGGCTGCTTGGTGGTGCTCTGGCGGACCTTGCTGGGATGCATTTCCTGGTGGGGGGGACGCGCCATGGTACTGGAGGGGGTTTTGGAGGGGGTTTTAGTGGGGGTGTTTTGGCGGGGAGTGTTTTTGAGAAGGGTGTGAGTAGTCTTCTTTGGAGTTGACAGCTTCACGGGTTCAGCCATAGCTTTGGGGGTCGGCAGTTTGGTAGCAGTCGGCTTAGCGGGTTCAGGCATAGTCTTTGCAGTCGGCAGCTTTTGGGTATCCGAAACAGCTGGTTGAGAAATAGGCGCCTGGGTCTCAGGGACCGAGCTCAGTTCAGCAACGGGCTCCGAAGCAACAACCTTGGACTTTCTCTTGGAGACGGTCTCAGCCTTGGACTTTCTCTTGCGCGTCCGCTCAACAGGTTTATTATCAGCAGAGGTAGCAGCAGCAGCAGCATCCTCCTCGCGTTCCACCACGGAGGGCAATCTCTCCGGCTGTTTGCCGAGACGAGCCATCTTGTCGTTCTCGTTTTCAGTCTCGGAGTTGGTGTGAGTCTTCGTGTCGCGGGGCGCATTGTTGTCAGTAGTAACGACGGGGTCAGCCGGGGCCTGAGGCTCCTATAAGACGGTCAGTGAATGGCCTGCAAGGGCCTGAGGCGTGGTGGGATGATTGTGCGATGCTCACCTCGGAGGGCTGGCGGCTGCGTAGGCGGGCAGACCGTCGAACCGCCATGGTGGGGTGACGAATATGTAGGTTGAATAGTATTGATTAATCGGGGATCGAATTGGCGACGATTGGGTTGGCGAAGGATGGATGAAGACAGGGTGAGGCGACGCAGAGGAGAATAAACAAACACCCGAGGCGGTGAGCTGACGTCAAGGCTTACGTAAGGTGCTTGTGCAGTTGTTATGCATACTCCATACCCCAGATATACTTGGTCTCACTGATTCTGTTTCAGAGGTTCATCTGCTACATAATTATGGATATACTTATTCATAACTGCTATACTTCTAGTCATCTCACTTCATATCTCATACCTCTATACAACCCCACAATTTTGATTCATTGCACTTGTCTGATTCTTGTAGTCTACGAATCCTAATATTTCACCTACAAGCCAAATGGATACGTCTCCTCCGTCCCCATCGCCGTCCTTGGCTGCACCGTTTCCAACGGCTCCACAGCCTCCGTCCGATCAAACCAGACGTACGCATCAAACTGATGCAACAAATCAGCCTCGGAATAATGCGACAGACGCTCCGTATCCGGGCGATAAATGACCCCAATAAACCTCTCCATCCGTTTCTCCATCTCCATCAACATCCTCAGTTCCGGGTTCATCTTAATCTCTCTCAAATCCCACCAAAAACTCTCCATTCCCGTCTGATGCGCCAACCATTCCCAGCTATCCTCCCGTGACGGCCGAACCTTCATGACCTCCATATCCACATCCCACTCCTGCGCGGCCGCCACCGTGCCCGTGTGCGTGCCACACCCCACCAACACTACCTCGGATCCAAACTGCTCTCGACACAACTGTCCAATATTCACCTCTCTCCCCCCCCTCCCCATCCCCGTATACCTCGCATCCCCACAATGCGAGTTGTGCGCCCACACCACAGCCTTACTCCCGGGGGCCTTATGACGAAGAATACGCCGCAGGGTATCCACCATATGCGTATCCCGCAGCGTCCACGAGTCCGCAGAGCTATAATACATCGCCTTGTAATATCTTTCGGCATCGCGCACCAGATACGCATTCTGCTGACTGCTATGATACTCTTCCCCGTCATGTGGGTCCAGCTCCGCATACTCCAGACGCCGCTGCAACAGGTCACGCAGCATATCCACCACCCCTTTCTCACAATCCGCCATGCCGCGCAGCGACGCGAGACCATATGCCGTGGGATCTTCTACCCATGGCTGCAGGCACCCGTACCTTCGTCTCGCCTCTTTCCCTGCTGCTGGATCAATCCGATCTAGATACTCTATGACGGCGCGAATCGATGCCCCCAGACTATAGAGATCCAGACCATAGAACCCGACTTTGTGGGCTTCGGGGAGGGGCGCATTATACGTACGTAGCCATTCGATTAGGTCGAGGGTCTCGCAGTTGCGCCACATCCATGTTGGGAAGCGTTGGAAGGGGATTTGTGAGGACGAGGACGAGGATGAGGATGAGGTCTTGGGGACCGGGCGTTGCCGGACGTACCGGTCGATAGCTTCGGCGTCGGGCCAGTCGGCTTCGATGGCGATGGCGGTGACGCCGTGGTGGGTGATTAGGCGTTTGGTTATCTCGGAGCGGGCAGAGTAGAACTGGGATGTGCCGTGGCTGCCGTCACCGAGGAGGGTGATTCGGGAGGAGAGGATGTCGTCGAAGTGGGAGGCGAAGCTGGGGTGCTGGATGGGAGGGAGGGGATGGGCAGCGTTGGTGAGCAGGGTTTGAAGGTAAGACATCCTGGATTTGAGCTGGTGGGTTGTCATGAAGGTGAGTTTATTGTGGTATCCATAGTGGATGTGATGGCTATGGTGCACCGGGTGTCCATGCGGTTATATCAAATTAGGGCTGGGGCGGGAATGAGATCACCGCCCGCTCATGATGACTTCACTGAGCTGACTATGATACAGATAAGATTGATCTGAAAGCCACCCAGCCCAAACCAGCCCAAACCAGAACCCACTACTGGCCTCCCCGAACCCCGGGAAGCCAAACTCTCCGCCTTCATCACCCCACCCCGCTGCTCCCTCCAAAAAATCCACGGGGAGAAGATGGTATGGACCTGCGCCTAGAATAACCTCACGATTC
The DNA here is from genome assembly GCA_003184635.1 of Aspergillus sclerotiicarbonarius CBS 121057. Classification (NCBI taxonomy): domain Eukaryota; kingdom Fungi; phylum Ascomycota; class Eurotiomycetes; order Eurotiales; family Aspergillaceae; genus Aspergillus; species Aspergillus sclerotiicarbonarius. The sequence goes on along the minus strand of KZ826343.1, from coordinate 29,731 downwards.
TCACGACCCACGACACACAATCCTGGCTGCAGTCTCGACGATGCACTCCCGGTAACCAAGCGGCTCCCCTCTGAGATAAACTTACCACCCGCTACCCTTGTGATTTCTCTAGGGAAACCAGCCTTGAGAAGGCATTTCCGAGAAACAAGTCGCCCTTCAATTTTCTTCATAGAACTGGCGGTTCAAAAGTCTCGGTTTCCTAAGATATGTGTCTAATAGAGCTCCTCTACAAAATAACCGGTTCTATGCGTCCAGAAAACGATGTCCACAGCTCTCGGAAAGAAGCCTACCAGCCCTAGCCACCACTTGAATCCAGCCTAGTGTGCACGCATTACCTCCCGTCTATGGTCAATCAACACGCTAGGCGTACAGCTTCGCTAAAGTGGGTGATCGTGTCCAGGGAGGTGAAGCTGCAATGGCCCTTGTCTTCCGCGGTCTCATCTCGACTCTCCAGTTCCTAATCCGGCATGGGAAGTGTCTCTCCCCACATCAGCAGACCGAGGGCTGCATTGTCCAGATCTTCATCCTTGGGCGGGTGACAAGCCGCGCTAATTGCAGCACTACATGAGCCCACCACCAGGATGGTCGATGGGTACTTTCGGAAAGACAGCCCGATCAATGCAAACAGCATGATCGATCCCACAATGAGGGACAAGAAGATAGGCAAGCCCAGAAAACCCAGCTCGCTGGTCTTGTCCTCTTCAACCGGATGCCGGTCGGCAAAGGGGATCACCAGAACATAGAAGAAGCTCTGCGAGACCAGCCAGTGAAGCAGTATCGAGACCACCAGAAGAGGTAGAGAATACCGATATGGCCGAATGAGGTAGTATGTCGAGCGCTGTTGACTGTCCTTGGCGGGCCAGGTGGCACGAAGCGACTTCCGCTTGACCCCGTAGGAGCACTCGGCGTTGGCCAGCATATTGGTCAGAATCTGGTTATACCAGTAGTATGTGAGGGTCAACACCACTTAGGGATGTTTGCCATCACGGCGTAGCTCAACATCGGCCACTCCAGTCCCTCCACGTTCGACCTGATGAACACGGGGGTGTAGTTGTCCGAGTTAAAGCCATTCTCCCACAATTTCGCATCGCGTATGAAGACTCCCCCTAGCAGAGTGCGTTCTCCCTTCAGAACGGCCTGCTGGAGGAGATATGCACCCAACGAAATCATAATTGCGGATCTATATGGGCTTGTCAGTCCTTGTGTTGGCGAGGCATATGTGCTTCGGCAGTACAACTTACATCATAAAAGCCATTAACCAACAGCTAACACTTAGAGCTTGCATCCAGCGCTTAGGACTTTAAAGTTCTTCCATAAATTTGCCTCACACTAACAATCGCTCTCCATGTTATCCCTAGACGTCAAGGCAATATGGCGCAACAACCAGGCCCGACGAGAAAAGTCCTTGCCCGAAGCCCAACAAATTCTTTCCGTTGTACTATCCGGACTTGCCATGAATGACGATATCGCATCCCCCACAGTTAATATCGGCGCTGGCCGAGAGCGACCGACTTGAGCCGCCAGTGCGATGGCTATGACTTTGACCAATATCGTCAACGAGATAATAACGCTGATTGTCGGGCTGTACATCAGGTCGTATATTTTATCAGTCTTGGTCACAATGCAGCCATTGGTCGGGATGTAATCGTTTACTTCAACTGAGATACCGCACGAGGTGCCATAGGTTTGTACCGCAATATGGGATGTCGCGTTGACTTGCATGTATTCATCGAGTCGCGTCCTGGTCGGCTTTTCTTCTTGGAACCAGGTGAGCAGATCGTGAGCTTTGGTGCAGGTCGAGTTGGCTTCTTCCTTTGGGAGGGTACTCGAGTACAGGCACGTGTGTGTGTGGAGAAATTGGATGGGGTGAATTCAAGCTTCGCATCGTTCCCAGAAACAGTGATGTAGATATACGGTGTTTCGACCGCATCCTCAAATGGAGCTGCCCAGATACTTCCATTATTTTGAGCATTGTATTCGCTGAATAGTATGAAGTTATTATGTCTCTCGTTAACAGAACTGTCGGTAAACAGCATCATCAGTTTGACTCCCGACTGGGTATTCTGATTGGCGAAGTCCATGCATTCGGATTGGTCGAGACTTTCGTAGTTTCCTTGTTCCACATCGGAAACAAAGCCATTCTATCTGTATTTCGCTCTATAAGGATAATCTTCTGGGATCCTGCCGAAGCATTTTTCAAGGGGTAGTCAAGTTCCCAATAATTTTAAAATATAGATCCGACGGACCCACAACAACATCATATTTATTTGCAGGAATCGATTTGAATACAATCGAATTGTATCTATTTGTTAGTTTCCCTGGAATTATCCTCCCTGGCATCAACCCAACCAGCACCATACCATACCCGAAACTCTTACATCGAATGAAAGGGCTTGCCGTGATCATAAGCACGAGCCATACGGCCAGACGGGATTTCGGCATCACCGAGAGATTCCTGATACTGGTGGACCCAATTTCGAGCCATTTGTGTCAGGTATGCGACTGATCGAGATCCTGTCGCGTTGGGGCAACTAGGGTTTGCATCGAGTAGTTACTTGCTGCCAGACAGCCTGTGCTCAGGATGTTAATGATCAGATGCAGCGCGGTGTCCCATCAGCTGGTGACCATGCAGCTCCCTCGGTAGACCACCGCCGTGGACGAAAAGGTCCCATTCTCAGAGTACCGACTTGCTAGCCCAGCAGCAGTGGCGATAAAGATCAGGTTGAGTGCCAACACTCCGCCGGTGGCTTTGGCGCAAAGAGCAACATCCCGGATCCAGTGCTTCTGTTGGGGATTCTTGGTGTCGATTGAGGGAGGGCTAATCTTTCTTCTTCTTCTTCTTTTTCTTCTTCTTCTTTTTTTCCTTCTTTTTTTCCTTCTTTTTTT